>CM060689.1:71617151-72217151 GCA_030686995.1 Artemisia argyi
TCTTGGCAATAGACTTGAAGCCTCCTCGCATCTCCTCATGCATCCTTTGGTTTTGGTTGAGTAACTTGGTTTTTTGCTCAAATAGTACTTGGTTGGTTTGAGCGGAAGGAGATGGTACTTGGTAATCGGTATAGTCAAGATCCACCAAGTCATCAACAAACGTATCGGGAGAGGGGGCACGATGAATGTATTCATCCTCTTCGTCATCCTCTTGACGAGATGATGAACCATGGAAACTATGACGGCGAGATTTACCCTTATCACTGCGAGGTTTACGGGCTTGTTTAAGAACGAGATGACGCAAGGTTGGATAGATAGGTTGATAGATACTACCATCAAGATCAGGATAGTTTTGAAGGACATGATGTTAAAGATGAGTGAGGAACATACCATACAGAAGATCTACTTTAGGAGTAGCTCTTGCACATTCAATACGCTTAATAAAGAAATAAGCAAAATTGTAAGGTTGTTCGGCAACCACACAATACAACATGTGAGCGAGGCATACTGGGAGATGGTCACGGTGGCCTCCGGTACCAAACGCATTCTCGCGAATGATTTCTTCCCAAAGCTTCATGTCGGGGCTTGATTCTTTGAGTAGAATTTGGTTTTCAGAAATATCGACATTTTTGGACTTGATTTTGCGAGTGGTAGTTTCACGGGCTAACCCGAGCATTTGATGAATTTCTTCGGGAGAAGGAATTTTGGAGAAATAAGGACCAAAAGTTGGATAACAACGTTGAAGAGCACCAAGATCCCATTCGTTGGTGAAAACGGATTGACCGGAAAAAGGAATTTGGAGGATTTGCCCAAATTGTGCAAGAGTTAGAGTAATGAATTCATGTTGGATCATGAATGAGATGAGAATGGAACCAAATTCATCGTTTTGGACCGTGACTTGGCTATAGAAGTCAAGAATGAAACGGGGAATGACGGGTTCATTGATTTGGTAAATACATTCGAATCGAACGTTTGAAAATAAATGTTCAATGAAATCGGATTGATAGTAAGCTTGTTCTACAACACGACCTTCATGAATGTTTCTATCCTCAATTTGACGATAGATACGAGCAATGGAAGGAGAGGTGGTGGGAAGTTGAGAGACTTTAGGAACATAGTTTTTGGTTTGGGAAATATCTTCGGTAATGACTTTGGGCATGTTTACCTAAACACGATAACAAAAAACATTAAAATAAAGTTAACAAAAAAAATATAATGCATATGTTATTATGACATATGTGGAACGTAAACATACTTCGACTCTAAGACCTTAAACTTAAGAAGTAGTTTACTATGTTCCTTATTTTTTATTTTTAACTCGTTCTAGATATATTTTACGATGTTTAGAAAGTTGTTATGGAATAAAACAAACACCCCTTTAAGCATCTTAATATATCTTGAAACTTTGCTACATGTACATTAGATTGTATAACTAGCTATTTCTTACGAATTTCTTATGCAAGTGATTTGTTTTGAGAAAGATAATCAAGATTTTGACTCAAAAATGTAGTTTTCTAATTTAAACCAAACGCTCCCTTATTAAAAAAAATTACTACTAAAATGTCAATATATATATATGAATTATATATCTTGACTCTAAATTACTAGTTTTATGTTTATAATCTTGACATTGTGTTATAAAAATTATGTTGACTTAATTTTGATAACTTTTGGACATAATCCAAACACCATCTTTTGTTTATATAAAATTATTTTCAAGGTATTGAAACTTAAATTTTCATGATTAACAAGTTGTAAAAACACAATGTGATTAGTTTTAACAAGTTTTTATATCATTATTCGACAATGTGTTAAAGAAAAATTTCGAAAACTAGTGTATGAACTTTTTCAAAAATTTTAGTAAGAGGGGTTGTGATTATTGGGTTTTAATGTTGATTAAGCATTCTAATCCTATGGGGATCATTTAGTTATGAAAATCCTAGACTTAATTGAAAGAAAAAAATAAAATTGAAGAAATTGAAATAAAATGACTAATAGTGATTATGATCAAAGTTTGATGAAATTAAATGAAATTTGTTATGAAAAACTTAAAATACTTGTTGCTAATCGTGTTATAAGTATTTGCCCTTTGAGAATCAAGCCGAATTTGGTGATTTGGAAGTGGATTATTGATTGTTTTGGGTTTTTATTTCGTTCACAGCAGTACCAGATGGGGAGGGAGTGAGATTTTGAGTGTTTGGCAATGAGGATAAGTGGAAAAATCAGCGAGAGAGAAAACGCTGGCCGGCCCCCTTAAATATTAAGGGGGCCGCCCCTTATTTGGCTGTGTGTCCCCTTAATTTTAAGGGGGCCGCCAGCCCAAAATTTAAGTTATTTTTCGCGGCGTTGTTTCTGGAAAAAAAATATATGTATGTATGTATGTATATATATATATATATATATATATATATATATATATATATATATATATATATATATATATATATATATATTAGATTCATATTTAATCAAAAATACGTTGGAGGGTATTCGCACGAAAAGAATTACTTGAAACTTTTATTTGATATTTCGTCAACTAAAATTTCTTGATAATTTTGGATAAAATTAATTAAGCCGTCAAGTCGAAGAGGGAATTGTGTAAGGTATGTATATATGGGAGGCTATTCATGTGCGAAATCTATTTTTTGTGAGAACGCGAGAAATAATCCTAGTCACTCATTTTATCCTCCTTAAACTTTGATCTAATGGCTAATATTAGCTAACTATTTTTGTTTGAAAAATTTTGAAAATTTTCAAAAAATTTTTTGAAAAATTTTCTAAAAAATTTCAAATTTTTTTTTGAAAAATTTTCCAAAAATTTTCAGAAAATTTTTTTGAAAAATTTTCGAGTTTTTTTTTCACATGTGACGAAATTTTTTTTTTCACATGTGACAGAATTTTTTTTTCATATGTGACGAATTTTTTTCATACGAAAAAAAAAATTTCACACGAAAAAAAAATTTTGAAAAAAAAAATTTGGAAAAAAAATTTTTCCGAAAAAAATTCCGAATTTTTTTTTTCGAAAATAAAAATTTTTCGAAAAAAAAATTTCGAAAAAAAATTTCAGAAAAAAAAATTTCGAAAAAAAATATTCGAAAAAAAAGTTTTCTGAAAAAAATCGAAAAAAAAAATTTTTGAAAAAAAAATTTTCAAAAAAAAATCTGAAAAGAAAATCAAAAAATAATTTTCGAAAAATTTTTTTTAGTTGTTTAAAAAAAATTTCAAAATTTTTTTAGAAATTTTCGAAAAATTGATTAACTAATATTAGCTATTAGATTAAAGTTAAAGGAGGATAAAATGAGTGGATATGATTGCTTCTCGCGTTCTAACAAAATTTAGGCTACTCACTTGAACGCTTATATATATATATATATATATATATATATATATATATATATATATATATATATATATATATATATATATATATATATATATATATATATGTGTGTGTGTGTGTGTGTGTGTGTGTGTGTGTGTGTGTGTGTATTATAGGTATATGAATAATATCTAAGAAAAACTACAAAACAAGTTATAACATGTATAAACTAGATTTTAAACTAAGCATGCAATCTTAACATAAAAATTAAAAGAGATGTGTACCTTTTTGTCATCTTTCTTTAATGTCTTCAAAAGATGGTATGATCTTACAGAACCGGATAGATAACCAAGTTTGCCGAAGTATGACAAAACTATCTTGTTGGTCCCCATTATCTCATTTGACTAAAGTTGCTTGGTCCAAACATGTTTTGCATTTGACTTGGGTGTATATATGGCTTAATCATTCCCCAAGGAATGAAGTTTCACATTTGATGAAAGTTTCGTCTATTTTGGTTTACTCTAGGTTGAGATGTTTTACACCTAGGATGAGGACTACTTGGTTTTCTAGGTGGTGGAGTTTTAGATCTTATTTTTGGTTTAAGGGTTTCGACTTCGTGTTTCAAAGATGGTTTATGATGGCTTTTAATTTCTTCATCACTTGCAATAGGTACTAATCTATCTTTCAAAAGTATTTACTTTGGTCTTGACTCTAAAGATTTTAGTTCACTAGTTTCACCTTCAAACTTTACATTTTTAGCTTTACTAGTTGATGCTTTGGTTGAGTCATATCCTAAACTGGTTTTATCTTTGGATATTCTTTGAGTACTAATTATTTAATTAAGTGATTGACTACTACTTTCAAATTTCTCAAATCTGGTAATTTCTTCCTTAAGTTGTTCATTCTCATTTTTAATAACTAGACATTTTTTACATTCAATAAGACTTTTCTTTACCCTTTTCTAAGTTATGTAGCTTAATTTTTAATTCAAGTATTTCATCTTTTAATTGATTGTTAGTGCGTTTTAGTAGTTTATTTTTAGCCATGGCTTTATGTCCTAGTTTGCATAATTTACTATATTCGCTATCTAAGTCTTTTTTATCTAACGATAAATTATCATCACTACATTATTTGGTTTCGGAACGTACCTCATCGGATGCCTTTGCTACAAGACACTTTTCTTCTCTTGTTGTCTCCTTTTCTTCATTATCACTATCGCTCCATGCTCCTCCTATAAAGGCCTTTTGGTTTTGACTTCTTGATAATTTCGGACATTCTCCAATAAAATGATTTGGATCTCCACACTTGAAGCACTTTCTTTCATTCTTGCTACTCTTGTCGTCCTTGTTTCTTTGGAATATTTTTCTTTCATCATATGATTGTCTAACGTGTCTTCCTCGTCTTTTAAATAATTTCTTGAAGTCTCTTACGGCCATAGCATATTCTTCATCGTCGCTTTCGGAGGTTGAGCATTCTTCGTCGCTTGAATCCTTTTTAGCTTTTAAAGCAATTGATTTGCTTTGCTCCCTTTTTCCTTTGACCATTTCAGAGTCTTTCTTTATTATCACTTCATACACTTTCAAATTTCCAATAAGTTCGTCAAGTTGTAAAGTTGATAAATTCTTTGATTCCTCAATAGCCGTCACCTTTGCACGCCACTTCGGATGGAGAGCCCTAAGAAATTTCCTTACAAAATTCTTGCTAGAAAAGTTCTCATCAAGTGCTTTTAAACTTGTGATGATTGTGTTAAATCTAGCAAAAGCATTATCAATTGATTCCTCTTCCGGAATCGTAAATTGTTCATATTGTTGTACAAGAAGATCTATTTTATTATCTTTGACTTGACTATTACCTTGGTGAGTGATTAGTAAAGAATTCTAAATTTCTTTTGCGGTTTTACACATAAAAATTCTTTCATATTCTTTGCGTGGTAACGCATTATAAATTACCATTTTAGCCTCATTGTTTTTAGCAAGTTTCTTTTTTAAATCATCGTTTTGTTTTTCAAAAGGTACAAATTCATCCCTTTTTTTTCGGGATTATTTTGTATAGGAGGAAAATCACCATTAGTAATAACATGCAAAAGATCTAGATCATTTGATTTCACATAAGTTGTGGAAAACTAGAAAGGGGGGTTGAATAGTTTTACGTCCTTTTAAAATTTATAAAAACATGTTTGTTTTAAAAACTTCAATTCTAGTTTATGTGATCTCAATACTTGCACTATATGAACAATTATATAGTAACTAACTAACTAAGCTAATATAGTATAGGTAAATAAGTAAGTAATGAAAAGAGTTAGAGAGATCAAACCACAACACAAGGATTTATAGTGGTTCGGCTACAAGGTCACCTTCCTTGTTCCTACTCCACTCCCTGAGTCACCTACTCGAGAGTTTTCTTCACTATGTCAACAAACTCTCTTATGGCGGAGAAAACCTTACACACCAATTTACACACCACAACTACGTCACAACTTGATCACAACTTCTTCACACCAATCTACTTCACACCTATCTTCTTCACATCAATCTACTTCACACCTATCTTCTTCACAACTACACTACTTCACTACTAAACAACTTCTTCTACCTACACAACTTCTAATTCTTCTAAACTACTAATTACAAGCACAACACAACTTCACAAATAATATACACAATATACACAACTACTTTTCAATGCTTCTTGAACTTAGTTGTAGAAGGAGTGTTCTTCTTTTGCACTTTGGATGAGGATGGATGAGAAGGGATTAAATCACTTGAAACAAGGATTAGTAATCAAATGATCAATGGATTTTTGAAGATGTTTAGAGAGTTTTAGATCTGAAATTCTTGTGCAAAAGGTGGGTCAAAATTCCAGAATTAAGGTGGTTTTTATAGGAGAAAAATTCTGACAGTTTCTGACACAGGAGTCTGGCCGGTCCCCTTAAATCATGGCCGGTCCCCTTAATTTTAAGGGGACCGCCCCTTATAATTAAGGGGGCCTCCCAGCTGTAATGGCCAGAAAACTTGTCTTTTAGTGGAGAAAGTTTATTTGGTGAAAAACTAGCTGATTTTGGTTAAAAATTTGAATTCATATATTTAGTATAATTAAAACATTTTTTTTATTACCAAAAGTGTTTTTCAAAAATATATAATATGTTTATATAATTAAATAAACTTTGTATTAATTGATTAAATACCCCTTTGATCATGAGATGTATTAAGCACTTGTTTATCCATACCTTAAGTGATTAAATTGGATATAATGATATAAACTAGCTTAATACTTGTTTACGTAGTAATCTCACGTTTGATGATTTTACATTTTGTGATCGTCAAAACATAGAGATATAAAAAAATATAAATAACATTTTTATGCATTATTTATGTCAACAAGTTTCGAATCAATTTTTCCAATAAAGAAAACCATCACCTTCAAATAGTGGTATTCTTTGCATAGATTGACCTTCTAAATATTTTTCAGATTCCATAGATCGTTTCAAGTTTTAAAATACAGTTTATTTTAAAAAATCTTGTTTAACGTAGCTCTGATACCAATTGTGGAAAGTTAGAAGGGGGGGTTGAATAGTTTTACGCCAATTTGGATTATAAAAACTTTGTTTTCAAAAACTTCGATTCTTGTTTATGTGAAATTCAACACTTGCACTATATGAACAAGTTAATCTAACTAACTAAACAAATATAATGTAAATATGAAAGTAAAGAAAAGATATAGATAGAAAGATCAAACCACAACACAAGGAATTATAGTGGTTCGGCTACGAAGCTCCTCTTCGCCCTACTCCACTCCCCGAGTCTCGTACTCGAGAGTTTTCTTCAATATGTCAACAAACTCCCTTGTGACGAAGAAACCTTACACAACTTTTGCTTAAACCAATTTACGACACTAAGCTAAATGTCGAGTTTTAATAGTAACTAGAACCAATCTCACGACTTCTTCACGACTTGGCACACCTTCTTCACAACTTGTACACACCACAACTACTTCACAACTACTCACTACTTCACAACTTCTTCTTCACACCACTACTTCTACGATACTTAATTACACACCAACCTAAAACTACTTATTACAAGCACTACACAACTTTACAATTAATTTAGACAAGCTATACAACTAATCTTCAAAACTTCTTGATTTGAAATGAAAGAAGTATTCTTCTCTTGCACTATGAATGGTGAAGGATTGGATCACTTGAAACAAGAACTAATAAACTTATGATCAAAGGATTTAGGAAGATGATTTAAGATGATTTGGACAGAAAGTATTAGTACTAAAGGTGAGGAAAAAATGCAGGATTGAACCAGTATTTATAGGCAAAAGTTCCTGGTCACAGGAGCGTGCCGGCCCCCTTAAATGGTGGTCGACCCCCTTAAAATTAAGGGGGCCGCCCTCCTATAACGGCCTGAACTTTTGTCTTTTTCTGAGGAAAGTTTATTTGGTGAAAAATTAACTGATTTTGGTTAAAAATTTGAATTCATATATTTATTATGAATTAAACATTTTCCTTTAATTACCAAAAGTGTTTTTCTAAATATATAAAATGTTTATACCATTTTATATAATTTGTAATGATTAAATAAATCTTCATTTGATCATAAAATGTATTAGGCAATTGTTTATTCTTACCTTAAGTGATTAAATTGGATATAATGATATTTTGCACTAAATACTTGTATACGTAATGATTTTACGTTTAATGATTTAATATTTTCTGATCGTCAAAACATAGGGATATCGAGAAATATTAATAACGTTTTTATGCATTATTCATATCAACAAACATGTCTTTATATTTTGTGATTATCAAAACAGAAGAAGATCGAATAATGAGAATAACGTTTTTGACATTATTTGTATTAACGATCTCCCCTTTTTTGATGATTACAAAATATAAACTCATTTTAGGTAAAATTATGCGTTGATAAATTTTTAATGAGTTTTCCCGTTACTTCTCCTCCTTTTTGTAGAATAAAAAAGGATCGATGTTGAGGAGAGGAAACACAAGTATCCTTTAAAGGGCATTGTTGATGTTGACGGAATACTATCATCCTGAATAGGGCATCGTCGAAGAGATCAACGGAATACAAGCTCCCCCTAGCTTAGTGATCCCCCTAACTAAGGGCATCGGGGAATCGAGCTATGGTGATGTGCTATAAAAACAAGTTAGAAGCAAAGCACATGCATATATATAGGAAGATATGGAGAAATAAGATAAATAAAAGGGTGAAATCAAATAGATAGAGCATGAATAAGATAAAATAATTGAACAGAAATCTGAGTTTTAGCTCCTACTGGGGACGGTCCCGTAAATGGGGGACGGTACCTTGTAGATTAGGGGACCGCCAGTCCATTAAAGGACCTGACTTGGTTGGCAGTAATGTTGTGATTTTAGTAACTTCCCATTTTTAAGGTTGAATAATTTTAGTCCATTTTCAAGTCAACTATGATAATATCACAACATGTTAACATGATTCAAAGCATAATCATTCATTCATGCATGGAAAACATACAATAACATTCATAATTATCACATAATCGTAATACATCTCATAATACTAACTAGGAATCCTATTTTCCTAGAGCATGCTTGATCCACGACTTAATCCTCTTGAATTATTCAACTAGACATGTAGGGATGATTAGTTGGATGATGGTGATTGAGGAGGTGGTGGACCCGATGGTGGCCGGCATTGAGGCAAGAGGAGTTGGTTGAGTGTTTTGTTAAGAGAGAAGGTACTCAAAATATCCAAACATGTAGTGAAGCTCATCTCTAAGGGAGGAGATGAGATGGAAGTTATGATAACAACATGCACAACCAATTGTGTGGTTGTTTACAAAGTTGTAATGAAGAGAAGGTTCTATGTTTGGGGATTGTGGTGGAGTAGATGAAGTGTATTCCAAAGGACCATTTGGTGAAAGAGTTAGAGAGGTATTAGGTGGAGGTGGATGTAAGATCCTTGGAGGAGGAGACATGTTCCCAAAGATAGGGTGAAATGTTTTCAAGGAAATTTGGTAGTTGGGATGATGAAGAAATTTGTGGACTTGGGGAGTTTGATGTGTTGATGGAAGTGGATGAGTTACTTACAAATGGTGTGCAAGCACCCGAACTTAAGTGAGTGAGTAAGAGTGATGAGTTTTTGATAAACGATGTGAATGGTGAGGAATTAGGTCTTGATGAGGATGATGAAGTGCCTTTGATGGAGGGAGTTTTGAGAGATACATTTGGTGCTTGAGAGGATGGGTCATTTTGAGTGAGGTTTATGAAGTTTGTTTTTGGTGGTGAGAGAGTGATTTTAGGCCTTTTTTTTATATGGACAAGGATGTTGAAGGAGATCCATCGTAGAAGATAAAGAGGATATGGGGGATGATGAGGGTGATGAAGATTAACATGAAGCATGGATGTTTAAATATTCAAGAAGGATTATGGAATGGGTAAAGTATGCATTAGGAAGTTATAAGCACATACAAATGTTTTGCTAATATAAGAAAGGGTGGTGAAAATCACGCAATAGGGCACCAGGTTTGCAAGAAATGAGAAACAGTGCAGGAACCCGTGACTTGGGGCTGACGGTCCCTTAAATGTAGGACGATCCATTATTGTTATGGGACTACCATTTTGATAAGGGATTGCCGGCAGTGGAGTCTCAGGTTTCAGCCTAGTTTTCCATTTCAGCAAATCAGCACCTACAGAATGTTATAGTGTAATATATAGCACCATAAACCTTTATAAACCTATTTTAAGTGCTAGTTTAACGAGTAAGCAAGCAACTATAGCAATCCAATAGTTACAACAATCATACATTCATTCGATAGAAGGAGCTTATAATCACATAGACTAACAAATAATGATGGATCTTGTTAGATGATAAAACTATGAAAAGATCACCTAATATCATCAACATAGAGTTAAAGATCATAGTAGCAATTATCCAATTACACATCAAACATAATGTCTAGGGAGATTAAAACATGTTCCAAAAACAAATGATACATTACAAGATGATAGGAATTAACTATTTCTTCCCCAATAACTTGCGAAATCCCTTTCCAATTGACTTCTAAGCACCTCGACTCTCATCCCTTAACTGATGTTGCATGTTCATGATTTGGGCTTGGCATGCAGAAAAGTTGTCAAAGTTCCGATCCTCAGGAGGAAGATGACTTGAGGGTACCTGGATGGTAGGGAGTTAACGTAAGTGACTGGAGATGAGGTACTAACACGAGAAGATCCTTCATCAGGAAACACACCATCGTCATCATTGGGATTAAATGATGGTCTATGAGAGAAGGAACTTGAACCTACTGACCTTCTTCACCCGTAGTTAGACCTAGTCCTAAGTTCTGGTCCTACCGACCTTCTTGACCCGTAATCAGATCTAGTCCTACGTTCTAGATTTTGGGTTAGGGGAAACATGACAGGGTTAACTATAGGATAATCAACATTCCTAAGGTGAGGGTAATGATGCATGACATGACGAAAAAGGCGGGTTAAAATCATGTCGTATGGCAAGATCATATTGGGATTACTACGGACAAATTCCATTCGTTTGGCTATGTAATAAGCAAGATTGTATTGCATGGTGTCAGCAATACAATAGAGTATGTAGCTGAGACAGGCAGGGACATGGTCATGATTTCCTCCAAGACAGAAGACATTCTCGCGAATGATTTCAGCCATGGGTTTCATGTGATCCACAAATTCTTTCATTAGGATTTGAATTTCACTAACGGAAAGAAGTGCCCCTCTGTATAGTTGAAATTCAGGTCCATGTCGATCATTTTGAATGATGGCTCTTATCTCATCTGGATATGGAGGAATAGTGGCGTATTTTCGATACGAAGAAGAGCTCCTAGCCAGAGCGTCAAGGCTCCATTCATGAGCGAATGTACTTTATCCTTCAGTGGGAACACCAAGGGCTTGACCGAATATGGGAAAAGGATGGGAAATCATCTAATTTTGAATGGAGAAGTTGATGTAAATTTCACCTTCATTATCAGTTGTTAGGTTGAGAAGACTATAAAACTCAAGGACAAATTTTGGAACGATTTGCTCATTTACTTTATAAATACAGTCTAGATTGACAAGTTCAAACATAGAATTCAGGTAGTGTGTGTCGGTATAGTCTGCATAGACCCGACGACCCACATGGAAAAACCGAGTTTCCACGTTTTCGAAAGCTTCCTTGATGGGATTTGGGTAATAATCTGAAAGTTTAGGAATATATTGACGTGTGTTTTGGTGGTCAAGTCCTGTGGGTTTAGGCATTGTTCACCTATCAAAAATAAATACATAATTAGCTAGATTTAAACGTTAATTTTGTTTTTGACATTACTTAAGGACTTTAATTACTTGGAGTTTATTTTTAACTTAACAAGTATGACATGTATTAACAATGTGTCATTAAGAAGTTGTTTCAAAATCATTTTCCTACATGGGAATTATCATGTTTTTAATGTATCTTTGAAATTATATCCTATTTACTAATGTAAGCATTAATAAGTGTATTATTAGTAATGTATTGTTAGGATTAGATAGTAAAAAAATTGATAACCCCCAAATCTAATGGCATGAATCCTAATTATGAAATAAAGAGAGATTAGACAAAGATGACTTACAATTAGTGTACAAGAGTTATTAGTAGACTTGGGTTTGAAACTTTGAACTTTTATGGTAATTTTGGATGTGTTCTTCGTTACCTTTTAGTGATAAGAGTGGAAATATAATTTGTTTGGCTGTGAGCAAAAGAGGAAACCGTGTTTGTGATAGAAAAGCCCAGACGGTCCCTTATCGATGAGGGACCGCCATTCGGTCAGGTACCGCCAGCAGAAGGTTGGCGTATTTTGACAATTTTTGATGTTTTGGTTTTTAAGAAAAGTTTTTTGTTAGGGACCGTCTTAATATATGATACTTGTATTTTTAGACATGAAGTAGACTCAATACGCACGAGTAGGCTAAGGAATGGGTATGGAACAGAATCGAGACAGAAGAGGTAGAAGAGACTCGAAACGCTTGAATAGGGAGTGGGATTTGAGTCGACGAAACTAGAAGTTAATCATCTAAATTCCAAGAAAAATCATAGATGAGAACTAGAGAAAAGATAAAGAGCGAAAGGAGTGTGCATCGTCTATAGTGATTGATTGACGTAAAAATCGATATTAATAATGGTTGTGGTAAGACCATTATTTTTTCAAATAATTTGCTTGAATCCAAAGAAGGATAAGCATATAGAAATAACGTTTAATTATCATAAAGCATATAGCACATATTAGCATACAAATATTATCTAGCATGCAAGCGAGTAAAAATTAATCACATAGTCACGTAAGCATATAGCAAACACTTAAATAGCAAGCATAATAGTCAAGGTTGTAAGAAAACGTACCTTAGCCGCTAGCTATCCTTAATTTCTCATTACCGTAAAAATGTGTTGTATGTGATGCAAGACTTGATAATACACATTTGAAAAATCAACTTCTTGATTAGTATCACACTTAGGGTGCACGTTGTCTTCTTCATCGGCATCACTTCAAGACTTGTAAATAAGTGCATTAACAAGGTTGCATATGTGATTCTTGTTGGCTACATTACCTACAACAAAAGCATTTGAACTAGTAGCACATGCATCTACTTCAACTAAATGATTTTCTAGCAATATATTTTCATCATCTTTGGCTTGAACATTTCCTTGATGAAAGTTTAAAAGTATTTTTCCATATGTCATTTGCCGTTTGACATAAGATTATCCTAACATACTCAATCTTCGGCAAAGCTTTATAAATCAACGTTTTTGCTTCAATATTTTTACAAAACTTTCTTATGAGATTTTAATTTTCGAAATTAGTTTTAATTGGTTGAAATTCACCAATTGAAATGACATGCCAAAGATCATGATCTATTGATTTTACATAACTTTCAAATTCATTTTAAAATGGCAAAATTTTTATTGTTTAAAGTCAATGTTGCAAAAAACGGCCTACAAGGCCTTGTAATCGCCGATTCCAAGCTACAAGGCCCTGGAACTTGGAGACATTTACAAGGAAGTCGGCTAATTAATCGGCGATTACAAGGTTTTTGGCCGATTAATCGGCTAAAAAACGCAACTCGGCCCTCGACCGCCTCAGGACCGATTCACAATTTTTGCAACATTGTTTAAAGTACAGTTGATGCGTTGTGTAATGTCAGTGTAGCATAGGGTGTTTAAGCCTTTTCAAGTTTTACATTTATATTTAGCCGACTTATTACTAACGCACACACTTAACGAGCAGTGTACTCTGTTAATACAAATATCGCCTAAAAACATTATTTATATTTTAAGATCTTTGCTAAGTTTTATTAACGACAAAATGTAAACTTTAGTTTCTAAGTAAATCATAATCTTAGTTTTAAAGACTTGCATAACTAGACATTTGCTACATTCTACATTTCATAAAACACAACACTTTTTATTTCTTAAAATAGAAATGTCACATCACATTTATGGCAAGTTTTGTCAATATACATTTATGGAAAGAAAGTGTGTTTGACTAACCATATGTTTGCTTACTAAGTGTTATGAGATGTGACATTGTTTGGTTTGCATGATTTATTGCAAAACCAACTGCAAGCCTGGTGGAACCCTGGGGGTACACGGGCTGAACCCATCTGAGGGTTCCGCCATATCCGCCAGACCTGCAGAAGGTTTTGCTATAAATACCAAGCCACAAGTTTGATTTTTGGCTTACTACTCTACATCATATTTTCACACACATTCATTCATTCTTTCATCTAACCCTTTAACATCTCATATGTGAAGTTTCTTTTTGTAGCAAAGAGATTCACGAGTTCATAAAAAGTTACAAGTATTCAACACAACGTTGCAAGACTTGTTAACTTAGCATTGTGTAGATTTGTGTAGTTTACACTTCTTTTGATTGTGTATTTTCAGTAGTGATCGGTTGGTATTTTAGTCCTCAAAATACAAAGTGTGACGGGAGCTGTTGTACCCTTGTAAAAGAACTAACGGGAGTGGTTGTACCCTTGTAAAAGAACTCGACATCTAGCTTAGTGTCGGTAAACGTGTATAAGCGACGTGTAAGGTTTTCTCCGCCGGTGAAAGGAGCTTGTTGACTAGTGAAAGAAACTCTCGAGTTGGATACTCGGGGTGTGGATGTAGGGCAAGGAAAAAGAGTCCTTGTAGCCGAACCACGATAAATAGTCGTGTTGTGGTTTGATCGTTTCTTTCATTTACTTGCATGTTATATATTGTGTTTGTGTATATATCTTCGATCAAACGGAAAGTTTCAAAGCTAATTAAACAAGTTAAAAAGATTTTAAACGGTAAAATATTCAACCCCCCTTCTAGTTTTCCACAATTGGCATCAAGAGCTACGTTACTCAAGCTTTTAAAATATATTGTGTTTTATAACTTGAAACGATCCATGGATTTTGAAAATTACAAAGAAGGGCAATCTATGCAAGGACCACCACTTTTTGAAGCAAATGGTTTTATATATTGGAAAAACCATTTTGAAACTTACGTGAAATCTAAAGATATAGATTTATGACATATAATCATTGATGGTGATAATATAGCTTCTAATACTAAAGATGATGATCAAAAGAAATTGATTGCTGATGAGTGCTCAAACACTCATCATTTTTTGTCAAATCTGAACTGCAAAACATACAAAAACACTCAGAAATGCATCAAAATACTGAAAATATTTCAAAATTGTGTTTTATATGTTTTAGATGCAAAAAGAGTAAAAACAGATGAAAAACGTACAAAGTTTGCAAAATTGGCAGTTTCAGTCCACCAACTTTCATAAAATGTCAAAACTAGTCCCTGGTCATTCAAAATATGGAAAATTATCACCAAAGGTCCTTTTGAAATCATAAGTTGTCATCTTTAGTCCTTTGGTGAAAAATCTCAAAAGTTTTGGAAATTTGCAATTTAGTCCCTGGAGTTTCAAATTTTGGCAGAATTGGTCCCTGGTGGGATATTTTTGGATGAAAAATCATTTTTAGTCCTTGGAAATTATAAATGTTCAATATTGGTCCTTGGATAAAAGTTTTCACAGATTGGCAAAAATGACCCCTAAACTTTGCAAATTGACATATTTGGTCCCCGGTGTTTTAAAAAATGAAAAAGTACATTTTTGGTCTTTGGGTTATTGAAGTTGTCAATTTTGATCCTTGTGATAACTTTGGGAAAGTTTCATTTGCAGCCCCTAAATTTCAAAAAAGTTACAACTTTGGTCCTTGTGGTATTTCATTACCTAAAACCAAACGGACCCTATTTGTTTATTACCCCAACAAACCTAATCCACTAAACAAAACCATCCCAACCCCTAATCCAATCCATGGAACCCCCAGGCCCAAAACACAAACTGGCCCACTCCTTTTTAATATACTTCCCCGTCCCTTTTAATACTTCACCCAAGTCAACCCACGTTGACTCACCTTCCACCTCCCAACTTGCCTGCAATTCCACTGCAACACCCCATCTCCCCCCTCCTCCAGCTCACTACTCCCACACCTTGTCTCCCCCAACTTACACATAATTCCAAACCCATTTAATACCCTAAAATCCCTCCAAGTTACCCACCAACTGCCAAAATAAGATTTCCAGCCAAAAAAATCTCAACGGCCAAGATTGATTTCAAATGATCCAAAGGCTCAGAACAATGGTGGGAAACTCAAGAAAGGACTCCAGGAGTTATTTAAATAAAGAAAAATGAAGAGAAGCTCAGTTAGTTAGCTAGTGTAGTTTAGCTTAGTTGTAGCATGTCGTTGTAGTTAAATTTTAACTTTCCATTGTACTTTTTAGCTTCAAAGTTGTATTTTTAAGGTTTTCAGTGTAATACAAACCATTTCCAATTAGTAATTCAAGTTCTTGTTGCTTAATTTAGATTTGATTCAAAGAAGCTCAATTCTTCATTTTCACTTAAATGTTGTTAAAAATGTATGTTTACTGTTCTATTAAGCTTCATTAAGTGTGTTTAACCAATTGGAACTTTGAAATCTCAGTTTAATTCAAGTCTCATTAAAAATCTCAAAAATACAAAAAAATAGGAAATAAATCAAAAATCCATGAGAAGAGAAGAAGAAGCAAAGAATCAAGTATGGTACTGGTTTAGAACTCCTAGGGGAGTAATAGGAATGTAGTTTTGTGCCCCTTGTGCCTCAGTTCTGCTTGGATCATTTGTAAGCTGAATTTTCCATTTTTAGATTTTAACTATAGCATAGTTTCTTTTTTGCTTATTGGTTCTTATTTGAGGTTAATTATGCTTATTATGTTAGTGTTAGGTGTTAGATAGTTTAGGTTAAAGTTTGTTTACCATTTGTGAAAATTTTTCAACCTCACTGATAATAGTAGCTTAAGACTGCTTATTCATGTTTTCTTATTGGAAACTGTCTATTGTTGGAACCTCAGAGCTTAATTTGTCATAAAATAACTTATTCCATGCTTGCTTTTCATTTTCTCAACCAAAACTACCTAGTTACTTTGAAAAACTCATATTAGTCTAGTTTAAAGGGGTGTTTGGCTCAGGTTGTTTCCCTGAGCCTTAGGCTGATTGTGTTGATGTTTGTGGTCGAGAAAAGTCTCAATAGGTAATCATAGCTCAGTTAGGACATCAGACTTAGGTTTTATCACAAAAAAGTCAAAATCTCATTGTCATTTCCATTTTTGTTCACTGTTATGTTTTTTTAGATCCATGATCACTTAAATCCTTACATAAGATGTTGTAGTTGTTTATTTCAGTCTCTTACAAGCTTATTATTACATATTCAGTTATCTAGAAGCATTCAAAATCCAATTTAGTCAACATAGTTCATAACCAAAAAAAGTCAAAAGTTGCTTAGGCAAAAATTCCAAAAATTGTAGGATTTGTTTAGAATTTTTAGTTAAGATTTAAACATTGTGCTTTTGTGGTATTGTAGTCTACCAGCTCATCTTTGAGGTCCCATTGTCCTATTATTTTTGTGAATTTTTCACTGGGCCCCACACCCTGCCAAACACACCTGCAGGGGGAGATAGTCCCCTGCATCAGCAGCCTCACCACCACTCCACCACCTTTGGTGGCTGTTGCAGCCTGATGAGGCGAAAAATGATCCGTTTTTAGGGGGTCATTTAAGCCCGAATCCAAATTTATTTGATCAAATATTGCCCTAAATCGTTCCTTTTGTGATTTTAGGTACTTTGGGAGAGAAATCTGGAAAAGGAAGCAATTCGGACGTTTTTGGAGCATAAAAGTGAAGAAAACGCCAAAGTCTTAATTTTCCATGCTGGGAACAGTAGGTGACGGCGTCAAGAGCAAATCCTTGACGGCGTCAAGAGCAAATTTCATGAATTTCCATGACGACCCAGTAGAGTTTTGACGGCGTCACGTGAGAAGGGCGTCAAGAGTAAAAGAGTCATGACCGCCTGGAAGTGTCTAAGTCTTGACGGCGTCAGAAGTAGATCTAGGCAGTCCGAGGAGAATTTTGGCGGCGAGGTGACGGCGTCACAAGATTACTCTTGACGCCGTCAGACCTGTTTTTCTATATATAGTTTTCTAATTTTTCACATTAAAGGAGAGAAGTTTTGGAGAAACCCTAAGTACGATTTTGGTGCAACTTTTACAGGTTTTTCAAGGGTTCCAAACCCTTGATACCTTGCATTGTAATTGAGATAAGTGTTCTTCTAATTCAATCAATATGTCTATGTGTTGGTTGTCTATATCTTGTTCTTGTCTCAATTCCATTATGCTAGGCTAGATCTCTTTTGTGTTTGCTTAGATCTAATGAAACCTAGATATTGATTATGTGTTGATTACTTGTTTATTCTTGTCTTGGATGAATGATTTATATGTTAGGCTTAAGAAAACTGGCAGATCTCCAAATGGTAACATGCTTGAACGTCTTAAGAAACATGAACTGAGGCGTACTAGGTCTTTATTGGTTGTATTTAATGCATGAGCCACTGTTTACAATCCCTATAGTTGTGCTGGGCATGGTGTAGGAGGAGATAAGAGCTCATAGAATTGGGGAGTTATATATGCCACCCCATGAATGGTATTAAGGAATACGATCCGTCATCCATGCAATTATAACAAGTAATTAACGTGTAAAAGATATCTAGGGAGTAGTGAAATCTAAGTAAACACATTTTCTCCAATTACTGCTCACAACCTTAGTATAATTAGTTTATTTCCATTTTTAGTATTTTATTTTGATTGCATCTTAGTATTGGGTTAGTTGAATAGCAACTAATTCCGCCCACTCTTTCAAAAACCGAGATTTTTACTTGCTTTCCAAAAAATATAAAAACACAAAAAGAATCCTCCCTCACCTTTAGAACTAGTATTTAGGCTTTCTAATCCTAGCGACACTATTCCTAAGCTGAACGATCAATCCCCCGGTACTTGTCACTATACTATACTACAACGATCAGGTACACTGCCTGGTGGGGGTTGTAAGCTTCTCGAGATCCCTCGAGAGGTAAAGCCTGTTGCGATTCCCACGCATCACAGCCCTCCACAATGGTCCCACAACCCCCCTTCTTGGTCCTTTCAATACCCCTCCTACCAGGCTTCAATTTTTGACCAACCATTTGACCTAGGGACCTGTGGACCCCACTTGGAATAAGACCTATACATTGTCCCATTTCTGTGTTGGTTTTTGCTTAATCAAGTGCTTATTTTGTTTCATTGGCTTATTCTGTGGTACCTCTTTGCTTTTTCCAGCTTAAACTTGTTCACAAAACTCATTTGAGCCAGAATCACTCATAGTAGGTCCCACTTAAGCTCATTTGAGCTTATTTTCTCTCTTGGTCAACATAAGTCAACTGTTGAGCCAAAAAGCATTCAAAGTGCTTAATTTTGATTTATAAAAAAGTTGTTTTTACAATAGTTTCTTATTTTTAGGTGTAAAATAGATTTCTAAAAGAAAAATCAAGAAAAAGTAATTTAATAATAAGTGATAGTTTCTATTTAATGCAATTTAAATTTTAATTTTCATTTTTAAATTTTTATTAAGTACTTGGCTTTTTTATATTTTTATTAATTACCTTTTATATTAAAGTAATTTTAGTAATTTTCTCAGATTTTTATTTTAACATTTAGTATTTATTAGATTTAATATTAGTTTTATTAATAATTAATTAATAATTAAGTTTTAAATAGCATAATTAGTTTTTAATAAGTAAGACCTAGTTTTTATATTTTTCCTAGCTTTTATATAATATAATATAATTTTAGGAATTTTTCTATAATTTTTACTGTTCATTTGCTATTTTTTATAATTTAAAATAGTTTAATTAGGTAATTAATATTTAATTAGTAATTAATTAATAGAAAAATCACAAAAAGACAAAAATACATATTTTTAATTTTAAAACTTGTTTTTAGTTATTTTATAATTTTATAAAATTAATTTTCACTTTTTTAGTGTTTAATTAATATTATATTGTATTTAAGTTATTTAAATATTAATAATAAGTATTAAATAGTAATTAATTAATAATAAATAATTAAATAGTGTAAAAATTTATTTTCTTTTTCCAAAAAATTTCTTTCATCTTTAAGTTTGTAAAAAAGTCATTTTCACCCCTTGGGGGTTTTCAGATTTCAGTTTTCACGTTTTATTTTGTACGTTTACGTTATTTAAAACGTGAACGTACACGTTTTTAGGTTTAAAACGTTTCTGGTTTTTTAAATTTCCAGTCTTATTCATATAGCTTGTTTAAGCTATTTCTTTGTAGATTCCTTAGCTTAATCACTCACAAACCTTTTCATGTCCAAATTCACCCGATCACAAACCCGTTTGATAACCATCACACCTCGTCGGGACATAACGACCTGGTGATACCCTTTATTACCCGGAAGCATTGGTCTAGATAGTTTGACCTTGTTGACCATGTACTTGGTCAATTAGGTTGACTGTTTAGCCTCAATCAATTGCTAAAAATGATGCTTTACAATGTTTTACCTAAGAAAGAATATGAAAGAGTCTTTATGTGTAAAACCGCCAAAGATATTTGGCAATCTTTAATAGTCACTCATCAAGGAAACTCACAATTCAAGGATAACAAAAGTGATCTTCTTGATCAACATTATGAACAATTTGTTATTCCCAAAGATGAGATTATTGATAATGCATTTGCTAGGTTTAACACTATTATTACTTCACTTAAAGCACTTGATGAATCTTTTTGTAGTAAGAATTTTGTCAGGAAATTCGTTAGAGCACTCCATCTGAAATGGAGAGCAAAAGTGACGGCAATTAAAGAATCCAAAGATCTTTCAAGCATGTCACTTGATGAGCTAATTGGAAACCTCAAAGTTAATGAAATGGTAATGGAAAAAGATTCGGAATTAGTTAGAGGCAAGAAAGAAAAAGTTAAGTCCATTGCCTTGAAAGCTACAGTCCAATCAAGTGATGATGAAGAATCCACTTCGAATAGTGATGATGTTAGCATTAAAAATTATATTAAAAAGTGATGGTCATTCTCATTTATTGTAACGTTGTAATGTGTCGTAGTTTATGTTATTAGAATAGTCAATGGGCCTTGGTCTTGGTAAGCTAATATGTTATGCGTTAGTTTATCTAAGCCTTTTTATTAAACATGTAATCCAAGTCCAAGCCCAAGCCCATAGAAAGCCTATGTTAAGAACTATATAAACACCTCAAAGGCTCATTTGAGGTGTGTGCTTGTGTGTCTATTGTGTGTGTTTTTAATAAAAGTTCTCTTCATCTATTACTCTCTTTTAGATACTAACGCCTCACATATATATATTCAAGTCACCATCTTTACTTCATCTAGTGCTTATATTTGTGTTAAAGTTGATATATCTAAGGTCCTACAAGTGGTATCAATCGCCTAACAATGATTTAGGAGTGTTTTTTGTTAAAAAAGTCACACTTTTCATTCATTTGTGTACTTTTTCTTCAAAAAGTTTTGATTTTTACGTGTTTCTAGTGTTAAAGTTGTTGTTTTTATTGAAGTTTTAGTGATTCTAAGTGTTTTGGGAAAGATTTGATCATTAGAAACAAGTGAAAAAGGAGTTTTTGGGTGAAAAAAATCGAATTTTTGAAGTTTTCTGGTCATCCTACGCGTAAGTTTTGAGTATAGTACAAGAAACAGCTGTCTACAGTACTTCCTACGCATAAGATTAAGTCAAAACCCTTTTTCTATGCATAAGCTTGGTCAAAACCCTCTTCTTACGCATAAATTCACTTTCCTACGCATAAGTTGGGTTCTTACGCATAAGATCCTATGCCTAAGTTGAACTTCTACGCAAAAGATTCTACGCGTAAGATCCTACGCATAAGATTTCTTCATCAATCAGAGACTACTCAGTACTTCCCTGACTTGGATAAGTTTGTGGAATACTTCGACTCGGGATATCTTTCAAGCTTGGATAAGTTTGAGAGATCATTTTGGTTTGTAAACCTTACGCGTAAAAATCTTACGCATAAGGTAAACCTTACGCGTAACTAATCTTACGCATAAACACAAAGCCTACGCATAAACTACTAATCTTACGCATAAGTATTTTTCTTACGCATAAGTTTACTGTTTACGCATAACTTTTGTTTACGCATAACATTTCCTACGCATAAGATTCTGTTTACGCATAAGTTTACCCTTTACGCTTAAGTTTACTGTTTACGCATAAGATCAAGCTTTACGCGTAAGTTTTGACTTTTGACTACCAAACTTCAAACGGCCATAACTTTTGAACCGTAACTCCGTTTTCGACGAATCAGCTGTCAAAACGACCGTGAGACAGAGGAGAACGACACGCTAAATGATTTATCGATTTAGGCGAAGTTTCGAGGCCTAAAAACGCTCCGAGAAGCAGTTATTGAGGTTTTAAGGTTTTAGATCAAATTTTTCACCATAAAAACTTGCATCAACTTACACTAATCACAACTCCTACTTCGTTGAATCGATCCAAGAATCAACTTTATCAATCTACACTTCATCAATGGCATCTCAGCAAGATATTCATGCAGCCGGTGCGGAAAACCGACGCCCAATGCTTGAAAAAGGTGGATATCTCCCATGGACAAGCCGAACGCTTCGTTACATCAAAACAAAGCTTGATGGTAAATTAATGATCAACTCCATTACAAATGGTCCATTCAAGCCAAGACATGTTCAAATTGAAGGTAATCCAAATGCAACACCTCCTACTCAACCATTCGTGCGTGAACAAACAGAAGCAGATTACACAGAGGAAGACAAGAAGCAGATCGCCGCTGATGATATGGCAATGCATTTAATCCAACTTGGATTACCACGGGAGATCTTTGCTGCGGTCGACAGTTGTGAAACTGCTTATGCTATGTGGGAACGTGTCAGAAGGATATGTCATGGAACAGAGATTGGACAACAGGACGTTGAGAACAAACTTCTTACGGAATGGGAGAACTTTACATCCACTAAAGGTGAACAGATTGAATCTTACTACACAAGGTTTTGCACTTTGATGAATGAGTTAATCAGAAACAAGTTGACACCTCGAACAATTGCAACAAACATCAAATTCATCAATAACCTTCCAGAAGAATGGGGTCGTTATGTTACAATTGTCAATCAAACAAAGGATTTACATAAGGTGAACTATGATCAACTCTATGACTTTTTGAAGCAAAACCAAGCTGAGGCTAATGAAGTAAGGAAAGAAAGATTGGCAAAGAATCATGATCCTCTTGCATTAATTGCTACTACACCAACACCGCTACCAGTGAACACACAACAACCATCATCACCTTCCACTCACAACTACATGCAACCATCATACATTCAACAACCAACACCGGTCTACCAACAACAGTTCTACCCACAACAACAACAACATGTTATTCCACAACAGCAATACCAACAATTCCAAGAACCAGAATTCACTGAAAATGATGAAGCTACTGCAGCATTGACCCAAGCGTTTGCTTTTCTGTCAAAGGCATTCCAAGGACGCTATTCTACACCAACTAACAACAACCAAAGGATTTCATCGAACACTAGCAACAAGCAGATTGCTCAGCCGATTTTCAATATGGGCAACGGAGGCCAAATGGTTGGAGTTTATGGGAATCAGCAAGGATATGCTACTGGAATTAACATGGGGAATCAGAATATGCTGAATGCAGGAAATCAATATGGTCAGTATGCAGGGAATCAGTTGGGTCAGTTTGTTGGAAATCAGAGGGGTCAGAATGTTGGTAATCAGGCAATGGGTAATCAGAATAGAAATGTTGCAGCTCCAGTAGTTGGGAATTTGGGAAATGTGAATCATGGTAATCCGGTAAAGTGTTTCAACTATCAGGGTATAGGTCATATGGCAAGGAACTGTCCTACTAAGCCGAACAAGAAAGACACAGCGTATTTGCAGAAAGCATTACTGTTGGCACATAAGAATGAGGCAGGGTTTCAGTTAAACGCAGAGGAGAATGATTTTATGGCTCTTATGGATGACATGGAAGATAGAGAGGATATCGATGTGAACTGCATATTTATGGCGAATCTTCAGGAAGCTAAGTATGACACAGATTCTGACACACTTCCTGTTTATGACACCAATGCACCATCTGAGGTATCAAACTTCAACACATGTCACAATAATGATATATTTGATATGTCTCCTCATGAGGAACAGCATACTGAGAAGCTAGCACCCACTTATGATACATACCTGGACACGCCAAGTAGTAGCAATACTCCTTTAGCAACTCCAGATGTGAATCATAATGGAGGCTTCGTTTCACAGCATGCTGAGAATGATGAGGAAACACGTGCTTTGTTTGAATCATTATTGAATAATTGTCGTATTGAAATTGAGAATGTGAAAAAGGTCAATCGCGATGTTAAGGCCGCGAATGTTAAATTGACCGCTGAGCTTGAGAGTTACAAAGAAAACGTTATAGCTTTTGAATTTCATAACAAAAGATTGTCTGAATTAGAAACTGGTTATCAAAATTCCGTTTCAAGGGAAAAACAATTGCAACTCAAGTTTGATACACTTGATGTTAATTCTTTCAAAAAGATAAAATCTTTAAACGCGGAAATTTCTGATTTACAAAACCAACTTTCTAAACAAAAAACAGCTTATACCAATCTTGAAAAAGAAAGGGATGAGTTGAAAAAGGACTTTGCAAAGAAAGAAGACAAACTTTTGGCCGAAATCGTAGATTCAGAACACATGATTGCTCATTTAGAAGAATTAGTGGTTAAATCGGGTCAGTCAAGTCAAACAATGAAAATGATTTCAAATCAAACTAATCCGGTTTACCATACGAAACATAAAGTGGCTCTTGGTAACAACACCCCCTGTAATCTCAAGAAAGCTCAGCAAGAACAGAATGTTTTGTATAATGGTAATATGATTTACACCAAACATGATCATCCCGTCGTTCGGGATTCTGTGCAAACAATAGAACATGTCGAAGAGAGCATAATTAAAATGAAACAAAAGGATTTGAAACCCATTGATTACAACAAATTGAACAAACTTTCGGGAATTACTTTTGTTCCACAAAAAGAACCATCTGTGTTTTCCATAAAACGACCATTCTCAAAAATGTTTTCTAAGAAAGTAATTGTTTCTAAATCTCTTTCAAAAATGGAACAAATTTCTTCTAACAACACTTTTAATACAAGTGAGGCTAGAGAAATTTTGGATGACGTTAAAAAGAGAATTCAAGAACTTCAAAATATTGTTGCTTCTAAAACTACAATCAATATTAACAACTGGCATTCCAGTTTTCATATTGCAGAAAAAAGTTTTTGAAAACGAAATTACTATCCCACTGAATAACATCAGTGCGAGGGTAATCCATTTTGAACAAGCTTTCTTAAAAGAAATGGCCGACTTTGTCAAGGACCACAAAACCCTGGTAAACGAAGCTAATGATACTCGTGAAAACATAAATGTTTTGGAAAACCTGAATGATTCTCTCTTCGAAGCTGTTATGACCACTGACATTATGTCCATCATTTTACAAACATATTCGGTTCAAGACGATGAAAGACTGAGAGCTGAGACCTCCGAAATTGTTTCAAAATATGAAAATGCTCTTATAAAGCTTGAAAAAGAAAATGTGTCATATTTTAAACAACTTGATCGAAAAAAGGAAGAATGCAAGTATGACAAATTGTCGTATGAGCGTGCCTTTAAGAATATGAAAGAGCAAAATGATCTTTTGAGGGCTCAGCTTGAAAGTCAAAAAGGAAAGGGTGAGGAAACTAAGTTTGCAAAACCATTGACTTCGGAGAAACCAAATGTTTCATACACGGTTCAAAAACCAAAAATGTCAATTTCACGGTTTGCTCCAAAAGTCGATGAGAAAAAGGATTTGACAAAACCAGTCACTCAAACACCCTTGCCCAAGAAAAGTGAAAATGAAAAGATTGTTGATAAAGGAAAAGTAGTTGTCAAAACACCAAAAGTGATAGCACCTGGCCTTTTTAGGATTAGTCCCACTAGTGCGTCTGCCTCAACATCTAAGACAAATGACAAGTGCATAAAGGCTAATTCTAAAGAATATAGGGATGCTAAAAAGGACAACAATATAAATCCTAATGTGTGTGCCTTACCTTCTACAAGATTAGAAAGCACCTCTAGGAGCAGCAGACTAAATCCTAGGAGCAATACAAGGAACAATAGCGTCTCGCCTGTCTCTACGAGTAGTGGCAAGAATAAAGTTGAAGAAGTAGAAGAACACCCTAGGAATTTATGGCTTTGTAATAAGAAACATGATTCATCTGAATGTAATGTCGAAAGTACTGGTTCTAATGCATGTAATGACTCTGTTTGTTTAATATGCAAGAAATGTTTAATTAAAGATGTTCACGATGAATGTGTTTCTAAGAATGTGTATGTTACGCCTGAACAGAAGAATTTTCCAAAAAGACCTAGTGCTAGATCTAGATCTATAGAAAGATTAGTTGCACGCTTTAGGTCTACCACTATTAGTCGAATGCCTAGGAACTATCTTAAGTATTGTATGTGGATTCCGATGGGTAGAGAGTTCACTCTTAAGGACGGTAAACTAGAAATAGCTCAAGCTAAACAAGTAGCAACTGTCTATGAGTGTGATTTAGATTTTACTCCTAACCCCTTGGAACCAAATTCAAAACTGTTTCCAAATACAAACTCTTCTGTTCTTGGCAGGTTATCGAAATATGTCTTTGGATCATCGACTCGGGTTGCTCCAAGCACATGACCGGGAATTTAAAGCTGCTGATCAATTTCATCTGGAAATTCATGGGAACTGTACGCTTTGGAAATGATCATGTAGCAGCTATTCAGGGTTATGGAGATCTTCAGTTTGGGAATTTTTTAATCACTCGGGTTTACTACGTCGAAGGGTTGGGACACAACTTGTTTTCAGTTGGGCAGTTTTGTGATGCAGATTTAGAAGTTGCATTCAGGAGAAACACGGTTTTTATAAGAAGTTTGGTTGGTGATGATCTCTTAACTGGTAATCGTGGTACAAACTTGTATGCTATCGACATCAACCAAATGGCTTCTACATCACCAATTTGTCTTATGACAAGGGCAACCGAAACTAAGTCCTGGCTGTGGCATAGACGATTATCCCATCTCAATTTCGACACGATCAACAAGTTAGCCAAAGACAACATCGTCACCGGACTTCCTAAGTTCAAATACACCAAGGAACACCTTTGTCCATCATGCGAACAAGGAAAAAGTAAAAGAGCATCATATAAACCCAAAACCGTACCTAGTTCGGAAGCAAGGTTACATATGTTGCATATGGACTTATGTGGCCCAATGAGAGTTGAAAGCATTAATAGGAAGAAGTATATTCTTGTTATTGTTGATGATTATTCAAGATATACTTGGGTAAAGTTTTTGAGATCAAAAGACGAAGCACCGGGCATCATCATCACCTTTTTGAAGCGTATTCAAGTTCTACTTCAAGCTCCAGTAAGGATTATAAGAATAGATAATGGCACAGAATTCACAAATCAGGAGTTAAGAACTTACCTCGAAGATGTTGGAATTACACATCAAACATCAGTTGTTAGAACTCCACAGCAGAATGGGGTAGTTGAAAGAAGAAACCGAACTCTTGTGGAAGCTGCTCGCACAATGCTGATTTTCTCTAGTGCACCTCTATTCTTATGGGCTGATGCTGTAGCCACTGCTTGCTTTACTCAAAACCGATCCCTAGTCCATCCGAGATTCAATAAAACCCCATATGAGCTAGTGAACAACCGTAAACCTAACATCTCTTACCTTCACGTGTTTGGCGCTTTGTGCTATCCGACGAATGACAGAGAAGATCTAGGGAAGTTAAAAGCTAAGGGTGATATTGGAATCTTCATTGGATATTCAGAAAACTCGAGGGCATTCAGGGTGTATAATAGAATAACGAAAAAGATAATGGAGACAATGAATGTGAAGTTTGACGAGATTTCACAGATGGCTTCTGAGAGACTCGCTTTAGAACCCGCGCTTAATCCGATGGCTTCTAATCAAACCAGATTAGGACCCGCACCAAACCAGCAGACTTCTGGACATATCAGTTCAGGACTCGTGCCTCAAGGAGCTCAGTCAACAAACATGGATAAACCTTCAGAAAAAGAACTGAAAAATTTCTTCTAGTTAATGTTTGATGAATACTATGGTGGAACTTCGACAAATGCATCAAATCAACATTCCGCTGCACCCGCTCAAAACCATCAACCACCACCACCACAAGATGTATCCACAACAATTGAAGCTGAAGCACCAACTACATCAACATCATCTACATCTACTCAAGAAACTCCAGTACTTGAAACTGTTCTACCAAGCGTTGATGAGCAAAACCAAAACACAAATTTTCAAGAAGAACCAACAAATAATTCAAACAATGATGCGTTAGAAGAAGAAGAAATATTTGAAAACCCGTTTGCAACAGACTCTGCTGAATCTTCTTCAAGGTTACAAGAACCATCTAACACACATTCGTTACACCCAAGGTACCCTTCTACGTTTCAATGGACAAAAGACCATCCAATAGAACATGTTATTGGTGAACCTTCAAAGCCAGTTCAGACAAGGAGACAACTTGCCACTGATCTCGAATTGTGCATTTACATTTGCTCAATCAGCCTCAAAGAACCAAAGAACATTCGAGAAGCAATGGCAGAAAACCCTTGGATTGAAGCGATGCAGGAGGAATTTCTTCAATACCTGTTACATGATAGTTGGAAACTTGTTGAACGACCACTTGATAAACGAGTTCTTGATCTCAAGTGGTTGTGGAAGAACAAACTGGATGAGGAAATGACTGTAATTCGCAACAAAGCTCGTCTCGTGGCTAAAGGTTATCCACAAGAAGAAGGGATAGATTTCGAGGAATCATTCGCGCCTGTAACTAGACTTGAAGCCGTCTGGATTTTCTTAGCCTATGCCGCTCACAAAAACATCACAGTCTATCAGATGGATATTAAGACTGCCTTCTTGAATGGAACTCTGAAAGAAGAAGTGTATGTGAGTCAACCAGAGGGATTCATCGACAGAGATCATCCAGACTACGTCTACAAGCTTAAGAAAGCAATTTATGGTTTAAAACAAGCTCCAAGAGCGTGGTATGACGAACTATCATCTTTCTTGCTCGAAAACAATTTCACAAAAGGAACGGTTGATGACACCTTGTTTATCAAAAAATTCAAAGATGACATTTTGATCGTTCAAATTTACGTGGACGACATTATTTTTGGATCAACCAATCCTAACCATTCAAAACATTTTGAAAATCTCATGAAAAGTAAATTTGAAATGTCCATGATGGGGGAACTAAAATTCTTTCTTGGTTTACAAATACATCAATCCCCTCGTGGTATTTTTATCAATCAAGCTAAATATACAATCGAGATTTTGAAAAAACATGAAATGGAAAACTGTGATTCTGTTGGTACACCAATGGTCACTTCACCAAAAATAGGTGCTGATTTGTTTGGAAAACCCATCGATCCGAAAAAATATCGGAGCATGATCGGTTCTCTCATGTACCTAACTGCTAGTCGACCAGATATTCAATTTGCTGTTTGTTTGTTAGCACGGTTTCAGGCAAAGCCTACCGAACTTCACCTCAAAGAGGTTAAACGGATCTTTCGGTACCTACGAAGAACCATTAACATGGGACTTTGGTATCCGAAGGATTCGGGGTTTAATCTAACAGCATTTTCAGATGCAGACCATGTTGGTGATCAAGTTACAGCAAAGAGTACATCAGGCTGAGCACAATTTTTAGGTGAAAAGCTAGTAAGCTGGTCATCAAAGAAACAGGATTGTACTGCACTATCAACCGCCGAAGCCGAGTATGTGTCTCTATCTGCGTGTTGTGCCCAAGTTCTATGGATGCGAACATAGCTCACAGATTATGGCTTTACTTTTGACCGAATACCTATGTATTGTGACTCAAAAAGTGCCATAGCCATCTCGTGCAATCCCGTACATCACTCTAAGACGAAGCATATCAAAGTCCGCTACCATTTCATCAAAGAACACGTGGAAGAGAGTACTGTTGAATTATTTTTTGTTAAGACTGATTATCAACTCACCGATCTATTTACTAAAGCCCTTCCAAAAGAAAGGTTTGACTATTTAGTTCGACGAATTGGCATGCGAAGCCTAACTCCTGAGGAGCTAGAACGTCTTCTCGAATCTTCTTGAAAAATGTTTTCAAAATCACTTCGCTGTAAATATCTTTGAAAAAACAAAATACAAAATTTGAAAAACCAAAAAAACAAAATATAAAAATAAAAAATTTTCAAAAAGACAAAAACAATATAAAATCAAAAAATACAAAAATATTCTTCTCACGACATGTCTCTCGTATAAATCAATATTCTGTACGTTTCTAGAAATGTCATTCAACAATGATACGGACATGTACAGATGCTTGAGCGGGAGTTCCTTTTACTGTTTTTCTAAAACATGTCGTTTCTCAAAAGTTTCTTCACTATGGCTTTCGTATACTTCAGTACGAAACCCGTGCTTCAAAGTGAAATCTTTTCAAAAATTAAGTCCGGGTATAACAACTCAAAAAGATTTCAAATAAGGACTTAAATGATGACTTCTGATTATTTTCAAATCAAGGACTCGTACATTCAATGACGAAATCTTTTTCAAAAGTTCGAGTCTAAACAAACGAAAAAGATTTCAATCATAAACTCGTTTTCAAACAAAATTCTTGACCACTTTTTCAAGATTGTTCAAAAGATTTCTCAAAATCTCTCAAAACTAGTGCTCAAGAAAACTCCCTCTAAACCCTTAAATTGATTTTAAATGAGCTATCATTAAGGGGGAGTACAAACAAAATGTTCCAAATTCATGCAAAATGAAATCTGTCTATCTCTCCAAAAAGCTTTTTCTTAATCAGTTGATATCAAAAATATCACAATATGCTATTTTTGAGGGGGAGAAGACATGATTAAAATGTGATCAAAGATGTTTAAAGATTATGGCTGAATCTCAAAAGAGCTCGACTCAGATAGTACCAATGAATTGACGAAGCTTAAAATGTCAGTAATCGAAAGGACTTATCCTGGACGGGTAATAATTTCAAGCTAGTCTAACTAGTGATGTAAGCGTGTCTCGAATAGGACTTGTCTGAGTAGAATGTACCATATCGAGAGACTTTCTTTGGACTTGACCAGGACGGGTAATAATTTCAAGCTAGTCTAACTAGTGATGTAAGCGTGTCTCGAATCGGTCATGTTCACTGAAAGTGGATCAATTCAAAAGTGCAAACTCCTCACGCATGTGCAAATTTCTTAAAAATTCATGAGCACATGTGAAGGGGGAGTCCTTCATAAGAAATGCAAAACTCTCGAAGTGTCAACAATGTGTTTTATTATCATAAACACTTTGAGAGATTTTTCATAAATGTTTTCATGGCAATTATAGGATAGTCATGGAGTTAGAAGGTGACTAAGGTTAGGAAAAAACCGTCCTATGATCCGCCAGAGCCGGAGGGATCTACCCAAGGACAAATCCAATAGATTAGAATTAGAAGTCCTTAGGTATGATTTAAAAAAGGAGAAAATGAGAAAGGAGAAAGAAGGGGTTGAAGAATTAAAAAGAAAAGTTATGAAAAAGGGTGAAAAGAAATAGCCCTCCAAATGTTCAACCTTAGGGCAGACACCGGGTTCAACTCATATGCTACTGGTTGTTACTAAGGTGACACCGGTATTGAAGACAAAGACGTCATGGACCCAGTGACGCACTGCACTTAACCTTCTAAGCCACTCAAGTTCTCTTAAAAGAGCTTGTTTCATTCTCACGGGGAACCGGTGTAATCTATCGACCTGTCTCTTAAAGATGGTTGATATTGAAACAGGAGACCTCTCCCTAATCTCCGCATAGGAAACCAAATGTGCACTTATCGAGTCTAGAGCCCCGAGATTCATCAAAAGATCTCATAGGAACACATGATATTCTACACTGGTTGTTCAACATTAAGGACACCAGATGTAAGCTTAAGAGTCCTACGCAGATCTTAGCAATCTGCCAGAACATTTATGAGAGGATTCACATTTGTGATTCTCAATGATTGAATGGAAATTCCTGCCAGGGTCAACATCAAGCAGCCCTGACAGCAGGTCACTTCGGTAATTCTTTATGGGTTACGCTTAGTGTTCGCGGTTGTTTCAAACGGTCTACAGTTGTGGAGTGATCCCCAGTGACTCACCCAGTCATTGAGCTACTTAGTAGGTCTTGTAAGCTCTCTCGAGAGTATCTGACATGGGAACGGCCTTGGTAAGGGTTAGAAGGAGTCTTCGCACTATGCTGTTGACGATCTCTAATTCTTATCTGTAAGTATCGGATGTTTTATTGCTAACTGTTTATATGCAGGGACACTTCATCTCCATGGCGACAGATTCCACGTGCTCATACATACATCTGGAAGTTAAAGAAAGCTCCCTTAAAGATCTATACAACACAAAGTTCAAAGAAAGATTCTACGCCAAAAAGAAGAATCTACAAAGTATAAAGACTAAAGATCAAAGTGAAAGAAAGGGAACTACGTGCATATGAATATCAAAGTCCAAAGATGTATGAGCATGTTGGAATGGCGAACAACCACCACAGACGCAGAAGTGACGAAAGGCAGATAGCTCCACATCACAAAGGAATAAAGAACGATGAAAAGACAGTCATCAAAGATCACAAAGCATGAAGGAACAAAGACTAAAGACTATTCTACAACGACACACAACGTTAAAGACAAAGAACACGAAAGACCTAATCACGTGGAACATCATTCGAATGACCACCCCTTAGGGGGAGATTGTTAGCATTAAAAATTATATTAAAAAGTGATGGTCATTCTCATTTATTGTAACGTTGTAATGTGTCGTAGTTTATGTTATTAGAATAGTAAATGGGCCTTGGTCTTGGTAAGCTAATATGTTATGTGTTAGTTTATCTAAGCCTTTTTATTAAACATGTAATCCAAGTCCAAGCCCAAGCCCATAGAAAGCCTATGTTAAGAACTATATAAACACCTCAAAGGCTCATTTGAGGTGTGTGCTTGTGTGTGTATTGTGTGTGTTTTTAATAAAAGTTCTCTTCATCTTTACCTCACTTTATACTAATCTAACGCCACACATATCTCATCAAGTCACCATCTTTACTTCATCTAGTGCTTATATTGTTATTAAAGTTGATATCTACGGTCCTACAGATGATGAGGAATATGCTATGGCCGTTAGAGACTTCAAGAAGTTCTTTCGTAGACGAGGGAAGTTTGTAAGGCAACCTAAAGATGACAAGAAAACCTTCCGAAAAGATCGTGATGATAAGAAAGGAAAGGTTGAAAGGAAATGATATAGGTGTGGAGACACAAGTCATCTAGTAGGAGAATGTCCAAAACCACCCAAGAGCAAGCCTCAACAAGCGTTTCTGGGTGGTGCTTGGAGTGACTATGAAGGAGATGACGATGAGTCAAAGAATGATGATATTGCTCTCATGGCACATGACTCAAATGAGGTACTCTTCGACTCATCTTACTCCTCTATTGATGATGACACCTTACAAAAAGAATATAACAAACTTTATGAATTGAGCTTGAAAATCATAAACAAAAATAAGTTTTTGAAAACTAAAAAGGAGTTTTTAGAAAATGAAGTTTATGAGCTAAAAGAAAAAGCTAAGAGATTAGAAAAGAGTAAAGGTATTGACACATCTTGCAAATTATGTGAAGAGCTTAAACTCGAAATTGAGAAACTTAAAATTACTCAAAATGATCTAATAAAACAAACCACAAAGTTTAAGAAGTTTGTTGGGAATTCTGTTAAGTAAGAATTCTGCTGAAGGTTACTGCTGAAGAGCTTGTTCTTGCTGAAGCAATGTATCTGCTGAAGTCTAGTTTCAGCATTATTAGTTTCTGCGGATATAGTATTTCCGTATTTTATGTAATATAGTTTGGATATGCATGAGTTTATTTAGGAAGTGATAATGCATATCTTTTAGAAGTTTTAGAATATAAGTTTCTTGGGAAACGGTTTAGGGTTCCTTGTGTATAAAAGGAACACACGATTATGTATTGAGTTACGTTTTAGAAAACACTTCTCATTGTTATTAAAAGATCCATAGAGGATCAAAAGTTCTTAGTATTAAACTTGTGTTTGTTTCCGCTTTAAAATACAAGTTACAGAGATTGTCTATTAGTGTGTTATTGATTACATTAACATATCTAACGATTCTATAGTGCTCAAGAAGATCTATCAAGGTCTTATAGTTCAACAAGTGGTATCGGAGCCTCGAGAGAGTCTCTGTTATACTAAGAAACACAAATCTTACACCTTAAGAATCCAAACAAATCAATAAACATGCTTGGATCTGATGATGAAGTTGATACAACCCAAAACCTTAACACCACTTCTCTTCAACAACTCAACCTCTCCAACAGTAATGCTAAATTTCCATACTTGAAGAATGTTGAAGACTATGATTTGTGGTCCATGAAGATGCAGAACTGGATCACAAACATAGACTGGAATCTTTGGGAGGTTGTTCGAAAGGGGAATAGCCTGAAGAAGTATGTTAAAGATGCTGATGGAATAGTTACAATTCTAGGTCCCAGAACTGCTGAAGAGATTCTAGCTGTGCAAAGGGAAAATAAAGTTAGAACAATTCTGCTCCAAGCTATACCAGATGATCACATGGGTGACTTCCACTTCATGGATGATGCCAAGGACATTTGGATGGCAATAAAGGCTAGATTTGGTGGGAATGAGGAATCAAGAAGGTTGAAGAAGTCAATGTTGAAGCAGCAGTTTCAAGAGTTTCAGATATCTGAGGAAGAAGGAATCCATAAAGGCTATGACAGGTTCCATCGAATCTTAAGTCAACTTAATCAGCTGAAGGCTAGGCCAGATAATGAGGACTGTAATGCTAAGTTTCTGATATCCTTGCCACCATCTTGGTTGCAAGTTAGCATTGCTCTCAAAGCTAAAGGAGGGTTGGAATTGATTTCCTTTGATGACCTCTACAACAGACTCAAATCTCTTGAGCCTGATGTTAGAAGTCCCATTCGACCATCCACTCACTCAGCCTTTGTCAGCACCACCACAAAACCTGTGCATCATGCCTCAAGCTCTTACTCCTCAGGAGCATCTTCTCAAACCCAAACTCAATCTGCTCCTAAATCAAAATCCAGTAGTATAATGGATGACATTGTTTATTCATTTGTGGCTGAATATGAACATCAGCAGTTTCTTGCTTATGAGGATTTTGAACAGGTAGATCCTTTGGAGATGGAGGAGATGCACTTGAAAGGGCAGCTAGCAATGATTTCTATGAACATAAAGAGGTTTGAAACTTGGTTTTAATGGAAGAGAGGCAGCAAGGTTTGACAGAAGGAAGGTTAAATGCTACACTTGTGGCCAAGTGGGACATTTTTCAAGAGAATGCAAGGAGAGGAAGTCTGGTGATGAAGTTAGATATGGCTCATATCCATTGGAATCAGGGACTTCTAAGGCTGTACCTTCAAAGGCTTTGGTGACTCTGGATCACCAGATTGATTGGGCTGAACATGAACCTGCTGTAGAGGAAGCTTCTACTTCTACACAAGTGAATCTACTGGCATACTCACCTTTAGAGGACACGAACGAGCAAGTCTCCTTGATGGGAATCTCTCAGGCACACAACTGTGTGTTTGGATGTAGTGTAAGATACAATGAGCTTAAACAAGAATTTGATGAATTGAAACCAAAGTATAATGAGTGTTATATTGAAGTAGAGGCCCATAAAAAGGCCTTAAAAACTTTAGAAAAACAAAAAGTCTGGTTTCAAAAGAATCAAGTTAAATATGATGAAAAGATAAGTGTTCTAGAAAGTGATTTAGAAATTGCTAAGATAGACTTAAGACGTACTGAAAAAGAGAAATCTGATATAGAAAAGGAAAAACAAGAATTACAAGCTAAGTTAGATAAAGAGATAGCTGGTCGTATGAAATGGCAGGAAGGAGCATCTAATTTGAGTAAATTGATTGATGGTCGCCAATCTGTTAGGTCTAGAAAAGCATTAGGAAATGAGAAATATATAGATCCTGAAGAGTTAACATATCCTGATATGTCTAGTGTTTTTGACCCTGAACCAGCCTTAGCTTATCAAACAACTGTTAAATTTGTTAAGGAAGGGGGAATGAATGTTGTCCCTGGACCTATAAGAGGGGAACATATGCCTATAGACCTGTTCATACCTAGTGACTTTGATGGATCACATCATCTCTATGGCAAAAAGTCAACTGACTTGCCAGACCCTATTATTAAATCTACTAACTTTGTCTCTTGTTGTGACAGTGACAAGTCTTCTGATGAAGGGTCTACCTCATTTGCCAGTTGTGATTCAAGTGAGAAGTCAGACCTGCCCAAGACCACTCCCAAGACCACACCAAAGACATCACCCAAGACTCCCCACAAGCCTTCTAGAGTTGCTGCTACTACCAAGACTGTTTCTTCTGAAGACTTGTTTTTTAATTCTTTGCAAAACAATATTTCTAGTTCTGTTAAAAACAATTCTGTTAATCATTGTGGTTTGAATGCTTTTTCATGTTATGGAACTTCCTTTAGTTTGAATAAATCTTCTAAAAAGAAGAAATGATTTGTGTGTGGAAGTAAATCTCATTTGATTAAGGATTGTACTTTTCATGAGCAAAGAATGGGTGTAAGTTTTAGTCAAAGGAAACCTAGGCAAATGTGGAAAAATGTTAATGATATACCTTCTTTTATTCCACATCAGCAGAAGTCCAATTCTGCTGAACCACATTCTTCATGGAGAAGAACCAGTAAAAGACCTTATGTTCGACCTACTAGTTCTTTCTTTTCTAATGGTTATTGGCCTAATCACTTTGACTCAATGTATTATGGTAGAGGGTATTGGAATACTGCTGTGAAGCCCTCAGCAGGTTGTTCTTGGACAAAGAAGGGACCTAATTTGCATTACAGGCCCAAGAACAATGGTGGATCTAAAACATCTACATGGCCTATCTCTAATGATCCACAAGACAGGCTCAAGTCAGCAATGACTTGAGTCTCCAATGTGTACTAACTTTTGTATATTTTTGTTGTTGTTGTAGGATCATCCTTTGAAAAGTACTGAAGTAGGTATAGTTGATAGTGGTTGTTCTAGAAGTATGTCAGGGAACAAGGACAAGATGCATGACTTTGTGCCCATAGAAGGAAGAGGCAGTGTAACTTTTGGTGGTGGAGATGGCAAAATTACTGGGAAAGGAACTATTAAGACACCTTTGTTAGATTTTGAAAATGTTTATTATGTGAAGGAACTGGAGCATTTTAATCTATTCTCTGTATCACAAATCTGTGACACTAAGAATAAGGTCTTCTTCTCTGAAGATGAGTGTCTTGTACTCTCCAAGGACTTCAAACTTCCAGAAGACACAACTGTTTTGCTGAGAGTTCCTAGAACCTTCAACTTGTACACATTCAATCTGAATGATGTCAAGCCAGAAGGTGATCTAACATGTTTGGTGGCCAAAGCTTCCCAGGATGAATCTACCAAGTGGCATAGGAGAATGTCTCATGTTAATTGCAAGACTATCAACAAGTTGTCTAAACTTGGTCTTGTTCAGGGCCTTCCTTCTAAACTCTTCACCAATGAACACAATTGTATTGCTTGCAACAAGGGAAAACAACACAGAGCCTCTTACCAAGCCATCAAAGCTGTGAGCACCATTTCAGAGCCTCTTCAGTTGCTACACATGGATCTCTTTTGTCCAACTCCTATCAGAAGTATTGATCACAAGTACTTCTGTCTAGTTATCATAGATGATTATAGCAGGTTTTGCTGGGTATTCTTTCTAAAAACAAAAGATGAAACAACTCCTATTTTGAAAGAATTCATCACTTTAATTGAAAACCAGCTTAATAAAAAGGTTAAAGGCATTAGGTGTGACAATGGGATAGAATTCAAAAATGTTGTTTTCATAGAATTCTGTAAGTCTAATGGGATTAGAAGGGACTATAGTACTCCAAGAACCCCACAACAAAATGGGGTTGCTGAAAGGAAAAATAGAACCCTGATTGAGGCAGCAAGATCTATGCTTGCAGATTCCAAATTACCCACTATGTTTTGGACTGAAGCAGTAAGCACTACTTGTTATGTCCTGAACAGGGTATCCATCACTAGACATCATGTCAAGACACCTTATGAACTTCTCATTGAGAAAGTTCCAGACATTCATTACCTTAAGCCTTTTGGTTGCAAAGTGACCATTTTGAATACTGTTGATTCACTGGGTAAGTTTGATGGGAAAGCTGATGAGGCATACATAGTGGGTTATTCAACTCATAGCAAGGCCTATAGGGTGTATAATCTGAATGCCAAAAGGATAGAGGAGACCCTTAACCTAAGATTTCTTGAAGATCAGCCTAATACTCAAGGACAAGGCCATTCTTGGTATTTTGACCTAGATTATTTGACTGATTATTTGGGTTATACTAGACATGCTTCTAATCCTAATGCAGGTACCAAAGATCCAAATTCTAACCCTGCAGGTTCCATGGATGATGACTCAGAATGTGACTCTGAGCCAGATGAACATACCATTGTTGTACCATCTTTTCCACCTAACAATTTTGGAGGTAATCATTCTGCTGCTGAACAAGATGATGAGTCACATTATGCAGAGGATCTTGCAAGACTTAAGAAGCAAGAACATGCTGCTACAAAGGAAGCTCAGAAACTCAATGAAAAAGTTACACAAGAGACTGAAGCCATCCTACATCAATCAGCACAAGCAGTCAGTGGAAACAAGGATGCTGCTGACAATTCTACTGAAGGCACACCTATTCCCACTGATAAGTTCAAAGATGCTGATGCCAATGATGCAAACTCTCCCATTTCTACTGAAGCATCTACAGACTTGGAGAAGCCCTTTACAAGATTTCCTAGTCCTTCTGATCTTGGGAATTATCATCCCAAGCCTGGCCTGTTTCACTCAGCTTCTTATGATACTGAGTTTGGGCCTACAGTCAACAACCTTGATGCCACAATTGATGTTAACCCTACAGCAACAAAAAGAATTCATAATGCTCATCCCTTATTAGAGATTATTGGAGATCCTAAAGCACCTGTTAGAACAAGAAGAACTGTAAAGAATACTAAATATGGTGAAGTTGCTTTCATTTCTTATGTCTACAATCAAAAGAGGGACAATCACACAGACTTCAAACATTGTCTGTTTGCATGCTTTCTTTCTCAGGTTGAGCCAACTAGTGTTCCTCAAGCACTGGCTGATTCAAGCTGGCTTGAAGCAATGCAAGAAGAGATGCTGCAATTTAAGAATCAGCAGGTTTGGATATTGGTTCCTCTCCCTGATGGTAAATATGCCATTGGGACAAAATGGATTTTGAAGAATAAAAGAGATGCAAAGGGGATTGTGAAGGCATTGACTATGATGAAGTCTTTGCACCAGTGGCCAGAGTTGAAGCCATTCAGATCTTTTTGGCCTATGCCTCTTATATGGGCTTTATGGTTTATCAGATGGATGTTAAAGGTGCTTTCTTATATGGTGAGATTGAAGAGGAGGTTTATCTGACTCAACCCAAGGGATTTGAAGACCCTGATCATCCTGAGTATGTGTACAAGGTTGTCAAAGCTCTCTATGGACTTCATCAAGCTCCTAGAGCTTGGTATGCAAGACTTTCCACATTTCTGCTAAAGCATGGCTACAGAAGAGGTGCCATTGACAAGACTCTATTCCTCAAGAAAGATTCAAGGGATATTATTCTTGTGCAGGTGTATGTGGATGATATTATCTTTGGTTCAACCAAAGAAGCATGGTGTAGAGAGTTTGAGGATCTGATGAAGGGAGAATTTCAAATGAGTGCCATGGGAGAACTCACTTTCTTTTTGGGTTTACAGGTTCAGCAGAAACCTGATGGTATTTTCATTCATCAGGAGAAGTATGTAAAAGATATGTTGTCAAAGTTTGATATGGAGAATGTCAGGACTGCCACTACTCCCTATGAGGCTCCCAAACCAAAGAATAATATTGATCCTGATCTCCCTGTGAATGTTCACTTATACAGGTCAATGATTGGTTCTTTGATGTATTTGACTGCCTCTAGACCTGATATTACATTTGCTGTGAGTGCATGTTCAAGGTACCAAGTCACTCCACTGACCTCTCACTTGAATGTTGTCAAAAAGACTTTTAAGTACCTAAAAGGCCAACCCAAATTGGGTCTTTGTTATCCCAAAGAGTCTCCATTTCAGCTAGCAGCTTATAGTGATAGTGACTATGCTGGTGCCAATCTGGATAGAAGATCCACAACTGGAGGTTGCCAATTCCTTGGAAGGAGATTGATTTCTTGGCAATGCAAGAAACAGACCATTGTTGCTACCTCTACTACTGAAGCAGAGTATGTTGCTGCTGCCAATTGTTGTGGACAGGTTCTATGGATTCAGAATCAATTGCTGGATTATGGGTATAACTTTATGAATACTACCATTTTCATTGACAATCAAAGTACAATTTGCATTGTTAAAAATCCAGTTTTTCATAATAGAACCAAACATATTGAAATCAGACACCACTTTATCAGGGATGCTTATGAGAAACATTTAATTAAAGTGGTCAAAATTCACACAGATGAGAATGTGGCAGATTTATTAACCAAAGCATTTGATGGACCAAGGTTTCAATATTTGGTGGTCCATATTGGTATGCTTAACCCTTAAATGCAAAGTTTAAGGGGAGGCATAAGCCTCAGGGGAGGCATATGCCTCAGGGGAGGATTCTGAGTGTAAACTTTGTAGATTTGTATAATTTGTATAATTTTTTGAGTTTTAACACTAACCTTCTAATGTTTGTGCAAGTTTATTTGGTGTATTTGCATGTTTTATGTCTATTTTGCAGATGTTCTGAGGTTGTAAAGTTTATGTTAAAAGTCACCAAGAGCTGTATACAAGGGAATGTGGTCAAGTATGTTGTACATGGTTTCTTCTAATCAGTTGATTATGCCGAAGGTCATACAAAAGATGATTAATGAAGAAGAACTTTTCATTCATTCAAAGAAACAAGTTACAGCTTACATTCAAAGTTCCAACTGGATTACAAAGATCATTCCTAAACATTTGTCTAATTGAGTACTACTAGCTTCTATCATTTATTACAAAATACTTGAGGCTATGACAAGTACAATGATGAAGCTGAAGATGAAAATGGAAAAAGAAGAGAAGGAAGACTGTGAAGATGCTCAAGTACCAAAGTCAAGAAAATACTCAAGAACTTTGGTCCATGGCAACATTCCTCAATCATCTACTTCAGCTTCTCCTTTCCCTTACGTATAATGCCTTCTTGCTCTATCCGATGTGCTCTTGAGTAGAAAGACCAGGTCCTGGAGCAGGAAGATCCAACACTACATTTTGTGATGTTGGAAGAGATGGATCTCTCTTACTTGATCTTGGTTGGGATCTCTCTGGTGTAGAAGGAGGAAGAAAGGTTGGATCTTCATTTTCCTCCTCTGAAGAGTCTTCATCAGAGGTACATATGAAGGGAGAGACAAGTTCTCTCTCAGCAGGAATGGGAACATGGCTAGATTCACCCCTTTTATGTGCATTCCATCGTCTTTCATGTGCTTCCCATCTACTTTCCATTTCTTTTTCATAGTCGAAATCATCAAGCTCCCAAGGATATAGTGGTAAATCTTCTTCTGATGATGAAGAAGAGGAATTTTGATCTGAAGCTTCTGGTTTTGATGACATGATTTTGGTGATGAATTGAGTTTAATTGGGAAATTAGGGTTGAGAGATGATTTGGGGTAAATTGATGACTGAGATGTGTTATTTGGGGGTGATTAAATAAGCCAAGTTTAGGCGTTATGATAATTAATGCGAGTTGGGTGGCACAGTAAAATCAAGATATTCACCGAAGATATTTTTAGATTTGCTTGGTTTCTGCTGATATTGACCATTTCTCAGCAGATTTGACTTTCATTTCTGCTGAAGGGTAATTTTGAATTTGGAAGTTTTTAAATTACACGTCAGACTTGGTCAATAATTAGTTCCGATAATTTTGACCACGATTGGGGAACTTCCAAGTATAACCCACTTCGCATATCTCTTCCTAAACAAAATTATTCGCTTATTACTCCATTTAAACCCATAATTCTCTGAGTAATTCATAACCGTCTCACGCAAGTTCATTCAAATGGCACAACTTGATTGAAAGGAGATCATAACAAGTACGCTATTCTGCAAAAGGCTAAGGGACATGAAGAATTTGATTTAATGGTGGAGTTTCTACAAAGGTCAAAGATTCATTATGCTTTGACACATAGTCCCAATCTGATTTGTGAATCAATGGTGAAGCAATTTTGGGCATCTGCTACAAAGAGATCTGACACAGAGATTGTAACTGAGATTGATGGTGTAAAGTATGTGGTGACAGTAGATCTGATTAGGACAAAGCTTCAGTTGGATGATGAGAATGGTGTGTATCACTCCAACACTACAGAGATTCTTGTTGGGCTAAGGGAAGCTGGATATCAAAGTACTGATACAACTAAGTGGCACAAGAATCAATTTTGTCCTAAGTGGAGGTATTTGGTGCATTTGCTGCTCCAATGTATTAGCAACAAGTGTGGTGGATGGAACCAATTCTCTCTACAATTGGGTTGTGGTATTGTTTGTCTTTCTAAGGGTCTAACTTATAATTTTTCTAAGTTTATTTTTGAAAATATGCTGGAAAATATTGATAAACAACAACATAAGTTTTTAATGTACCCTAGGTTCTTACAAATTATTTTAGATATAACCACTGAAGATAAAACCCATGTGCCTATTAAAAGTCTTGGTTCTAAGTTGTTTGCCTCAATGAAAACAAATTATAATGGGGAACATCTCCCTTTGTTAGATGCTATGTTGCCACATGGCAATGATAATGTAGTTGAGGGTGATGATGCTGGTCATGTACCTTCTCAAAATGCTGCTGATGATGGTAATCCATCATCTTCTGGTGTTGCTGCTGATGGTAATCCTTCAGTGGTAATTGAGGAAGAGCTAGCTACAACTGCTGAACCATTACCTATTTCTACTGACTTACCACCACCTACCCATGTACATATGTCACGTAGTCCTACCATTTCACCATTTCAGGATGCTCCAATTGAGCAAACTCATGAGTTTGAAGATACATTTCAGCCTCTTGAGGCTGGGTTCACTAGACTACCTACATCCAGCCCTATGAGAGAGCCAATTGATGAAGGCTTTCCTAATGTTGTACATGAGTCTGTTTCTCCTGCTGGGTTCAATGATGCTCCTCTTACCACTGAGCAATCAGGTGGTAGAGCAGAGGACCCTATTACTCTTACTTCTGTATATGATTCACTTTGCATGTACATGAAAAGGACTGATGATCTCCAAAAGGAACTTGCTGATACCAAGTCTACTCTTGGTAATGAAATTGAAAGGCTGAAAAGTAAGGTTCAAGATTTGGAGGAACAGTTGAATCAGCAGAAGCAAAGTAAGGGTGGATTGGATACTACTGAAGTTCCTAAGGAGGCAAATTTGGACTCTCTTGAAATTCTAGCTGAAGTTGCTAGACAGTCTCATGTTGCTCCTCCTAAAGCTGCTGAAGTACATCCATCTAAGCCACCAATTCAATTCAGCAGAAGAAGAAGTAGAAGACAATATTTGGCAAAGAAAGCTACTGAATCTTCCAAAGTGTCTAGTGGTGATGATGATGTGCTTATGGCTGAAGCTATTGATCTTCTTCAGGAGAAACAATCACCAAGTAGTATTGCTGTTGACATTTCTGTTGATAAAACTCATGCTTCAGGAGATACATTCTTTGTAGCAGGGAAAGAGTATTTGAATTCCCCTGTTCATAATCAGCAAGTTTCTCCTGATGACATCACTGAAATCCTCAAGCCTCAAGGATCTACTGATAGAGATGTTCAAGAATTTAATGATGATCCTATGGATGATTTGGATGTTCCTCATGATGATTTTGTTGAAGGAACTGAGGTGGCTGAGGATGAGCTTATTACAGCTGTAGAAAGAGCTGCACAAGAAAAACTCTTCAAAGACTAGGAAGATTATAAGAAGAGTTCTGATATGGCTGAGGAACAGCAAGCCAAGTTTGATGCAGCATTCCAGTCTGCCACCCAAAGATATGTTTGTACTTTGTCTATTGAAAGACAAAGAGAATTGGATGCTGCTGTTCAAGAGTTTGATGAGTCAGATTGGCAGCATATTGGACAACAAGTACTTGCTAATTCTGTTTTAGCTACAGACATTGGTAAAAGGGTAGAGAAGCAGGACTGGGCTTCTGAAATTGTGAAAGTGCTGAAGTTGAGGAAGAAAGTAGCAGATGAGTTAAAAGCCAAAGCTAAAAGAGATAAACCTATGACTCAAGCACAGCAGAGGGATTATATGAGAACATATGTGAAAAGTCAAAGCAGTTCATTATATAATACTGCTTGGACTAAGAAACCAGTGCGGGCACTTCCATTTGACAAATTGGTTCAGATGTATAACAGGATCAAGGCTAGAAATGACAAAGCTGGAATGGGTGCTTCGAAGAATATTCCTAATGTGGATATTCCTGTTGCTGCTGAAAAGGTATCTTTACCTGATACTTCTGCTGATGTACCACATGTTGTTGCTTCATCTTATGTGGATAAAGGTAAAGCTCCAGTTATAGCAGAAGATCCTCCATCTAGAAAGAGAACCAGGATACAAATGGAGGAGGTAAGATTGGGTGAAGAGGCTGCTAAAAAGTTAGATGAGGAACAACAAGCTGACTTGGCAAGATTTCATGAGATTAAGGTAAGAGAGGCTGAACTTCAAGCTGCTAAAGCCAAACAGATGAGGCAGGCTATGGATGAACAATATGCATCTGCTGCACTTGAATCTTCTCAGGATTCTACTGATGAACAATTGGATAATCCATCAGTGGAAATTGATGCTGCAGAAGGTGAATCTGCTGAAGCTGAAGTTTGATGAGGCGAAAAATGATCCGTTTTTAGGGGGTCATTTAAGCCCGAATCCGAATTTATTTGATCAAATATTGCCCTAAATCGCTCCTTTTGTGATTTTAGGTACTTTGTGAGTGAAATCTGGAAAAGGAAGCAATTTGGACGTTTTTGGAGCATAAAAGTGAAGAAAACGCCAAAGTCTTAATTTTCCATGCTGGGAACAGTAGGTGACGGCGTCAAGAGCAAATCCTTGACGGCGTCAAGAGCAAATTTCATGAATTTCCATGACGACCCAGTAGAGTTTTGAAGGCGTCACGTGAGAAGGGCGTCAAGAGTAAAAGAGTCATGCGGCCTGGAAGTGTCTAAGTCTTGACGGCGTCAGAAGTAGATCTAGGCAGTCCGAGGAGAGTTTTGGCGGCGAGGTGACGGCGTCACAAGATTACTCTTGACGCCGTCAGACCTGTTTTTCTATATATAGTTTTCTAATTTTTCACATTTAGGAAGAGAAGTTTTGGAGAAACCCTAAGTACGATTTTGGTGCAACTTTTACAGGTTTTTCAAGGGTTCCAAACCCTTGATACCTTGCATTGTAATTGAGATAAGTGTTCTTCTAATTCAATCAATATGTCTATGTGTTGGTTGTCTATATCTTGTTCTTGTCTCAATTCCATTATGCTAGGCTAGATCTCTTGTGTGTTTGCTTAGATCTAATGAAACCTAGATATTAATTATGTGTTGATTACTTGTTTATTCTTGTCTTGGATGAATGATTTATATGTTAGGCTTAAGAAAACTGGCAGATCTCCAAATGGTAACATGCTTGAACGTCTTAAGAAACATGAACCGAGGCGTACTAGGTCTTTATTGGTTGTATTTAATGCATGAGCCACTGTTTACAATCCCTATAGTTGTGCTGGGCATGGTGTAGGAGGAGATAAGAGCTCATAGAATTAGGGAGTTATGTATGCCACCCCATGAATGGTATTAAGGAATACAATCCGTCATCCATGCAATTATAACAAGCAATTAACGTGTAAAAGATATCTAGGGAGTAGTGAAATCTAAGTAAACACATTTTCTCCAATTACTGCTCACAACCTTAGTATAATTAGTTTATTTTCATTTTTAGTATTTTAGTTTGATTGCATCTTAGTTTTGGGTTAGTTGAATAGCAACTAATTCCGCCCACTCTTCCAAAACCCGAGATTTTAATTGCTTTCTAAAAAAATATAAAAATACAAAAATAATCATCCCTCACCTTTAGAACTAGTATTTAGGCTTTTTAATCCTAGCGACACTATTCCTAAGCTGAACGATCAATACCCCGGTACTTGTCACTATACTATACTACAACGATCAGGTACACTGCCTGGTAGGGGTTGTAAGCTTCTCGAGATCCCTCGAGAGGTAAAGCCTGTTGCGATTCCCACGCATCAAAGTTCCTGATGCATCTTCTCTACCTCATGCTGCTATTTATGTTCCTGGAAGAAGAGCAAAGAGAATGGCTAGAGTCAGAACTTCACATTCCACACAAAGCCTAATAAATGTGAATGCTTCTGATGCTTCATTTATAAGAGAAGGATCCCCTGATGATTGGCCTGATGCAACTAGAGATGTTTTGGTTCACTGGGAGTTAACTGAAAATGGCCAGTTTAATACCATTTATAGATTGGATAAAACTTCCATATCCTTTACATTTCTTCAAGAGATTCTACATCTTGTTGATCATCAGGATTTGGTCACTCTATATGATTTGGTTCTCAAATTTTATGCAAATCATACTCCTACAGGGTCTGGATTGTATTTATTGGGTGATCTAAGAGTGTTGTTTGATTCTTCTACTCCCACTGGTGCTAGTTATGACATATGGAAAAACAATCAAAGATGGAAAGTTCAGAGTTGGAAATTTTATCCTATGCCTTATGTTCATGTTTTGGAAACTACAACTGGTCTAAGGCTTATTATGGATATTGGCAAAAGATATCCTCTGAAAGTGTCTCTGATGGAGAAAATGCTGCAACAAAAGTTGGAGATTCCTCCTGATCCAGTTGGGAATGCAAGATTGTTTGCTGAATCTTTGGTGAAAGTCTTTAAACAAATGATTAAGACTTCCAGAGCAGCTTCTGTTTAATGGTATAATGTTGTATATTTGTTTTTATTATTTATTAAAAAAAAAAAAAAAAAAAAAAAAAAAAAAAAAAAAAAAAAAAAAACATTTTTGTTGTATAGTATTGTGTTTATGTTATGCAGGTTTGGTGTTCATCACACTATTCTTTGGTCATCAACTTACCTGATGTTGACTATTCCATCAAAAAGTTTGCTAGTCCAAAGGGTACAGCTTTGGTAAAGACACATCAAATCTGTTGATAGCTGTAATGGTTTGCTCAAAACCATAGGGTTTTCAACTCACCCATGCTTTATTGCTGAGTAGTTGAAATGGTTGTCAATTGACCATGGATTTTTCCTTTATGGATTCCAAATAATTGGCTAGCCCACATGTATATGGCTTGTGGTAAAGGCAATGGAAAACCATATTTGGTAATCAGTTAACCAAGATGATTTTTCATCAAAATAATTGGCTAGTCCTGAGCAAACGGCTACAGGTAAAGAAATCTCAAATCCGTTAATAGCTGATGATTTGCTCAAAATCATGTTGTTATCAGTGTACCTTAGAACACTTGGCTACTCCAGTAGTAATGGCTATTGGTAAAGAGACATCAAATCTATTATTTTCAATGATTCACCTCTCACAGGAGTTAACACACCTGGAAGTGATGAGAATAGTATTAAACTAATTTGTTTTGATGTACATTTAGTCATTTGTTGCTACAAGAATGGAGCTTTGGTGAGTGCTTATTCATTTATTATTATTTGACCAAAAACCGGACTAATGAGACCAAAAACTAACCAATTATGCCAAATATATGTTGTTTTTGTGTTTGTGAATATGCAGGTACGGATATTACGCAAAAAGACAAAAAACAAACAAAAACCCGGCAAAACGAGCATGAGAGTGGAACGTGTGCAGATATTGTCAGAATCAATCCTTCAAGTTTGAGAAGTTGTCAGTTATGGCCCTTTGAAGAATATTTCTGAAGAATGGCAGTTTTGGTCCTTTATGAATTATGAAGTTACATTTGAAGCCCTTGAGATGAAAGTTTGAGGAATTGTCATATTTGGTCTCTACACTTTGAATGTTGACATATTCAGTCCTTCTTGGAAAATATTGAATAAAAGTCAAAAGTCAACCTTTGGGAGATTATCATTTGCATATTTAGTCCTTAAAAAGACATTTTTGGAGAAATGGCAGAAACGGACTCAAAGTTTCATAAAACACAAAATTGGTCCTTGAGATATATTACCACAAAAATCTGAGAATACTTATACCCAAAGCCTGATCCAAGTTTAATATACAAAAGCCCAAATCCATACCATTGTTAAACCCGGCCCGCACCTCTCGGTCAAACCATCCAACCACAAGTCAAACAAACATATAATATCTTACCCGCCCCTTTTCACCCCTTTTACCCAGATTCCACTATTCACCTTAGAACCCTAGATGTTACTCCGTACTAATTAACAGCAATTAAGGGTAGAAAGGTCTAATTACATGCTTCTAGAAGTGTCAGATGGTGTCAAGAGTGTGTCAGCATCCAAGAAGCACACAAGGGACTAACGTGGCAGTTTCTCATTGGAAGGAACGCGTCATAATAATCAATCCAAGGGTGGTAATGATTGGGAAAAGATTAGATGGCTTGGATGATCTCAGAAGAAGCACATATCACACGGATTGCCAAGCAGGCAATCCGTGACCCCCTCACCTCTCATCAGCTATAAATAGGAGTCTAAATTCAGTGTATTAGAGGTGGAGTTTGGAGTAGCCAAGCTCTGCCAAAATTATTTCTCAGTTTCTTTAGTGTAAATATACTTTCTAATTGTAATGTTTTATGTTTAATGAATTTCAATCTTTTATCCTTTACAATTCAGTTTGTTGATTCAGCTTATAAGTTTAGCTTATTTTATTTCTATTCAAATCTTGGTTAAATTTTAGTTTTCAATCAATTTAATTCCTTTGTCTTTTAAATTTAGTTTCCAATAGTTTGAGAATCAAAAAGAAATCAGAAAAAAAAAATGTTTTCAAAATAGCAGCTGAGCTTTCAAATAAGTTCATTTGGAGTTATACAGTTTAAATAATCTCTTACTCTTTAGTTGGAACTGTTTTAATTTCAATTTCATAATTTTTCCTAATTGGTCAACGAAAGTCAACTGATATTGAATCAGTTGATTAATGGTGTAAAGTTGATAGTCTGAGGTGGAAAAGGAAAATCTCAGCCTGTCTAGAGACACGCAAGCAAAGGGAAGTCCCTCTGTTTAGCTGAGGGAGAGGTTGTGGTAAATTTCTGTTTCAATTAAGCTCATTAGTAGTGATTGATTTAGATCTCTATACTGTTATAGTAGTTGTTATTTTATTTGTAGTGATTTACTGTTGTAGTGATAGAAGTAGAGCAGTTAGGTTTACTTGATTAATTGCTACATCAGTCTGTTTTGCTTCTTTGATTGCATAGCTAAATTAGTTTATCTGTCTTAATGTGGATCTGTTTCATTTTATTACTGTAGGACCTAGATGATATTTGCTGTAGATTTAGTTCCATTATTGTTAGTGAATCATGTTTGATCATAGTTGAAGTGATTAGAGGTTTAGAATCATTAGGTGTAGTGTAATTTGAAAGTTATAGGAGTGTTTGGATCTAGTTGTTTAGCTGATCTGTGGTACTTCATTCATAGTTATAGTTGCTTATCTAGGTTACTTTAGGTACTAATAGTTTATAAGTTGCATAAAATCAGTAGGACAATATAGCAAAAGTCAAAATTAGATTTCAATATTAGCTTAACAGTTAATATAGTTAGTATCAGATAGAATACTTGTAGTAGTATATGCATAATTGATCTAGTTAGCTTAATTTAGTGTAAACTCAGCTTACAACAACTTATTAGATAAGATTCAGTAGTTCAAAATTGGTATAAGTCAATTAGTATAAGCTTTCAAAAAGTCAACTCTTCCATTCTTTTTATTGCTTATAGCTGCTGAACTTGGGCAAATTTAGGATAGTTTAAGAGTAATTCTGAGATGGGAATTAGTTGTTAGGTAATCTCAGTAGAGTAGTGAAGCATTTGCCCCCTTAATCTTATAGCTTAGAGCTTTTTAGAACTGCTTTTTGTGGCCTGCAATAAGTCGTACTGGACCTGATTTTTGTTTGATGCATAGGGCTGCTTGAGCTTATTTGAGCTTGTACTTGAGCTTATTTGTCATATCTGAGTTGTTTAAGTTGAGTACTAGCTATTTCATTCAGTACCTTGCTCCTGGCTTATTCTGGAATGCTTATTGCTCATCATTAGTTTGCATATATTGCTTATTAGCTTGCATTCAGTGTTTCTGTGTTCTATTTGGTAATTTTTGAGCATTTCTGAGCTTATTGTTGTATTAAGCATTTGTGATATAAGTTTGATCAAGTTTTGTGGCAAGTGCTTCTTAATAAGCACTTGCCATAAGCTGTTTTCGTTCTTATAAGCACTTCTGCTTATCTTCTTCTTTTCAAAAATTTTCTGCAAGCTTATTATAATATTATAGATTTTCTGTGAATTTTTCATAATTTTCTGAGTTGATTTGATATTTTTCTTAATTTCTTTTAGTTTATAATCATTTTTTAAATCAATTTTAAATAACAAAAATCAAATAAAAATCAGAAAAAGCTTTTAAAATTCCAAAAATAATTTAGATAATTCCTTTACAATATTTTAGATTTTTCAAAGTTGATTTTATATTTTTCCCATTTATTTTTACATTTTCTTTTATTTTTAATTATTTCTTAATTCAATAAATAGAAAATAAATTCTAGAAAATAAATAAAAAAGTCTAAAAAATATTTTTCTTTTTCTTAAAATTCTTTTTATTAGTTTAAGATTTTTAGAAAGTATTTTCAAGTTTGTAGGATCATTTTATTTTTCATTAAACGTTACGTTTTATATTCGCGTTTGAATTTCCGTTTTTACGTTTTCAACATTTGTACATACCTAGCTTATACATTCTTCTTATTTCATTATTTCTTATCATAATTTGAACTCTAAAATCATAATTTTCATTTTACCACTTTTAACGACACGATTTTGCGATTCGACTATTCACGACTCCATTCTACCTTCGTTGGGAAAACGACCCGGGAAATACTTTCATCGGTATTTCTTCGGAATAATTATATACTACAAAAAGACTTTATCAAAATGGTGCCGTTGCCGGGGAAGGTGGACATGAGTTTTGAATATTCGTCTTGAAAAATCGTGTTGCGTTAAGTTTTTCTACTATCTTGTATATATTTTCTATAAAAGATAAAAATTGAAAAATCAAAAACAAAAATAATCTTCTTATCCTCTAAAATTTGATTCTTCTTCTCAAACCCTCTTACGTTTAATTCTTATGGATCCGTTTTGTTTTAATTGTGGAGAATCATTTTTCGGAGGGTTGTGTGTGTGGTGTACGTGCGACCAATGTGGTGATAATATTCGTGATGGTGTTTGTTTGAATTGTAATTCTCCCACGTATGATCAAAGATCGTTCAACAATCCGTCAAACAATCCCGACCCTATTTTGATGAGTGATTAATCACACATCCTTTTTAGGCCTTAATTCAGACCAAAAATACCAAATACTAACCAAATATGCCAAGAGAATGTGTGTTTTTGTATTTGTGTATGTGCAGGTACGGATATGTGAAAAATGAACAAAAACGATACCAAAACCGACAAAAACGAGCACGAGAATGGAAAAAGGTCAAAAGCCAGAGCAGGGGAAGCAAAATGATTAAGGAAAGCTCAGAATGTCATAAGAAACCCTCAAGAATTCCCAAAGTTGCATAAAAGGTCCCTGAGCAAAGTTTGAGAATTTGGCGATTTCAGTCCCTCAGCTTTCAGATATTTACAAATTTAGTCCCGGAAAGAAATATCCAAAGGAAAATCAAATGTGGTCCTTCAAAAATCAGAGATTGTCACAAATGCTCTTGGAAGATACTTTGAAATATCTACAAAATCAGTCCCTGATATTTTTAGTTCTACAAAATTGGTCCTTGTTAAATTTCACTCATAACTAAATATATTAAACCTTAACCGGATCCACAATAATATTTAACCCAAAAAATTCCATTCATCCTTCACACGGACTACGACCTCAGGTTATCCGTATTTCTTTGCGGATCTCTTGAGTAATACTATATATATATATATATATATATATATATATATATATATATATATATATATATATATATATATATATATATATATATATATATATATATATTGATTTTCACGAATCAAAATTTTAGCGCCGCTGCCGGGGAAGGTTGAAGTGAATTTTTCGTTTTCGTTTTCGTTTTTCGAAATTGTGTTTTGAAAACCTTCCTTATATATATTTTCTATAAAACCCAAAAAAAAAATTGAAAAATCAAAAACACTTTTCCTAGAGTGTTTTCAAAAATACCAAAAAAAATAATAAAGTTACAGCCTCGTCTCGACCGAAAGGAAGAGCGTTGTAAACCAAATAAGTCTCTCAATATAACTACGCGTAAAATTAGTTGCTAATCGGATTACTTTAATTCTACGACCGAATAAGCGGGAAATACGGAAGCTTTGACATTAAATTGCAATCTGAAGAGAGATCCATTCTTCTCTCCCGTTCCGTCGCGAGTAGTTTTGAAGGAAACGGTTTACGATTAACGTAACGTTTGAAAAACAAAATAAAATAAAAGTTTTAAGTTTTCAAATTTTGTTTTACAAAAATAAAAATACAAAAAGATTTTCCTTTTCCATTTTGATTTTCCTTTTATTTTATGATAATTAAAAACCAAAAATAATCTTCTTATCCTCTTATCGTTTGATTCTTCTTCTTTAACCCTCTAAACCGATAATTCTTTCACTTTTTCACTTATGGATCCGATGTGTTTTAAATGTGGAGAACCGTTCTTTGAAGGTTCATGTGTTTGGTGTACGTGCGAACAATGTGGTAATGATATTCACAATGGAGTTTGTTTGTTTTGTAATACTCCCGAGTATGTTCGAAACACAATCTTTCAAAACGTTCCCGATTACTATACACCACCACCACCTTCATTTTATTGCTATAATTGTGGAAACCCTGCCGAAGAAGGAGTGCCGTGTGGGCAATATTTTTGTAATGAATGTGGATACACCAATTGTATGTGCTATGCCCCGAGTACTAACACGTCTTACGCTTATGATCCGAGCTTTGATAATTATCCTCAAAACAATTTTTATCCTCAAAACTTTTATGAGCAAGACCCGTATTACAATGGTGATTCATTTCAAAATACATCAAGTTTTGAACATTGTGGGGGATCGTCTGAAAATTTTTATGAGCCAAATTCATGTTACGATTCTCATGGTTTTAACCAACCCCCACAAACTTCCGATTTTATTAATCAAATTTTTGAAATCAAATCTATTATCGAGAAGTTAAAAGAAATGGTGGCTAATCGTTATATGAATACTTCCGAGCCTCAAGTGAAATCGATGGAAGAACTTCTTGACGAAGAACGAAAAACTAAATTTTGTGAGTGTTGTATGTACGACGACAATGATGATTCCACGATTACAATCGTTCTTAACCCTCAAAAAGAATCTATCTCTACTTCCATAGAACCCGAGGACTCTCTAATAATGGGGGACGAGCATCTAAACACTATTCCGGCAACGGAATTTGACGAATTCAATAAGTCAAGTGTTGAGAACCTCGTTCCAATCCAAAGTGAGTCCGGGAGAAATTCTAACGGTGATATGGAATTGGTTGATAACATTACACCCGTCGATGAAGAAGACGTATTTGATTCATCTCCGAATGCCACTCCATCCTCTGATCCTCTTATATCCGATTTTTCCATTCCTCCTTCCACCCTAGATGAGAGGAATGGTGTCTTTTTAGATGAGATCGAGGCATGTCTTGCTAATAATTCCATTCCGACAATGAGATCGAGGCATCATATGATTGGTTCTCTTCACGAGAAGTTCTCCGATGAACTTACTCATATCATTTTTCCACCAGAGAATGATTTTTTTTTGTTTTGAGGAAGATCCTGACCCGGGGGGAGGAGCACTCTATCATAAGAGTTTGTTTATTGAAGAAACAATCCCGACCCTCCCTCCCGTGATATTTGTTGAAAAGGGCGTTGATGATAAATCTGCTTTAGACGATGAAGAATGGATTTTAATTCTTATAAAAATCTTTCTACCATTCTTCACTTTTGATGTGATTTCTCTTATCCTTCACTCCACCGGGAGTGAAGATACCGTTTTTGATCCCGGCATCTCCATTATCGGGTGTCCGTTTTCTCTGCTTTCCCCAAGGAGGAATTAATTCGGGGATCGAGTCAAGCTCATGTGACTCGGTGAACAATAACAAGCGCTTCGTGGGTGGCAACCCATGCTTATCCAATTTCATCTTCTTCTTTTCTATTTTCTAACAAATAACGTGAGGAGGGGGTACCTCTTCTACTCTTGTGCTCCGTGGTTGTTTGTGATGTTTGTTCAGGATTGTCCGTGATTTATGATGACTCTTGTGCTCGTTGTTTTGTCTCCGCTCGAGTTTCATCATTCGTTGCTTATCCAAATATCCTAATCTTATCGACTAACATTTTTCTTTTGGCATAATTAATAAACGGCCTTAGATTTATGTAGGAGAACCCTTACCTTTTAAACATTGAGGACAATGTTTCATTCTAGTCGGGGGGAGGGTGAATCTTCGATTAGATTAGACCTTTCATTTTTTCACATGTCATGTACTCTTGCAACTCCGTTTTCCACCAAAATTTTAAATTTTCGTCATTTAAAAAAAATTATATATAATATAATAATAAGATTTGACACCTTGTTTTCCTACCGGCGAGAGTAGAAATAAATGTTCCGACTTGACCGGGCGTGTTGAGCCCTAGCTTGTCTCCCTTAACCAAAATAATCAAAAGATTATGGCTAAACATCCGCGGATCTCATTACTTGGGATTTTAAATTTGCGGAGATCGAGGAATGATAGAGTTTATTTAGAAGTTTCGTGCTATATACGGATCTCATTAATTGGGATTTAAAAAACCCACGAGAGGTACTTGTGGCCTCCTTGTTCCCACAAGCTTGCACACCAATTAAAATATATCTCTAGGATTAATTAAGGGTATACAGTTTGGGCAATACTTAGTTTTTTCTCGTTCCCAACAAAATCTCTGCATATGGGGGTTTGATACACATAGGGGTACTGCCAGTGTTACGGTAAAATAGACTATTGCATCTTGCCGGTTCGCAGCCGATGTTGTGATCTTAGTAAAAGTCGTAGGACTCGGAGTTTGGCGTATGATTATGAATATCAATAATAATAGTCCAAAGCCAAATAAAAAGGCAGAGGAATCCAAAGCTATAAAAAAGCAGCGGATAGAAATCCAAAGTCATAATTGCTCATAAACCGTTGATCGTAAAAGAAATAAAAGACTAAGGACAAAAGTATTATTAAAGTGCTTATGATTATGCAAAAATTCCAAGCTTCGACTCTGGGAGTTTCCCTAATAAAAAGCTTCCGTTTCGGGTATCAAACATGGTATGTCTCGGTCGTAAATAAAAAGGGAGCCCCTACAAATCGTGTTAAATCAGAGACCTTCATGTGGACCCAATTTCTGTATGCAGGGATTTTCGAGGGAAAGTTTGGAAACTACTTAGCGTTCAAATTTTGTGCTCTTATCGGACTAATAACTATCAAAACGAGAAAATATGAAGCAATTCATTTCTCACAAATTAAAATCTTGAGATACAAAACTTAAGACCTGGGAACAAGAGGTAATACACAAGTAACTTTTGTGGGAAGTGTTAGCATCTAACTTGTGGATAAACAATGATTTCGATTTTATGCTTAGTTTGGGAGCTTGTGAAAAATCAAGGATGACGATTTTTATCCGTATGGTCTCTTCTCTATGAGAAGTGTTTCTACTCGTTGACCCTGAAAATTATCAACAGATAAGAATTTATGATGAAAGTCAAAGCAAACCGTCACATATATATAAATGAAAAAGTACAAAAAGAGAAGTTGTAGTTATTATTCATGAAAATCGGAAAACGGGGCGTTTGAGGGAATAAATGATTTTATTATTTCTTTCGAACCTCCTTGCTACTTTACAAAGTTAGTAGGAAGAGTAATGAAATTATTTATCCCAAAAGCGTGAATTGATCACATTGTGTGAGGACACGACAATATCTTAGTCGGGGGGTTTTGGTGAGTGCTTATTCACTTATTATTATTTGACCAAAAACCGGACTAATGAGAAAAAAAACTAACCAATTATGCCAAATATATGTTGTTTTTGTGTTTGTGAATATGCAGGTACAGATATTACGCAAAAAGACAAAAAACAAGCAAAAACCCGGCAAAACGAGCATGAGAGTGGAACGTGTACAGATATTGTCAGAATCAGTCCTTCAAGTTAGAGAAGTTGTCAGTTATGGCCCTTTGAAGAATATTTCTGAAGAATGGCAGTTTTGGTCCTTTATGAATTATGAAGTTACATTTGAAGCCCTTGAGATGAAAGTTTGAGGAATTGTCATATTTGGTCTCTACACTTTGAATGTTGACATATTCAGTCCTTCTTGGAAAATATTGAATAAAAGTCAAAAGTCAACCTTTGGGAGATTATCATTTGCATATTTAGTCCTTAAAAAGATATTTTTGGAGATATGGCAGAAAAGGACTCAAAGTTTCATAAAACACAAAATTGGTCCTTGAGAAATATTACCACAAAAATCTGAGAATACTTATACCCAAAGCCTGATCCAAGTTTAATATACAAAAGCCCAAATCCATACCATTGTTAAACCCGGCCCACACCTCTCGGTCAAACCACCCAACCACAAGTCAAACAAACATATAATATCTTACCCGCCCCTTTTCACCCTTTTTACCCAGATTCCACTATTCACCTTAGAACCCTAGATATTACTCTGTACTAATTAACAGCAATTAAGGGCAGAAAGGTCTAATTACATGCTTCTAGAAGTGTTAGATGGTGTCAAGAGTGTGTCAGCATCCAAGAAGCTCACAAGGGACTAACGTGGCAGTTTCTCATTGGAAGGAACGCGTCATAATAATCAATCCATGGGTGGTAATGATTGGGAAAAGATTAGATGGCTTGGATGATCTCAGAAGAAGCACATATCACACGGATTGCCAAACTGGCAATCCGTGACCCCCTCACCTCTCATCAGCTATAAATAGGAGTCTAAATTCAGTGTATTAGAGGTGGAGTTTGGAGTAGCCAAGCTCTGCCAAAATTATTTCTCAGTTTCTTTAGTGTAAATTTACTTTCTAATTGTAATGTTTTATGTTTAATGAATTTCAATCTTTTATCCTTTACAATTCAGTTTGTTGATTCAGCTTATAAGTTTAGCTTATTTTATTTCTATTCAAATCTTGGTTAAATTTTAGTTTTCAATCAATTTAATTCCTTTGTCTTTTAAATTTAGTTTCCAATAGTTTTGAGAATCAAAAAGAAATCAGAAAAATAAAAAAAAAAAGTTTTCAAAATAGCAGCTGAGCTTTCAAATAAGTTCATTTGGAGTTATACAGTTTAAATAAGCTCTTACTCTTTAGTTGGAACTGTTTTAATTTCAATTTCATAATTGTTCCTAATTGGTCGACGAAAGTCAACTGATATTGAATCAATTGATTAATGGTGTAAAGTTGATAGTCTGAGGTGGAAAAGGAAGATCTCAGCCTGTCTAGAGACAGGCAAGCAAAGGGAACTCCCTCTGTTTAGCTGAGGGAGAGGTTGTGGTAAATTTCTATTTCAATTAAGCTCATTAGTAGTGATTGATTTAGATCTCTATACTGTTATAGTAGTTGTTATTTTATTTGTAGTGATTTACTGTTGTAGTGATAGAAGTAGAGTAGTTAGGTTTACTTGATTAATTGCTACATCAGTCTGTTTTGCTTCTTTGATTGCATAGCTAAATTAGTTTATCTGTCTTAATGTGGATCTGTTTCATTTTATTACTGTAGGACCTAGATGATATTTGCTGTAGATTTAGCTTCTATTATTGTTAGTGAATCATTTTTGATCATAGTTGAAGTGATTAGAGGTTTAGAATCATTAGGTGTAGTGTAATTTGGAAGTTATAGGAGTGTTTGGATCTAGTTGTTTAGCTGATTTGTGGTACTTCATTCATAGTTATAGTTGCTTATCTAGGTTACTTTAGGTACTAATAGTTTATAAGTTGCATAAAATCAGTAGGACAATATAGCAAAAGTCAAAATTAGATTTCAATATTAGCTTAACAGTTAGTATAGTTAGTATCAGATAGAATACTTGTAGTAATATATGCATAATTGATCTAGTTAGCTTAATTTAGTGTAAACTCAGCTTATAACAACTTATTAGATAAGATTCAGTAGTTCAAAATTGGTATAAGTCAATTAGTATAAGCTTTCAAAAAGTCAACTGTTCCATTCTTTTTATTGCTTATAGCTGCTGAACTTGGGCAAATTTAGGATAGTTTAAGAGTAATTCTGAGATGCGAATTAGTTGTTAGGTAATCTCAGTAGAGTAGTGAAGCATTTGCCCCCTTAATCTTATAGCTTAGAGCTTTTTAGAACTGCTTTTTAAGGCCTGCAATAAGTGGTACTGGACCTGATTTTTGTTTGATGCATAGGGCTGCTTGAGCTTATTTGAGCTTGTACTTGAGCTTATTTGTCATATCTGAGTTGTTTAAGTTGAGTACTAGCTATTTCATTCCGTACCTTGCTCCTGGCTTATTCTGGAATGCTTATTGCTTATCATTAGTTTGCATATATTGCTTATTAGCTTGCATTCAGTGTTTCTGTGTTCTTTTTGGTAGTTTCTGAGCATTTCTAAGCTTATTGTTGTATTTAGCATCTGTGATATCAGTTTGATCAAGTTTTGTGGCAAGTGCTTATTAATAAGCACTTGCCATAAGCTATTTTGGTTCTTATAAGCACTTCTGCTTATCTTCTTCTTTTCAAAATTTTTCTGCAAGCTTATTATAATATTATAGATTTTCTGTGAATTTTTCATAATTTTCTGAGTTGATTTGATATTTTTCTTAATTTCTTTTAGTTTATAATCATATTTTAAATCAATTTTAAATAACAAAAATCAAATAAAAATCAGAAAAAGCTTTTAAAATTCCAAAAATAATTTAGATAATTCCTTTATAATATTTTAGATTTTTCAAAGTTGATTTTATATTTTTCCCATTTATTTTTACATTTTCTTTTATTTTTAATTATTTCTTAATTCAATAAATAGAAAATAAATTCTAGAAAATAAATAAAAAAGTCTAAAAAATATTTTTCTTTTTCTTAAAATTCTTTTTATTAGTTTAAGATTTTTAGAAAGTATTTTCAAGTTTGTAGGATCATTTTATTTTTCATTAAACGTTACGTTTTATATTCGCGTTTGAATTTCCGTTTTTACGTTTTCAACATTTGTACATACCTAGCTTATACATTCTTCTTATTTCATTATTTCTTATCATAATTTGAACTCTAAAATCATATTTTTCATTTTACCACTTTTCACGACACGATTTTGCGATTTGACTATTCACGACTCCATTCTACCTTCGTTGGGAAAACGACCCGGGAAATACTTTCATCGGTATTTCTTCGGAATAATTATATACTACAAAAAGACTTTATCAAGCTTTCAAGTATTTGTTGATCATAGAGATCCTGCTGAAGATGATTCTTTGTTGGTGCTGTATTATTACAATCCTCTTGGTATATAACTTCAAAGATCTATCAAGAATCTTGAACTTAACCAGGTCAAATTCAAGATTAGGGGAGGATTGTTGGGAATTCTGTCAAGTAAGAATTCTGCTGAATGTTACTGCTGAAGGTTACTGCTGAAGAGCTTGTTCCTGCTGAAGCAGTGTATCTACTGAAGTCTAGTTTTAGCATTATTAGTTTCTGCGGATATAGTATTTCCGTATTTTATGTAATATAGTTTGGATATGCATGAGTTTATTTAGGAAGTGATAATGCATATCTTTTAGAAGTTTTAGAATATACGTTTCTTGGGAAACGGTTTAGGGTTCCTTGTGTATAAAAGGAACACACGATTATGTATTGAGTTACGTTTTAGAAAACACTTCTCATTGTTATTAAAAGATCCATAGAGGATCAAAAGTTCTTAGTATTAAACTTGTGTTTGTTTCCGCTTTAAAATACAAGTTACAGAGATTGTCTATTAGTGTGTTATTGATTACATTAACATATCTAACGATTCTAGAGTGCTCAAGAAGATCTATCAAGGTCTTATAGTTCAACAAAGTTCGATAAGAGCATTTCTTGTGTGGATGAAATTATGAAACTTCAAAAGTCACCCCTTGATAAAACAGGACTAGGTTTCATGAAATTAGAAACTTCAAAGGGTCAAACAAAACAAGAAAAGAATGCACAAGAAACTAGCAAAACTGCTACAGCAGCCTGCGGAACAGACGGAACCCAATTCAGGGTTCCGCCCGTTGAACCCAAAGGTTCCGCCAAGTCTGTTGCAGCAGTAACACCATCCACATCGGATCGTTCAAAATTTGTTAAAGTTACATATAAAAATGGAACAAAACCTGCCTTTAAAACTGGAGTAGGACTTAGTAAAAATGAATTTAGAGCTAAGACTACTCAACCAAGACCTAAGACTCCAATTCCCGAACGCCCCTTTCCAAAGAGCAACTTCAACACACGACCAAACTACCAACATGTATGGAACCAAAACACTCCTGGACATTACCAAGCTCCAAATTACATGTCATGGAACCCTTATGTTCTACTTTCATACTTGGAACAAGTTAATGGTATGCTTAACCAAAATGGACCCATGAGAAATTGGGGACCAAATGTTTGAGTGTTTTTCGTAAAATAGGTGTGCCTCAAAGTTTGTTTGGAACTGGATGAATGGATTAAAGATAGCGGTTGTTCAAGGCACATGACGGGTAACAAAAGCCTCTTCACTACTTATCACAAATGTGATGGAGGTAATGTTACGTTTGGTAGTAAAGCTAAGAGCAAAATCATCTAAAAAGGTACAATCTCTCATGACTCCCTTTTTATAGATGATGTAGCTCATGTTGATAACTTAGGTTTTAATCTTCTTAGTATTAGTCAACTTTGTCGTAATAAGTATAATGTCCTTTTTAGTGAAAACGGAAGTAAAATACTTAAAGATGGCATAACCATAGCCAAAGGTGTTCTTAAGAACAACGTATACGTCATGAAGATGGATCCAACATCTAGAGACAAACTTTGCCTTACTTCATTAGATGAATCTTCAACTTTATGGCATAGACGTTTAGGACATGCTAACATGAGACTAATTCAAAACCTCTCCTCCAAAGACTTAGTTCGAAACCTACCTAAGTTGAAATATGACCAACACTTTTGTGATGCTTGCAAAGTCGGTAAACAAGTCCATAGTAGCCATAAGGCTAAAAACTTGGTTTCTACATCTAGGTGTCTAGAACTTTTGCATATAGGTTTATTTGGTCCATCCGCTACACAAAGTTATAGAGGTAACTTCTACACTTTGGTCATAGTCGATAATTACTCAAGATATACTTGGACAAAATTTTTGAAAAGTAAAAATGAAGCTTTTGATAAATTGGAGATTCTAAGTAAGAAAATTCAAAATCAAGTAGGGTCTAATATTGTGTCTATTAGAACGGACCACGGTCGTGAATTTGATAATGAATTTCAATTTGGAAACTTTTGTGATATTAATGGTATTATTCATAACTTTCCGGCTCCACGTACCCCTCAATCTAATGGTGTAGTAGACGTAAAAACCGGACATTGCAAGAGATGAGTAGAACAATGCTTAATGAACAAAACATTCCACAAAAGTTTTGGTGTAATGCCGTTGACACATCAACGTACATTTTAAATCGAGTCTTAATTAGACCATTTTTGAATAAAACTCCTTATGAACTATATAAAGGTAAAAAGCCTACATTAGGATACTTTAGAGTGTTTGGGAGTAAATGTTTCATTCTTAACACCAAGGATTATCTCACCAAATTTGACCCAAAGTCTTATGAAGGTGTATTCCTTGGATATTCACATAATAGTAAAGCTTACGTTGTTTTGAACAAAGAAACCTTAAGAGTCGAGGAATCGTTGAACGTAACATTTGACGAGAGTCCACCTCCCTCTAAGACATCACCTTTGGTAGATGATGACTTAGTTGAAAGCCAAGCAATAGAGAGTCAAGAGATCTTAGGAAATGACAAGGAAGATGAATTATTAAACAAAGAACTTGTCAATGTCAAAGAATCTAAAAGTCATCCATTAGATGGTGTCATAGGTATCATTAACGAAAGAACTCTAAGATCAAAAGTTCAAAATGAAAGCAACTACTTTTGTTTCGTGTCAACCATTGAACCGAAAAACATTAGTGAAGCCATTAAAGATGAGTCTTGGGTAATTGCAATGCAAGAAGAGTTAAACCAATTTGTTAGGAATGATGTATGGACATTAGTTCCTCAACCAAAGAGTCAAACTATAATTGGAACAAAATGGGTCTTTCGTAATAAAATGGATGAAAATGGAATTTTGTCTAGAAACAAAGCTAGGCTAGTTGCACAAGGATATAATCAACAAGAAGGCATTGACTACGATGAAACTTTTGCTCCATTTGCTAGGCTCGAGTCAATTAGAATCTTACTTGCATATGCATGTGCACACAATTTTAAACTCTTTCAAATGGACGTCAAAAGTGCATTTCTAAACGGAGTTATAAATGAAGAAGTGTATGTTGCTCAACCACCGGGCTTCATCGATTTTGAAAAACCAAATCATGTCTACAAACTTAAAAAGGCTCTTTACGGACTTAAACAAGCTCCAAAAGCATGGTATGATCGACTTAAGACCTTTCTAGTTGACCATAAGTATACCATGGGCTTAGTTGATAATACTCTCTTCACTAAGAAGAAAGATTCATATATTATCATAGTCCAAATCTATGTTGATGACATTATATTCGGATCAACTTGTCAAGAATTGTGTGTGGATTTCTCAAAAATCATACATGACGAGTTTGAAATGAGTATGATGGGAGAACTCAACTTTTTCCTAGGACTCCAAATTAAACAACTAGAAGATGGTATCTTCTTTAACCAATCTAAATATATTAAGGACATGCTTAAGAAATTTGGATTAGATGATTCGAAACCAATCAAAACACCCATGTCCACGGAAACTAAACTCACCAAGGATGAGGAAAGTGAATCCGTAGATAGCACTAAATATAGAGGTATGATTGGAAGTATACTTTACCTAACGGCTAGTAGACCCGACATTATGTTTAGTGTTTGTCTGTGTGCTCGTTTTCAAGAAGATCCTAAGACAACTCATCTCGAAGCCGTTAAAAGGATTTTTAGGTATATTAAGGGCACTACACATTTAGGTTTATGGTATCCCAAAAGAACGGGAATAGACACCATAGTGTATGCCGACTCGGATCATGCCGGTGACTATGTTGATAGAAAAAGTACAAGTGGTATTTGTACTTTTGTTGGACATTGTCTCACCTCATGGTTCTCTAAGAAGCAAACGGCTCTTTCTATCTCAACAACAGAAGCCGAGTACGTTTCGGCCGGAAAGGCATGTCAACAAGCTCTTTGGATGAAGCAAGCTCTTGTCAACTACGGAATTCAACTAAACGACATTACCATTCTTTGTGACAACAAAGGAGCTATTGATCTTAGCAAAAACCCGGTTCAACATGCTCGTACCAAACATATTGAAATCCGTCATCATTTCTTCGTGACAACATTCAAAAAGGAAATATCTCAACTGAGAAAGTTTCTTCCGAAGACAACATAGCCGACATTCTCACAAAACCCCTTAAACGAGAACCTTTTAACCTTCTTAGGCTAGGCTTAGGACTCATGGAACCTACATTGTAGTTCTAGACATTAGACAAAAATCACAAAAATCAAAACAAATCCATAACTCTTTTTCTCAGCAGGGTCGGCGGAACCCTCAAACACAACGGACGGAACCCAATTTAAGGGTCCGCCGTATCCGCCGACCTGCAGAACCATTTTTTTTGTTTATATTAAACCAAACACCCATTATCTCATACCACCACTTCCAAATAGCTACTATTCACTTTACCATTCATCCATACCTATGATTTCTTGGTCTTCCTTTCACTCACATTGCAAATCAATCATCATTGTAAGTATTCTAAACTTGATTACAATCCTGATCTGAGTCTAGGAATTCTATTTTTGCACAAAAACAAAAACTTGGGGTTATGCGTTAACTTGAGAAACTCATGCATGAAATTAGGTGTTTAACAAAACTAATCATGTTCCCCATAGTTAGGAATTGCATTCTTACTAAGTGTAAACATGTTTGCTAAAACACCCCATATCAAATTCTTCCAAAAATTTCTCACATATAGGACAAATATTTTTTCGTCTCACATTGTGAATACAAAATCAAAACGTTATGTTCAAAACATCACTTGCATAATGTCTCTTGAATGCTAAAGGGAATACATAACCAATATGTATTTTCGGGTACATTCAAACGAAGCTACATTGAACTAGGAGCGCTTGGGTTATCTTTTGTTTTATAATAAAACTTGCGTTATAAAACGTTTTTGAAGCATCAAAAAGGGTCAAGATAACCGCACCTCCACATTGTTTTCATATAGGCACACACTAGAACATCCACATTATAATAGTCATTTACTTAGACTAAAATGTGAAATTTTGTTTTTCTAGGAATCATCATGCCTCCTCTAACCCACTACGACCACAAGGACACCATTAAGTACCTACCCAAACACCACAAAACCAAAGGCCTTACCCCAACTCAAGTCAATGTTTTCAAAGCCGTAGAAAAACATTATGTCCATGAGGGTAGAACCATTGACCCGTCCTTCCTAAAAGGCACAAACCTCTACACGGAATTTGCCACAATCAACTTTGAGTGTCTTTTAGAAATCGACGAGCCTATTTGTCCTAGGTTCATTTTGGAATTCTATGCATCCGTCGTCCTCTCCACGGATGATTATGGTCAAATTTCTATTAACTTTAGGGCTAGTAGTCATCAATACTCCTTCACTCTCGAGGAGTTTGCTCAAATCCTAGGTGTCCCAAACCATGGTACTTGCATCTACTCCGATTTGCACTCCCTCTCAACTCTTGACACACTCTTTGACCGCATTCATCCCTATGACACCCCTCTTGTGTCAAAAGATGTACTTCGTGACCACCTCTTTGTTAGGACAACCAACACTAGGAGAACCCGCTCGGGAAATGAGGTCGATAAGGACCCATATGGAATGGAAATGAATGAACTCAAGCCCCAATTCAAGAAATAGGAGGAAGTCCTTAGAGCAAATGTCATTAGCACCATAGGAAACCGAGATCATATAAATTTTTGCCTTTGCTACATGCTCTACTCTTTGTCCGTTAGGCAACCCTTCAACCTTGCCTACTACATGGCCAAGAGAATGGTCGACATTCCCTTGCATGGCACAACGGCTATGCCGTATGGAATGCTCTTGACCTGTCTCTTTAGGTTCATCTCTCCCATTCCACCAACTCCAAACGGTCTTCGTCTTGACTACTCTCTCATTCCACACACCTTTGTTCCACTTAGTGATAAGAGAGTTTACAAAGCCCAAGGAAAACGTCCTCATCCTCCTACCTCCTCATCATCTTGCTCAATGAGTGAAGATGACACTTTGCCCAACTCTAGGCTCCCACCTCTAGAATACCTTTCACAACTTCCGGATATTCCAAATGAGTCGGCGGAGTTCAAGAAAACAAAGGGGATGTTTAAGAATCTTGGAATATTCCTTGGAAAGCTCAAGAACAACATTGACCGTCAATGAGTGCGGGTGTGTAGGAGTGTTTGGCACTAGGTGCTATTTGAACAATTTGGTCTTTTAAACAATGTTGGTCATGTATTTGTGGGTTTGTACAATTTGTGATACTACTTGGAACATGTATTAACTTACTATGATGCAGGTGGACAACGTTTGGCACGTTGTCAAATTTTCATGATTATGAATTTTTCACTAAGTATAGTGAAATTCGCTAGCCGCCGGTCAAAGTCATATGGTATGCGTGTTTACATGTCCATTTTTTGCATTGCCTAACCAGATAAGCATTATATTTTTAATTTTAGGAGTTTTCGAAAAATTTGAAAATCATCTCGCGGGTCAAAATCGCGGACTGTATAGTTTTTCAGGTCTGGCGGATCTGGCAGCGCCCTAGAATGGGTTCCGCCAGTGTAATTTCTGGGCAACCCAAAATTGGCCCAACGGATCAGACGGAACCCTCATATGGGTTCCGCCTGTGTATTCTGAAGGTTCCGCCAGATTTCCTGCAGAATTTTTTTTTAGTTTTCAACATTTCAACATCCAATCAACAAAATACCATCCTTTTAGATAGAAACCAATTTCCTGCAATTTGTTAAGCACAATAGGGTAGTTCTCATTCCTTATAACTCAAAGAAAACCATTTCTCGCCAAATTTCAAAAAATAGCCATAACAACCTCAAGGAACCTTCACACATAAAGGAAGGAACCCTTCCAAAGGTTCCTTGAAATCCCTGAGACATATATCCTCAACAAATTTGCCAAAACCACTAAGCATTTAGTGCAAATCTTGTCTTCTCACTTCACCATTTTCATTGGATTGACTTCCATGATTTGACAACCCACAATTAGTCTTCCAAATCATTAGGAACCTCCATTTTTGTATGGCTAAACATCAAATCCAAACACTCCTTCCCATACTTCTTCTTCACTATAAATTGAACCATCCTAAAACACTATCAAATCACACCTTCCCTATCACAATCTCTAATCTTTAAACCATTTTAACCATGACTAAGTCAACTATCACCTCTCAACCATCAAGACCCGTTCGGAAAACCGCCTGAATAAGTGTCAAACCACTTTGGTCTAACCAATCCATCAACCTAAGCTCCTCATCCTCGGATGAATTCACCTCACCTATCAAAAATGAACATTTTCTAAACCTTGCATCTCCATCTCCATCACCCAATGAACCCAATGAGCTCACTCCACCACCAACTAAATCACCCATTGACCCAACTCCACCAAGTGCTCCAACCCAACCATCCAAAAATCCATCACCATCACCATTACCTAAACTTGAACCTATGGAGTTATTTGGGTCTCCTCCAACATCACCACACCCTTTTGTCCAAGATCTCAATGATCTTCCACCAAGACTAACACAACCACCATCTTTTGCAAATGAAACACCAAGGTCATTTCTTGACCAAAATGAGCATTTTAACCACAACCAACCACCACAAAAAGAGTACCACCAACCCAAACCATTGTTGTTTCACCCTATCTACCATGACATCCATGATCCTCTTTATGGAGAACCAAATTTTGAAAACCATGATCACCCAACTCCACCACATTCTCATGCCCAAACCTTTGAGTCTTTCTTTCCTTCCTATGAGGAAATTTAAAGCATGGTAGAGAATCACCTCCATCAAGCAATGGAATTTCAAACCACCTTGTTTGACTCCATACCAAACCCATCCTCCAACCAAGAACCAAAAACTAACCAACCCTCAAACCAAGAAACCAAAACCAACCCATTTCCACCCACTCATCCCCATGTTTGCTCACATTGTGAGCAAATGGGTGAAAGCATCAAATTGTTGCTTCACCAATTTCAAGACGAAACCCGTTTTGCATTCCAACACGTCATAGAACGTTTGGATGCTCTTTCCCACCCAAACAAATCCTAGACAACATTTGGAGGCCTTTTGCCCCATTTAGGAAAGTAGGATTTGATTTTTTTTTATATATTTCTTGGTTATTTTTCATTTTTTTAAAAGTAGGAGGATCTTTTTCATTTCTTGTCTTTGACTTTTACAAGTCAAATTTTACTTGGAATGATATCTTTTTCTACTTACTTACTTGCATTGTTGGTTGATCATTTTTGAGTTGTCATTGTGGTTGCAATGTGTGTGGTAACTACAAGCTTGATTATATATATCACCAACTAACCAATTTTTTTGTAGGATCAAAATCCAGGTTTCCCATCTTGGCACTCCTTTTAGGGGGAGTATCGACCAAGGGGGAGCACGTGCATTATTCCGCTTCGCTACTCTACTTTTTGTTTCGACAAAAAGGGGGAGAAATATATTAAACCTTTAAACTTAATATGATTTTCATCACTTAAGTAAAACAAGTTTAATATATATATATATATATATATATATATATATATATATATATATATATATATATATATATATATATATATATATATATATATATATATATATATATATATTTAAGTCTTAAACACTAAGATTTTGTGAGTTACTTAAAACAAAGTTTATGTTTTGTCATCAACAAAAAGGGGGAGATTGTTAATACAAATATCGCCTAAAAACGTTATTTATATTTTACGATCTTTGCTAAGTTTTGTTAACGACAAAATGTAAACTTTAGTTTCTAAGTAAATCATAATATTAGTTTTAAAGACTTGCATAACTAGACATTTGCAACATTCTACATTTCATAAAACACAACACTTTTTATTTCTTAAAATAGAAATGTCACATCACATTTATGGCAACTTTTGATAATATACATTTATGGAAAGAAAGTATGTTTGACTAACCATATGTTTGCTTGCACAAGTTTTGTGTTTGACTAAGTGTTATGAGATGTGACATTGTTTGGTTTGCATGATTTACTGCAAAACCAACTGCAAGCCTGGCGGAACCCTGGGGGTACACGGGCGGAACCCATCTGAGGGTTACGCCGTATCTGCTAGACCTGCAGAAGGTTTTGCTATAAATACCAAGCCACAAGTTTGATTTTTGGCTTATCACTCTACATCATATTTTCACACACATTCATTCATTCTTTCATCTAACCCTTTAACATCTCATATGTGAAGTTTCTTTTTGTATCAAAGAGGTTCACGAGTTCATTAAAAGTTACAAGTATTCAACACAACGTTGCAAGACTTGTTAGCTTAGCATTGTGTAGACTTGTGTAGTTTACACTTCTTTTGATTGTGTATTTTCATCAGTGATCGGTTAGTATTTTAGTCCTCAAAATACAAAGTGTGACGGGAGTTGTTGTACCCATGTAAAAGAACTAACGGGAGTGGTTGTACCCTTGTAAAAGAACTCGACATCTAGCTTAGTGTCGGTAAACGTGTATAAGCAACGTGTAAGGTTTTCTCCGCCGGTGAAAGGAGCTTGTTGACTAGTGAAAGAAATTCTCGAGTTGGATACTCGGGGCGTGGACGTAGGGCAAGGAAAAAGAGTCCTTGTAGCCGAACCACGATAAATACTCGTGTTGTGGTTTGATCGTTTCTTTCTTTATACTTGCATGTTATATGTTGTGTTTGTGTATATATCTTTGATCAAACGGAAAGTTTCAAAAGATAATTAAACAAGTTAAAAAGATTTTAAACGGTAAACTATTCAAACCCCCTTCTAGTTTTCCACATACTCGATCAATATGTATATAGTGGTAAGTAGAGTGTCGAACACTAAGAATGGAACGTAATATCTAGTTGATTTAATCAGTATTTTAATATCTAAGTTAGTTTTACAATCCTAATCTAATAAACGGGGGTTTAGCCTGAGAGACTAGCACCAATGTATATAAACAATAAAAATAAAACTAATGAGAACAAATCAGTGAATAGCAATCACGTAAACAGATAGATAATAGAAACACGTAAGAAGACCTGTCCTTATAATTAAGTAGCTTGTCACTTGTTTTATTGAGTTTTATATGATGAGTATCGTAATCTAATCTGTCTCGTTGGATCCTAATTATCGGCGAGTAAACTCTTAATGATTACTTATGTTTATCCTACCTTCTAGACACTATATAAGCAGGCGAGGAACATGTATGGTAACCCAGAAGACTCAAGTAAACACAAAGGTTATAAATGCACAAATAAAAGTTACCAAAAACATCAATCATATAAACTTTAACCGATGGGAAAGCAATTTTAAGGGGAGCAGTATGGTGGCCACAAGCCCATCAATCCTGATGGATTAAAGCTTACTAATCCAATAAACAAAACTACTTAATGAATTATACACATGCAGGACCTTCTTACGGCTCTAAGATCTTCGTTTGGGGCCTGTCTTGTGATGCTTCTTCGACTAAATTCGTCTCCTTAGGGTTTTGTTGCACACCAAACTCGTATCTGTTGTGGGGTATTTATAGCTTCTGTTTGAGGGATCTATGCGGCGCATGTTGATGATAGATGCGGCGCATCTACTTAACTTCGCGTGGGGTCCAAGATTATTATATTCTGGAATATTCGTACACCACCTTTAGATGCGGCGTAACTTGTTTCTCTATGCGGCGTATGTTCTTTAACGTCTTGGATAGTATCTGGTGAAGTCTTTAGTTGATACGCCGCATGTTGTAAATGAGATGCGGCGTATTTGGAGTAGAACAAGTTGATTGTCCTTCATTGATCAAAGTTTCATATGCGGCGCATGTTGTAATTAGACGCATTCTTCAAAGTCTGGCAATGGTCTTCGAATTCATCTAAGTATGATGTTGCGGCGTATCTGTTGAGAGTGATATGGTGCATCTCTTGAATTTCAGTAGACTTTTCAAATCTTGATTATTTATCTCCATAATTCGTCCAATATCATTAACTTTCACCAATTGTTTTTTTTACCAGAGAATCACTAAAGTAAACATTAAAGCACCAATTCTCATACAAAACAATAGAAAACAAGTTAATTAAATAGGATAAATGTGTTAGACAGAATATTGTATTTTCCATATTTGTGTCATAGATTAGTCCCATATCGCTGGCATTCATGGTGATTAGCATGATTCATGGACATTATCAATTTACTAGAAATAAGTCCATTTGTATCCTATATATAGGCAACCCCTTTGTAATGTACATACACACAATATATACAATCATTCATCATTATCTCAATACTCAACATGGTATCACGAGCCAATTTTCACCGATCCTAATCCTGAAACCCTAAATAGCCACCGTTTTTAAAAACCCTAACACTACCCGTCATCCCTACACCCACTGTACATCGATCCCTACCTGATTGTTTCTTCTTGTTTGCGTGTTGGTGAACTCTGCTAGGTCATTGATCCACACCGTTGTTCGTGTATTGTTCGTGCTAGGTCACGATCAAGTTGTGTTTGCGTGTTGGTGATCTCTGCTAGGTCATTCATCCACACCATTATTGTTGGTGCTAGGTCGCGATCAAGTATTGTGCTCGGTCACAACAGTTTCGGTATTCTTGTGTTCACTCATTCACACATATCAGTCTCTCTTATTCGTGTTCCCTTGTTTTGTGTATCTGCATATTGTATATACCATATAAAACCCAAACCATCTCGTCATCATGACCGGTAACAATACTGAGGAAGTTGTGTTACAATTATTAGAGAAGCTGGGGTTAATCGGATATGTTGAAAATATCACTGGGCGATACCGTACACCTACTGTTGCAACCAAAGAAACTAATAACACAGAAGATTTGTTAGTCAATTTATTGGGTAATTTGGGTTTGGGAAATAACATACAGACGCATACTGGTTCCCCTAACACCACGACTACTACATCATTAAATCCCACAGCCTACTATCCTTCAACCAACCCATGCCCAATTAATACATTTGGTCCAACACAACCTACAAACCACTATGCTATGACACAAATATGGAAATACAATATTCAGTCTAACAAAATGATGCTAATAAAATGTACTTATTTGATCTCATCAAATATCCCACCACTTGAACTTTACTTGTCCTCAAGTAAACTTTTAGAATAAACATAATGAAAATGTATCCTTGATAAGATATTTTTACATTTAAGCATTTATTCGTTTTATCATAATTGCACGGCCAAACACTTAACCAATTAGAAACAAAATATATTATTAATAAAAGTAAATCTAATCGTTTAACTTTCCGGACATGACGAATATTCTATCATATGCTTGACAAGGATACACATCTCCCCCACTAAAGCTAAGGAGTAAAAAGTCTAAAGCGGTAAAAAGGGTTTTTTGGTTCATGGGTTAAACCTAGCCTTGCTTGAACATTTCCTGCATAAACTTAGTAGATCGCTGGCGCGAGTCCTCGACACTTTAACTAACGGATGGCCACTAGTATGCTTCATGGATCACTGGCGCGAGTCCTTGATCTTTCAAATGATGGATGGTCACTAATGTGTTCCTTCGATCGCTGGCGCGTTATTTTCATAACGGATGGTCACCAAGTTGCACACCAGATCGCTGGCACATCATTTAATTAATCTTAAACTCGGATGGTCACCAGATCGCTGGCGCGTTAGCTAATTAATATAATAATCGGATGGTCACTACCTTATTCATACATTTAATATTCTTACTTGGCCATCATTATATTCGGATGCTCGAAAGCTAATAACGAATATAACAATACGGTTGGGTATGGATAACATTTAGGATATAAATTGGTGTAAAATAAAAATACAAAACAAGAAACAAATAGATTAAAGTCCTAAGTGTGGTTAGAATATTTCCCTACCATCCCATAAATAAGACTCATATCATTTAATAACTCACGCTTTGACTCTTTTGTAACTCACGCTTTAGGTAGACACGAATTATACTCAATAAGATCTTAGACAAAGAATAAACAATCCTTAGTTGGCGTTCCTATAACGTCCAACTCCCTTTCAATCCATAAATATAATACAACAATAGTGGCGATATCAACCACTTTAATACAAAACTTTACATCGTTGGTTTAAACAAACTACCAACTTCTTCTTTCTTTTTCTTTTATCATTTTTTCAATTTTTTTTATCATAACTAATGGTGTAAAATTTCACCATAATACCATCACAATAATTCTGGATAATTTTTTTTTACTTTCCAGACTTTCAGACATAATGTAATAGTGAAAGTACTGAACACACGAAAAACTGACTAAAAATATACAATATGTACTTTCACTCCAATTGCATTGCGAAATTTCCCGACCTAACCAAAGATAACGAATTTACGCACACGAACACAAGTAACGCAAGGAAACACACTTTGCCAAAGCAACTAACCACGGACTTAAATCTACAGGGTAGGCTAAGGTGTAAGGTGTAACGAAACATAATAACAAGGTGTAAAAATCCTAAAGGAATGGATCTACGTATTTTTCTAAGGGTATCTTACTCTAAAAATGAGAGTAACAAAGAGTTTATACGGGAGTTAATTAACCAGTGTAGTTAGTTAATATCACATAACATATAAAGGCTTTTTGGTGTAATCTTAGAATTTTACCAATTTAGACAAGTCACTCCAATTATAAAAATAATACTTATTATGGTGGTCTCGAATAGTATACAAGTCAAGTTCTAAAGTTTACAAGTCACCGGCACGCTCATAAATTTGTGAATTTTGAAATCACAATTTTAGAAAATAAAGCCTTGTGTGCAGCTATGCAACTTAAATTCAAAAACATGCTATTTTTTTATTTTTTAAATTTTGATATATTAAGCGCAAATTAAAGCATATTCTTGAAAAATAAGGACAAGTAAGAGTTAAGTAAAAGTTCTAATTCTCCATCCCACTACTTAAGTTAAACAACGTCCCCGTTGTTTATTAAAATTAAAAACAGGAAATTAAAAAGAATTAGAACGAAAAACTCCCTTGAGATTTGCTCGGTTTGATCCTCCATTATGCATTTGCGAGCAATAAATATAAATACTACCAATTATACACCTGAGTTTAAGAAGATCGATACTTATACAAAATTCATTAGTGGTTAGAAAATAAAAATAAAACTGTAAATCATCAGGTCAGTCGATGTGCCGCATCTTATTGAAGAAGATGCGCCGTATCGAGCCTGGAATTGGCACGAAATAAAATAAAATAAAAGATAGGATGCGTCGCATCTGTTTTACTAGATGCGGCGCATGTAGTTACCAAATAAACTGTTAACAGTCTGTTGTAAAAATGGTCATAATCTACGGCTCATCTCTCGGGTTCTCTCTCGAACTCTTATGCTGAACTTAATGCCAGTCTTAATCACAACAAAATCCAAAGATATAACTGCATCATTAAATAATAATAATAATAACAACAACAACAACAACAACAACAACAACAACAACAACAACAACAACAATATCAAATACAATCCCAAAAGAATATTAGTAATAGTGTGCGTGAAACATGTCCATAAGATGATCAAATCAATGTCTAAGGAGGTGGAATATCATCAGTATCTTCAGCTGAGTGGGTCCCTGAGGTGCTAGCGTCATCCGTTCTGGGTTTGACTCTGCATGTCGAGAGCCGAGAGTACCTCCTCATACCCCTAACAAAGGTACCATCAGGTCGATGATGGTTAATCCCATCATTCTCCAGGATCTGACTAACTCTCCCAACTAACCAACCAATATCTCTCCTAATCACATCAATATCAGCTTTAGCACCATCAACTACACCTCTCAATGACCTCAGCTTCTCCTCAACTCTCTCAACCCTCTGACCTATGGTCCGTGGAACAGGTGGTGGTGGTACCTCAGGCTCCTCCTGAGCTGGAGCAGCAGCCGGGGCTCCCTGGGGATCCCCCCAGCTCCGGTTCATCCACAACCTGCCTCGCTGGACCCAATGGGACCCAATATTAACTACCTATGATCGACTCACATATCCCTAATCTAGTCACTAGATAATCAGCGTCAATCGCTGGCAGCCTAGTCACATCAACCTCAAATCCTGCAGGATCCTCACCACCGAGAACTCCAAAATATCTCGCTAAAGGAGAAACAAGTGTCCTCCAGTCATCTTACTCCTACCATCTCTCCCCGGAGCTATCTGATGCAAATAGTGTGCCAAAAAGTGAGGGATGTACACCATCGGTCCCTCATCCATGCTTCTCAAAAGAAATAGGTCCAAAGTGGTCACCTTCTCAAGTGACTGACCTCGTCCTGCGATTGATAAAGCAATCAAACGATGATAAAGCCTCCTCATGGGCTCTCTGATCAAAGTATATGATAGGGTAGTGGTAGTAGAGTTGATGAGGCAAAAAGTGTACCGCTTTTAAGGGGTCATTTAAGCCTGAATTCGAGATTATTTGATCAATTATTGCCCTAAATCGTTCCTTTTGTCATTTTAGGTATTTTGGAGAGAAATCTGAAAAAGGAAGCATTTTGGACGTTTTTGCAGCATAAAAGTGAAGAAAACGGCAAAGTCTCAAAATCCTTGCTGGAAACATTACCTGACGACGTCAAGGATTTATACATGACGGCGTCAAGAGTGGCAAAAGAGGTGAAAGTGGAAAATACACGTGACGATCCAGAATGTTTTTAGGCTTATTGGCCTGACGGCGTCACCTAGGCCGTCAGGGTCCAAATACTGGTGACGGCCCAGAGTACTTTTCTACATGACAGCGTCATAAATGGATCTAGGCAATACGAATTTCATCATGGCGGCGAGTTGACGGCGTCAGACGTTAACACGTGACGCCGTCAGGATGCAAAGTCTATATATATTTTTCCAATTTTTCATTGTAAAAGTGTGGAACTTTGTGTGGGATATTAGGGCATAAACCCTAGACGAATTTTACAGCTTTTTCAAGGGTTTCAACCCGTTGATTCTTCCATGTTCAATTGAAGATAAGTACTTATTCAAATCATTCAATATGTCTATGTGTTGTGTCATTATATCTTACGCTTGTCTTCTCTTTAACATTCCAGGCTAGGTTTTTATTGTGTTTGCTTAGATGTAGTGAAACCTAGATGTTGATTATGGGTTGATTGTTTGTTTATAATTGTTACAGATGATTGTATTCGATGTTAGGCTTAAGAAAACTGGCAGACTTCCATTGGTAACTTGCTTGAACGTCTTAAGAAACATGATCGGAGGTGTACTACGATTTTTGGTTGTATTTAATGCGTAAGAGAATTCTAATGATCCCATGTTAGGAGCTTCTAACGGCTTGACATAGGAGTGAAGTAGGATCTTATAGAGTTAGGGAATATTGTACACGGCCCTACGACTAGTATTAAGGAATATAACGCGTCATCCATGCAATTGTAACACGCTAATCAACCTGTAAAAGATATCTAAAGACTAATGAAATCTAAGTAAACACAACTTTTCTCATTATTGTTTCCACCACATTAGTATAATAGTTTGATTTTCATTTCTTTTATTTTATTTTGATTGCATCTTTAGTTAATTGGGTTAGTTGGCTAGCAACTAATTCCGCCCACTCCTTCAAAACCCGAGATTTTACTTGCTTTCATAAAATATAAAAAAATACAAAAAGAATCATCCCTCACCTCTAGACCTAGTTTAGTAGGCTTTCTAATCCTAGCGATACTATTCCTGAGTTGAACGATCAATCCCTCGGTACTTGTCACTATACTATACTACAACGATCAGGTACACTGCCTGGTGGGGGTTGTAAGCTTCTCAAGATCCCTTGAGAGGTAAAACCTGTTGCGAGGACGCAATTCCCACGTATCAAGTTTTTGGCGCCGCAGCCCGCGGAATAGTTATTGTCTAGGTTAGGATTTCTTTTTATTAGGTCTACTTGCTAGATTTCTTTCTAGTAAGGTTTTATGTTTATTTTTTGGTTTTCTTTAGTCTATCACATTTCTTCGTTTCTTTGTTCGTAACCTTTATCATCCGACATAATGGAAGGTGGTATCATCTTTGATCCCATCAATGCACCACAACAAAACTACCCACAAAACTCACCACTAGCAAACCAACCTCCTAGGCCCCGAACTTTAGGAGAGTATTCCCGTCCTAGCCACCAAGGCTATCGAAACACCATTGAGCTCACTTAAGGAGCCAATGTGTCCCCCTTGCGATCCGACACCATCCGGTTGGTGCAAAGCGGATGTGCATTCCATGGACTTCGTTCCGAAGATCCTAATCAACATCTCAAGGATTTCTTTAAAATCGTAGATTCCATAGACCTTGATGTTGCAACTAGAGAGTCGACCCGATTATGTCTATTCCAATTCTCTCTACGTGATCAAGCTAGTCAATGGCTTGAACGTTTACCCGTGGGATCCATCACCTCATGGGATGATCTCACCTCTCATTTCCTTGCTCAACTTTTCCCACCGGGGAGAACCACCAAGCTTAGAAATGATATCTTGATGTTCCAACAACGTCAAGGTGAAACTCTATATGAAGCATGAACTCGTTTCAAGGACTTACTCCAAAAAGTCCCTCATCACGGCATAGATCTTTGGCTCCAAGTCCAAATCTTCTATGACCATATCGATATCTCCACAAGGCGAACCATTGACCAATCGGCCGGTGGCAAGCTACGTGATCTAAGTGCGGAAGAATCATGGGAACTCATAGAAGATCTTGCTCTCTATGACAATGAAAGTTGGAATGATCCCCGTGATTTGAACAAAACGATCAAGGCAATATCTTTGCCTTCGAACAATTCTAGCACTTCCGACCGTAGGATAATGGAACTTGAGGACCAAGTCAAGTTTCTCATGAAATCCTACGGAGCTCCTAAGCCTTCAAGCCAAGTGAATAAAATCACTTATTCATGCGAATTATGTAGTGGTCCCCATGACACTCGTGATTGCGTGGAACTCCCCGGACAAGCTTTTGCGGATTACGCATCCTCGCGTATCGACGAAGCGGGAGACAAGTGGCACACTTTGAAACCTGAGCCAAACCCTTACGGTGATTCCTACAACCCTTCTTGGAAAAATCACCCGAACCTTAGGTGGATACAAAACCAAAACATGCCCCAAAACAATTCTTCCAATCCACCTAATCGTTACCAACCAAACGGTCCACCCTCTAACCGTACTTTCAACAACAATCCTTCCAATAACTATGGTAGTACCAATAATCTTGAAGGATTGATGTCCAAGTTTATGGCATCTCAAGAAGCTCGCATAGCTAAACTTGAAACCGAATTCAATCAACAACAAACGGAGATAACCAATAAAATTGACAACTTGTTGAAAGCCCTTAACAACCAAGTGCTTACTACACCTAGGAAGGACACTAGGGACACTAGTAGCGGAATTCAAATTAAGGACCCCTCATCATCTAAACACGTCCACTTTGTCAACGTTGTCACCATTAAGCCAATAGATAAAAATATAGAAGAAAGTCACAAGGATGAAATTAAAATAGAAACCGGGACTAAGGATAAGATTAAGGAAGTTGAGGATATTAAGAAAGAAAAGTTGGGGGAAGTAGAAAACGTAGAGGAATACTTTGATAAGTTACCCACCAAGGAAGAACGGGAATATCATAAGGATTTATTCGATGACCCCGAGACACCATACGTCTTTGGTTCACCACTTATCAAAACAGGTGACCCCTCTAACATCAACATACCATGCAACATTGGGCATATGCATGTGTGAAAAGCTTACATCGATCTTAGGTCTCCTATAAACATTATGACTAGGACATATTATAATTGGGTAATGAAGAAGCAACTTGACTATAGGATGATGCCTAACACGAATTGGATGAGCAACTTTGTAGGAAGTGTAAAACAATTGCATGTCTTTGTAGGAAACTTCACTTATGTTACCGACTTTGTGATTGTAGAGGATATTCGTCCGGTAATAGATGGTTGTCTAAGTCAAGTAGTGTTCGGAAAACCGTTTGTTGAGGTTTCTAAGATGAGTTATGACCCGTCCCTATGGATAGTTAGATTCAAGGATGAGAATGATGAGATTGCTTACCAAATGCCCTATAAGATTGAACAATACCGTCTTCTATCAAACCTTGAAAAGGAACACAAGCAAGCGGTTTACTATAGGAATGATGAGGATAGACGTAGAGGAGTAGATTATGTCATGAGTAGAATACTCGGTTTCTACAAGGAATGTTTACAACTAGGTTCGGAATACAAAACCAAGATTGGAGATGACCTAGAGAATGAAACCAATGCCGAGGTCACTTAATAGCCCATGACCTTGAGTCTAGCTACAAGACTCGTAAATAAGGAAAAACGCTTCTTGGGAGGCAACCCATGCTTTGTGTGTTTTTATTTATTTGATTTTTATTTGTTTTCGTATGCATGTTTTATTTTTATTGTTGGTAGATCATGTTTCAAACTAAATTGTGAAAATGCTTTATTTTATTGTTTAACTTCGTCTTAACTTCATATGATGGTATTTTGCAAAAGCTAAGTGTAAGGGAAACCCCAAATTTGTTTATAAGAACAAAAATGATCATGATTCGCCGCAATATTAAATGAACATGTATATTAGTAATAGTTAGAGTCAAATGCTTGTATCGAGTCATAATGATGTTTTGCAGGATTTTCGAGGAAATAGGACATAAGTTTTTCCAGAAATTTTCCGGAAACTTAACATAAAGATTTCTTCAGGTCACTTCTGACGGCGTCAGGATTTAACACCTGACGACGTCACATGTAAAATTCTGGAAATTTTGCGAGTTTTGTTTTTCTAACGGAGTCTTAAAAGTTTTTGTTGATTCTTTAGTTTTATAAACTCCAGGAAATCTGCAAACATTCATTCCATAAGCATTATATCTTAAATTGCTTTCTAGGATTTGTTAGTATATATAGATTGTCGCCGATTTTACGCGAGGTTGCCTTGATTGTTTTCTCATGTTTAATAGGTTATATATGACAAGAAGATGATTTATATTTCTGGAAGGGAAGCTTTGAACGTTCATTTTCTTGGAGGAAGATCTAACCTTTTTGACACACTATCCACACCGAACGAATTAGGGGAGTATTTGCTTTCATTCTTTTACCTATTTTACTTTTACATTCTTTAATTGAACATTGGGGACAATGTTCATCCTAAGTGTAAGGGGAGGGTAAATGATGATACCTTATAGGATACAATTACACTTAAGTTTGTTTGTTCGATGGTAGGTGTGTAATAAAACTAAGAGAACTACTTGTTAGTGTAATTTTAGCGCCAAATTTAAAATTTTTTACAACATTTAGGAGTGAAACTTTAGCCTTAACAAGCGTCTCATGGATAGGAGTTGTATGACTAGCACAAAACCGTACCATTCAAAAAAAATTTCCACTCAAATATGTGAGGTTCGCCTTTAGATTTGATAGGAAAAGCATTCATTATTAGTGCTTATAAGTGTACCGGTAGCATTTAGATTATAGAACATGCGTTAGTGATGCATCCCGAGACCGCTTGTGAGACTACATTTGTGTAGTAGGATTTACTACATGATAAGAGGCATTAGGATCACTCTTGTGTTTAAATCCGTATCATAATTACTTGACCATTTAAGTCATATTACTTGACTAGCAAAGTCAATTAATTTTTCCCACACCTTAGCGTTGTACTCATTTTTAGTACACGATACCCCTAGTACACCCCTCCGAGCCTATCCTTTCGTTTCTAACTTTAAGCATTTTACTTAAAGGAAGAATTTGTTACAACCCACCCAAATGCGCAACCAGATCACCTTAGCCTTCCATGTATACACTCATCTTTAGTGCATTAGTGTTACATGTTTAAACCCTTAGTTAATTATCTAATTGATTACATAGTTGCTAAGTCGTGTCATATCTTGTACATATTGTTTTGGGACGATTGGGACTCATGGGTAAAGTACTAGTGTTATGGAGTAATGGGGAAGAACATCATATCCATATGTGCATTAATCTTAAAAAGTACTCCAAGTGTTTTGATTATCTTGATTCAAGTCATTAGAGTAGTTTATTGTAAGGTATGTAAAAATTCAAGTGTAAGGGGAATGTACATTCCCTATGATGTATTATTTTGGATGGTAGGGCAAGAGTGTATGCAAAAAAAAAAAAAAAAAAAAAAAAAAAAAAAAAAAAAAAAAAAATCGAAAAAATCAAGAAAAAGAAAAGAAAAAAATAGGAAAAGAAAAAAAATCGAAAAAATCAAGAAAAAGAAAAGAAAAAAATAGGAAAAGAAAAGAGAAAAACATACGGACTACCATCCCGTTTCATTCTATGTTTGTTTTAAGTTTTTGTTATTTTTGATTTATTAGCTTAAGTCAAGTCGAGTCTTGGCTTAGCAACGCCATATTGTACATGTAATTAACCAAGATAGTTAACTCGCCACCAGTAAAAATTGCCTTTATCCAACAAAACCGTGTTTTCCATATCCCTACACCTAACGTTATAACCCTTTAAAAGACCTCTTTGATAGTTTATCCTAGGTGCTTACGCCAAGTGGTGGAGGTTTAATCCTTTCCCAAGCCTATGGTAATCTATTTGCTATGACAGGTAATGAGAGATGTTTTCCATTTCCTTATTGTGATATATACTTTATTACACCCGAGAGATGTGAGTATCTAAACACTATTTGTGAGGTGCTAGTGTATGACCTCCGTGCTTGTTTTTGGTTTTTAGTGGAACGATTATTTGTTGTAATTACTTTTATATTAGTGTTAAATGACCCATAACTTGTATTTTGATTAGAATAAAAGCGCATTTGCTTGAGGACAAGCAAATCTCAAGTGTAAGGGTATTTGATGTGGCGAAAAGTGTACCGCTTTTAAGGGGTCATTTAAGCCCGAATTCGAGATTATTTGATCAATTATTGCCCTAAATCGTTCCTTTTGTCATTTTAGGTACTTTTGGACAGAAATCTGGAAAATGAAGTATTTTGAACGTTTTTTGAGCATAAAAGTGAAGAAAACGGCAAAGTCTCAAAATCCTTGCGGGGAACAGTACCTGACGACGTCAAGAGTTTATACATGACGGCGTCAAGAGTGGAAAAAGAGGTGGAAGTGGAAAATACACGTGACGATCCAGAATGTTTTTAGGCTTATTGGCCTGACGGCGTCACCTAGGCCGTCAGGGTCCAAATACTAGTGACAGCCCAGAGTATTTTTCTACATAACGGCATCAGAAATGGATCTAGGCAATACGAATTTCATCATGGCGGCGAGTTGACAGCGTCAGAGGTTAACACGTGACGCCGTCAGGATGCAAAGTCTATATATATTTTTCCAATTTTTCATTGTAAAAGTGTGGAACTTTGTGTGGGATAATAGGGCATAAACCCTAGACGAATTTTACATTTTTTTCAAGGTTTTCAATCCCTTGATTCTTCCATGTTCAATTGAAGATAAGTACTTATTCAAATCATTCAATATGTCTATGTGTTGTGTGATTATATCTTACGCTTGTCTTCTCTTTAACATTCTAGGCTTGGTTTTTATTGTGTTTGCTTAGATGTAGTGAAACCTAGATGTTGATTATGGGTTGATTGTTTGTTTATAATTGTTACAGATGATTGTATTCGATGTTAGGCTTAAGAAAACTGGCAGACTTCCATTGGTAACTTTCTTAAACGTCTTAAGAAACATGATCGGAGGTGTACTACGATTTTTGGTTGTATTTAATGCGTAAGAGAATTCTAATGATCCCATGTTAGGAGCTTCTAACGGCTCGACATAGGAGTGAAGTAGGATCTTATAGAGTTAGGGAATATTGTACACAGCCCTACGACTAGTATTAAGGAATATAACCCATCATCCATGCAATTATAACAAGCTAATCAACCTGTAACAGATATCTAGAGACTAATGAAATCTAAGTAAACACAACTTTTCTCATTTTTGTTTCCACCACATTAGTATAATAGTTTAATTTTTATTTCTTTTATTTTATTTTGATTGCATCTTTAGTTAATGGGGTTAGTTGGCTAGCAACTAATTCCGCCCACTCCTTCAAAACCTGAGATTTTACTTGCTTTCATAAAATATAAAAAAATACAAAAAGAATCATCCCTTGCCTCTAGACCTAGTTTAGTAGGCTTTCTAATCCTAGCGACACTATTCATGAGTTGAACGATCAATCCCCCGGTACTTGTCACTATACTATACTACAACGATAAGGAACTACTCGCAAGCTATCGGTCCAGTATCAAGAGGCACCCTCAGATGAAATCCTGTCCCAGTAGTCACCCAACATCCCACGATCAGGAACTACTCGCAAGCTATCGGTCCAGTAAGTAGCAAAACCGAGAGATGCCATCTCCTCCTCGGTATGTAAACCAAATGCAAGTATAAAATGTCTCATAGTCATTGATGAGTGTGTAAACACTCATCATTTTATACCCATTTAGACTGCGAAAACGACCAAAAACTAACCAAATATTCCAAATATATCGTGTTTTTGTGTTTATGCATGTACAGGTACGAATATCATGAAAAAGGAAAAAAATCAAGTCAAAACGGACAAAAAACAAGCATGAGATTTGGATAGAGCACAAAATTAAGGAGTGAACGATAAATTTTATTTGGAGCATCGAGGCAAAAGACAAAATTGGAAGATTAAATGAAGCCCGTACGAAGTTTATTACTTAAAGTCCAACAAATATATTAATCCATTTTCGGCCCAATGAATGATAAAGATGAGCAGGCCTAGCTCTTGAAGCCCACATGAGTCTGCTGTGATGAAAAAATTTGATGATATAAAGTCTTATGGCAAGCGCATGCTATCTTTTTGCTACTCGAAAAAAAATCGATAATGAATTAAAGAATAAAGCAACTTGTAGTGACAGAGAAAAAAAAATATGAGATAAGATGAGATATAATGTAAATGGTCACATGGCTACTTGACTACTCTTTGTCAGCAAGAAATGGCTAGGAGCCAACTAAAACCCAGTCATCATTGGCTATAAATGGACTATGCATGTAGTTTTTTTGGGGAGAGATTTTTTTTTTTTACACACAGATCCATTTTCTTTCTAACTTATTTCTTTTTCTTTAGTCTTGTTAGATTAGTTTTAATTTTAGATAAATTAGCTAATGTTTGTATTAAAGTTTGATATTTTAAAGTATTAATCATGTTTATGTTTCTTATATCTCCTATTTTTTACATGTTTTTACCTTAATGTTTTAGTTAATGATAGTTTACCCAATTAATCTTCACTATTTTCCTTTCTTTTTTTCTTTCTATTTTTGAGTTTGGTACGTAGGGAGCCAACATTATTAACAATTATTATTACCACCCTCTTTTAGTCTAGCTTAGGATTTATTTTATTTAAAAAAAAATGTAATTTTTTTTTAGTTTTTTTTAGTCTTGATTCTGTTACACAACTCAATGGCATCTTTGTTCATTTTTATTTAGTTAATTTAGTATTAGTATAATATTCTAGTTTTTATCATATAAAAAAAAGTTGGTCTTTTGTTTTGAATTGTTATGACAGCTAGTTCAAAAATGGTACTTATGTTTTATTCATGCTATTAAAGCTTTAGAATTTTTACAGTTGTGACACAAAACTTGTTTTAAACAATTATTTCATTGTCATTTCTGTTGGGTTTTCTATATTAGTTATAAGCTTTTATACCTTAAAAGTTTCCTTCTCGCCAATTTTATAATTGTAGTGTTCTCTTTATGCCTTTTATAAAAATGTAATATATTTAAAAATAAAAAATAAAAAAATAATAATATTATAAATAAATTGAGTTGGAGCAATAGTTGATTATGGAGGTGATTATGGAGCTATCAAGAAGAAGATTTGGGTATATGAACTTGTAGATTGGTTATTGATTAGAATATGTTTTGGAGTTCATGTTATCTGTAGTCCTCATATTTGGTGACTTCTAATCCCTTTTAATTATCTCTTTTTATTATATATTGTTTATTGCTATGTTTAGACTTATTATACTTATTTATGTTATTAGTGTAATTTTTATTATGCGCGAGTAGTTCATATATGTTAGTTTAGAAATATGCTTGTTATTGTTGGATTTATTGTTATTGTTAACTTAGTGGTCATGAGTAGCGAGTAGACTTTTTATATACTTGTTTAGTAGATTATTTCGCGAATTAAGTATGGTTTATTAAAAGTTAGAAAAAATATTGGTTAGTAATTTTAAGTTACTTTCATTGAAATTTTGGTTGTTTGAGCGGGCAAAAGCCGTAAAAATAATTGGGTTTTAATTTAGATATTGATATCTCTTTGTGAAAAAATTGTTTTCAAAAGAAACTAGCGTTGTAAGAAAATAATTATTTGTAAGAGGTATTAATTCATCAATAAAGGACTTAATTGAAATAATAAATCACACTTAAGGATCGTGATAATTTGCTTAGCAAGTATATCTTTTTATCATATATTTCTTATTTGCTTGCTTAACATATTTTTAGTTGTGATCTCTTTGTCGTTAACTTTATATTATTTACTTGGTACTAGTGTTATTATTATCTTTGCTTTAATAATTTAGTTTTAGGCCCGTTTTAAGTTTAGATTGCGTTTTATGTTATTTATGCTTTCCGTTATTGTTTGGTATGCTTTATTGTTCTTTTCTAGTGTAAATTTACTTTTAGTAGTTATAAATATTATCATATCTTTTCCCTTTCTGTCAAATTCACCCGCTCACAAACCCGTTTTCATACCATTACACCTCGTCGGGACATAACAACCCGGGGAAACCCCTATATTCCACGGAGATTGACTTTAGGCAGTTTGACTTTGTTGACCATTCCTTGGTCAATATAAGTTGACCGTTTGGAGCCAATCAATTTTTGGCGCTGCTGCCGGGGAGGTTGTGCGCGTTATTCTAAACGGTTTTGCGTATTAGTGAACGTGGATATACATCCATTGTATATTCACCATCCTTGTGTATATTTTCATAAAAATGGTTCCCAAAAACTTTTTAAAATTAGTTTTCAACGAACAAAAAAAAAAAAAAAAAAAAAAAAAAAAAAACATTTTATATCTTGTTTGTACAAAATGTTTATCCAAAAATCTAAAAACATTCTACTTTACCCTCTCACATCTTTGATTCTTCATCCCGACCCCTCTGTAAACCTTTGATTCTTTCATATGTCGTATCCACACCATTGCGGTTGCCAATGGTGTGGTGGTCCTCATAATGGTGGGAATTGTTCCGGTTGTCACATGGTAGAGTTAGGAGATGGGTCTGTCTATAACCAAGCTCCCTATCCTTACCATGACACATCTGATTCATCCTACCAGCCACCACAATATGAGATACTGACATATCTGTGTGAGTTTTGTGGAGGTCCTCACCAAGGATTTGAGTGTCAAGTCGGAAACACGTTTGTCTATGAACAGTTTTCCGGTGATGCTCAGAACTTTGGTTATGACCAATACCCATATGATTCACCAGTCCAGACTCAACAGTTTTACTGTTGTGTTTACTGTGGAGGTCTACACTCTAGCTCGGATTGTGAAACAAGGAATCCGTTTCCTTGTAACAATTACGACTATTCGTTTTCAGACCCACCTCCACAGTACCAAATGATTCACACAACTCCTCATGATACTGAGCAAGACCTTTTACTAAAGGCTTTTGATATATTGAAAGAACTTAAGGAGGAGTTGGTTACTACATCGTTTCGAGACTCTCGTGAGAAATCTATGGCAGAATTACTAGCTGAAGAACGAGATGCTAGAAACGAATTGAGCATGGAAGAATTGCTAGTCTTAGAACAAGCAGCTGTAACACGTGCCAAATTTCATAAAGCTGTTCTTCTAGACTGTGATGATGATAGTGATAATGAAAATACCCTTGATATCCTTCAATTTTATAAGGGTTCATCAGATTCATCATTTGTGATTCCTTCCATTGAAAATCAGGGAGAAAATAATGAGATGGGGAAATTACTAGCAGAAGATCAAATGGAACTCGTACAATCCATGAATGCTAGCTCCTGTCCACTCCATCAGTCTATTGATATTACACCCGAAGTTCACACTCACTCTCTTAACATGGGGGATGAGCATCTTAGCACTGTTCCTGATAAGGAATCGGACGAATTAATAAAGTCTAGTGTTGAGATCCTTGTCCCAATCCCAGGAGAGTCACAGGGAACTTGGGATCATATGTGTGATTTAGTTTCCCCTCTTGAGTGTTCAAACGATCATTTTGAGACTTTCTCAGATTTTAATGATGATTGTACATCTCATGGAGACATTGAGTATATTGAGGCATCACTCCCACAGTTTGATGTTGATCCTCTTCTTGAGGAGTTCGCCGATGAACTTACTCACATCAATCCACTTTCATCGGAAAGTGATGATGGTCTCCTCGATTTCGAAGTCGATCTGGGAGAAATTGAAAGTCTCCTATATCATGATCCACCACTCAGTTCTTATCCCAGCAGTCCAATAGAGAATGATAATCATTTTGTTCCTGAAGCATTCAATACTACTCTCACCAATCCTCTATTTGAATTCGAATCTGAATTCACTTTGATTTCTGATAATCCACTCTTTGATATTCATAATGAGGATTGTGATGAGTCCACTTCGGAACATGAATTCACAAATTCACATCTTGTGAATAATTCTCTTCATGAGGAGTTCTCCGGTGAACTCACTCATCATATCATGACTCCTCCGGAGTTTGATAGCCCGGGGGAGATGCACTCAATCATGAGGATTTGCAAATTCCTACCCACCCTCTCGGGATGTTTTTGAGCTTAACCCTTGAAATCCATATTCAGGCTAATGAGCCTGCTCTCGAGGAAGAAGATCTAATCATGATTTTCATCATGGTTTTCTTCCTTTTCTTCACCAACAGGGTGACTTCTCTTGTTCTTCACTCCTTCGGGAATGAGGATACCATCTTTGATCCCGACATTTTCATTTACCATTATCTTGAGCAGGGTACTTATCTCATCGGTGTGGAACTTTCACGTGCTTCAAATGTTTGTCCAAACATCTTGAATGAAAGTCCGATGGAGATTGTTTCTTCCACATCATGCTTCCCCAAGGACAAATGAATTCGGGGTCGAGTCAAGCTAGCGACTCGGTAAACAAAAACAGTAGCATGTACTCAGGGTTTTCACCCTAAGTGTGGGGGAAGTACCCCTGCTGTGGTTACAAATAAAGTGAAAAACTATTGTTTCCACATTTAGCTTGTAATGTTGCCCTTTTACGTTCAAAGAGTCAGCATAATAGCCGGGACTTTGAATATTGAGGACAATATTCAATTCTAAGTGTGGGGGGGAAATTCTAGCGAATTTTATATCATTTTACCATCTAGTACCCCCGTTTTTGACCAAAAATTTTAAATTTTTTTCACTTGAGCTTCAAAATTGTTTGTGGTTATCAGTCCGCTATGTCTAACCGACAAAAGGATTGGCCAATCCAGGAGCAAACGGCTCTTGGTAAAGATATATCAAATCCGTTGACGGCTTGCAATTTGCCCAAAATTGTATGGTATCTCAACTCGCCATATCCAAAAAAGTGAAAGAGTTGGCTAGCCCGCAAGATTATGGCTTGTGGTAAAGGCAGTGGAAAAACCATAATTGGTAATCAGCTCACCAAGATGTTGACTTTGTCCATCAAGAGTTGGCTAGTCCAGAAGCAAACGGCTTTTGGTAAAGACAAATCAAATCCGTTGACAGCTCGTGGTTTGCTCAAAATCATATGGTTATCAAGTGGACCATAGTTCTTACTTGAACTGATACATTTGGCTACTCCAGAAGTAATGGCTTTTGGTAAAGAGATTAAAATCCATTAAGCTTTCCAAAAAGTTTATTGCTAGGGACTAGCAATAGTTTAGTGTGGGGGATTGATGAGTGTGTAAATACTCATCATTTTATACCCATTTAGACTGCGAAAACGACCAAAAGCTAACCAAATATTTCAAATATATCGTGTTTTTGTGTTTATGCATGTGCAGGTACGAATATCATGAAAAAGGACAAAAATCAAGTCAAAACGGATAAAAAACAAGCATGAGATTTGGATAGAACACAAAATTACGGAGTGAACGATAAATTTTATTTGGAGCATCGAGGCAAAAGACAAAATTGGAAGATTAAATGAAGCCCGTACGAAGTTTATTACTTAAAGTCCAACAAATATATTAATCCATTTTCGGCCCAATGAATGATAAAGATGAGCAGCCCTAGCTCTTGAAGCCCACGTGAGTATGCTGTGATGAAGAAATTTGATGATATAAAGTCTTATGGCAAGCGCATGCTATCTTTTTGCTACTCGAAAAAAAATCGATAATGAATTAAAGAATAAAGCAACTTGTAGTGGCAGAGAAAAAAAAAATATGAGATAAGATGAGATATAATGCAAATGGTCACATGGCCACTTGACTACTCTTTGTCAGCAAGAAATGGCTAGGAGCCAACTAAAACCCAATCATCATTGGCTATAAATGGACTATGCATGTAGTTTTTTTTTGGAGAGATTTTTTTTTTACACACAAATCCATTTTCTTTCTAACTTATTTCTTTTTCTTTAGTCTTGTTAGATTAGTTTTAATTTTAGATAAATTAGCTAATGTTTGTATTAAAGTTTGATATTTTAAAGTATTAATCATGTTTATGTTTCTTATATCTCCTATTTTTTACATGTTTTTATCTTAATGTTTTAGTTAATGATAGTTTACCCAATTAATCTTCACAATTTTTCTTTCTTTTTTTCTTTCTATTTTTGAGTTTGGTACGTAGGGAGCCAACATTATTAACAATTATTATTACCACCCTCTTTTAGTCTAGCTTAGGATATATTTTATTTAAAAAAAAATGTAATTTTTTTTTAGTTTTTTTTTTTTTTTAGTTTTGATTCTGTTACACAACTCAATGGCATCTTTGTTCATTTTTATTTAGTTAATTTAGTATTAGTATAATATTCTAGTTTTTATCATATAAAAAAAAGTTGGTCTTTTGTTTTGAATTGTTATGACAGCTAGTTCAAAAATGGTACTTATGTTTTATTCATGCTATTAAAGCTTTAGAATTTTTACAGTTGTGACACAAAACTTGTTTTAAACAATTATTTCATTGTCATTTCTGTTGGGTTTTCTATATTAGTTATAAGCTTTTATACCTTAAAAGTTTCCTTCTCGCCAATTTTATAATTGTAGTGTTCTCTTTATGCCTTTTATAAAAATGTAATATATTTAAAAATAAAAAAATAATAATATTATAAATAAATTGAGTTGGAGCAATAGTTGATTATGGAGGTGATTATGGAGCTATCAAGAAGAAGATTTGGGTATATGAACTTGTAGATTGGTTATTGATTAGAATATGTTTTGGAGTTCATGTTATCCGTAGTCTTCATATTTGGTGACTTCTAATCCCTTTCAATTATCTCTTTTTATTATATATTGTTTATTGCTATGTTTAGACTTATTATACTTATTTATGTTATTAGTGTAATTTTTATTATGCGCGAGTAGTTCATATATGTTAGTTTAGAAATATGCTTGTTATTGTTGGATTTATTGTTATTGTTAACTTAGTGGTCATGAGTAGCGAGTAGACTTTTTATATACTTGTTTAGTAGATTATTTCGCGAATTAAGTATGGTTTATTAAAAGTTAGAAAAAATATTGGTTAGTAATTTTAAGTTACTTTCATTGAAATTTTGGTTGTTTGAGCGGGCAAAAGCCGTGAAAATAATTGGGTTTTAATTTAGATATTGATATCTCCTTGTGAAAAAATTGTTTTCAAAAGAAACTAACGTTGTGAGAAGATAATTATTTGTAAGAGGTATTAATTCATCAATAAAGGACTTAATTGAAATAATAAACCACACTTAAGGATCGTGATAATTTGCTTAACAAGTATATCTTTTTATCATATATTTCTTATTTGCTTGCTTAACATATTTTTAGTTGTGATCTCTTTATCGTTAACTTTATATTATTTACTTGGTACTAGTGTTATTATTATCTTTGCTTTAATAATTTAGTTTTAGGCCCGTTTTAAGTTTAGATTGCGTTTTATGTTATTTGTGCTTTCCGTTATTGTTTTGTATGCTTTATTGTTCTTTTCTAGTGTAAATTTACTTTTAGTAGTTATAAATATCATCATATCTTTTCCCTTTCTTTCAAATTCACCCGATCACAAACCCGTTTTCATACCATCACAGCTCGTCGGGACATAACGACCCGGGGAAACTCCTATATTCCACGGAGATTGACTTTAGGCAGTTTGACTTTGTTGACCATTCCTTGGTCAATACAAGTTGACCATTTGGAGCCAATCAGTCATACTCCTGCTAATACTACCAAGTCTGAATACAATAACACCAGCCGCCTCAAGATCAGTCTCAGTCTCCCTGTAATGAACTGTACATAAAAACTCCAACATCAATACTTTCACCAACGGCTCCTCTATCCCAAACAACCTACTCCAAGCATGTCATCTAAACAAAACCTGATCCTCATCTCCCCTATGGATCATCTCAAGTCTATCTCGCAACCCAGACGCATCATTACCCCCCATTAATCTGTCCAATGCTACCGAAATCCAAAACCGACACACTAAACACCTTCCTATAGTAGAATTTTCTGAGCCTCTTGAGGTATTCATCCTCAGAACCTTGGGTTAATCCTATGTTTTCAAAATGGAGCTACGGGTGTCTGCTTGCTACAACTGGTAGTTCCATCTGTAACAGAATTAAAAGTTAGAAAAACATTCTGTAAACTCAGTAGATACGGCGCATTGGGCTAAGCAATGAGGCGTATCTTTACTACGACACATTAAATAAGGGAAATGAGGAGCACAAAGCAGTAGTTAATAATGCGTCGCATCATTATCACGTAATACGGCGCAACTAAGGGTTGAGAAGTTTAGTTAAATAAAGCTTGTTATGCCGTATCAAGTAATCTAGGTGCGCTGCATCTAATGTAATATCAGTATAAAAGAAAAGGGCCAGGCACGTTTTTTCAAGAATCCGACCCCGTGATGCAAACCAACACTCAACATCACAGGCGTCATATACCCCAAATATCAAAACTTTTCACCCAATTTAACTTTCTACACTAAATTTTCCCTCTAAATAATTTTCAAAAACTCTAAAACCCTAGTTTTCTAATTGATTCGATTTCGCATAATTAGGACAATAGAATTGTTAATTAACTTAGGGGAACTCATCTTAACAGTGTTCAAATCATAAGCCCTAAACCTATTTCATCTAAATCAATCAATTTCTTATAAACCCTAATTTTTATAATTAATTATAAATCGCAAAATTTAAACAAAAATTAAGCCGATTATTACCTTGAAGTTGATAAGATATAGATCTAGGAATTGGATTAACAGATTTCGATCGAGATTTTAGGGATGATTGGTGGAGTTGTGTGTTTTTACTGTGTGGATGATTAGGGGTGAAAATAGAAATCCGGTGCATCTCGTTCTTATTTATAGGGTAAATCCGATGCGCCGCATTACATAGTTGCAATGCGCCGTATTTATGATCAATAATTTTTAATAAGTCAGAGATACATCGCTTAGAATGCAGAGATGCGCCGTATTGTTGTGCCAATGAACAAAATTTAATTAGGGAACGTACCTTGGCCTCTGCAACATTCTTCATTATACACCAACTTGGGGTCAAACGGTATACCATACGGTATAAATAAATTCAAATAAAGAATAATCGGTATAACCGTTTTATTACGAATCATAATCTCATTGTTTACTAAATAATAATTCATTCCATGGTTAGAAATAAATGACGTTTCAAGCTTATTAAAATTGAGATCATGATTCCTAAATGATGTATTACATAGAACAATGTCTGAGGAATTTTTACTGAAGTCACAACTTTCGTTGTTGATTTCGGTATTTTCAAATTTAGGTAATTCATAAGAAAATAGGTTTGTATCAATAGTATATCTAAATTTTCCTTTTTAGTAAACCGTTTCTTAAAAATTTTCTTATCAGACATATCCTTGCAATAATTAATCGTAGGTAAAGATAGTTCACTTTTATCATCAATTTTAAGTAAGGAGTCTTGTGAAGGACTCTCCTTATAGCTAAGTGAATCATTGTAAATGATAGATGGGAATTTAAGTTCAAAAAATCGAAGACACCCAATGTTACCTTCATTGAGTTCCTTTCTCATCTTACCTTTCATTGCAAACTTCCAGTCATCGAAGATTTTGTCTTCCCAACATGCTTTTCCGGTTAGGTTCAGAATATAATCTTCCATAGTGATGCTAGATCCATCCATTATCTTGAAAATATACTAACTTGCACAAAAGCTGTGAAAACGATCAAAGAAAATGCAAAATGGAAATTATACAATGCAGAAAACAAAAATATGCAAAAATAAAGAAAAACAAACACACAAAACAGAAAATAAGAAAACAAACAAACAAGAAAATAAATATGCAAAGTATACAATGAATGCAATCTATACTAATATACAACAAAGTTAGAGGTTAGAATCTAAATCAAATACTAATCAAATAAACAGATATTAACAATTCATTCCCCGGCAGCGGCTCCAAAAACTTGATGCGTTGTGTAATGTCAATGTAGCATAGGGTGTTTAAGCCTTTTCAAGTTTTACATTTATATTTAGCCGACTTATTACTAACACGCACACTTAACGAGCAGTGTACCCGATCAATATGTATATAGTGGTAAGTAGAGTGTCGAACACTAAGAATGGAACGTAGTATCTAGTTGATTTAATTAGTATTTTAATATCTAAGTTAGTTTTACAATCCTAATCTAATAAACGGGGGTTTAGCCTAAGAGACTAGTACAGATTTATATAAACAATAAAAGTAAAAATAATGAGAACGAATCAGTGAATAGCAATCACGTACACAGATAGATAACAGAAACACATAAGAAGACCTGTCCTTATAATTAAGTAGCTTGTCACTTTTTATTGCTATTTTTATATGATGAGTATCGTAATCTAATTTGTCTCGTTGGATCCTAATTATCGGCGAGTAAACTCTTAATGATTACTTATGTTTATCCTACCTTCTAGACACTAGATAAGCAGGCGAGGAACATGTATGGTAGCCCAGAAGACTCAACTAAACACAGAGGTTATCAATGCACAAATAAAAGTCACCAAAAACATCAATCATATAAACTTTAACCGATGAGAAAGCAATTTTAAGGGGAGCAATATGGTGGCCACAAACCCATCAATCCTGATGGATTAAAGCTTACTAATACAATAAACAAAACTACTTAATGAATTATACACATGCAGGACCTTCTTACAGCTCTAAGATCTTCGTTTGGGGCGTGTCTTGTGATGCTTCTTCGACTGAATTCGTCTCTTTAGGGTTTTGTTGCACACCAAACTCGTATCTGTCTTGGGGTATTTATAGCTTTTGTCTGAGGGATCGATGCGGCGCATGTTGATGACAGATGCGGCGCATCTACTTAACTTCGCGTGGGGTCCAAGATTATTATATTCTGGAATATTCGTACACCGCCTTTAGATGCGGTGTAACTTGTTTCTCTATGCGGCGTATCTTCTTTAACGTCTTGGATAGTATCTGGTAAAGTCTTTAGCTGATACGCCGCATGTTGTAAATGGGATGCGGCGTATTTGGAGTAGAACAAGTTGATTATCCTTCGTTGACCAAAGTTTCATATGCGGCGCATGTTGTAATCAGATGCGACGTATTCTTCAAAGTCAGGCAATCGTCTTCGAATTCATCTAAGTATGATGTTGCGGCGTATCTGTTGAGAGTGATACGGCGCATCTCTTGAATTTCAGTAGACTTTTCAAATCTTGATCATTTATCTCCATAATTCGTCCAATATCATTAACTTTCACCAATTGCTTGTTTTTACCTGAGAATCACTAAAGTAAACATTAAAGCACCAATTCTCATACAAAATAATATAAAACAAGCCAATTAAATAGGATAAATGATGCTAATAAAATGTACTTATTTGATCTCATCAACATTATACTCTAAAGATCTTGATAAACGAAGCTCTGATACCAGTTGTAGAAACTAGAAGGGGGGTTGAATAGTTTCATCGTTTCTTTTTACTTGCTAAAACGTTTCGTCGTTTTTAGGTCCGATTAATATTATTTTGCAAACTTGTTGAATTCTACTTGTTATGTGATATCATTTAAGCTACAAACAAACATAAACAAACAAGTAATGTAAAGAGTAAGGAAAGAACACAACCAAAGAGACGGGGCGATTTATAGTGGTTTGACACAAAGCTTACTCCTTCATCCTACTCCACTCCCCGAGTACCACATTCGAGAGTTATCAATCACTATATCAACACACTCCTTAAGGCGGAGCAATCCATACACAAGCTTATACAAGGTTTAACGACACTAAGCGGAATGTTTAGTTCTAATCGTAGCTAGAACCAATCTACTCCAAGGCCCACGTGGTCACACGAACAAGCACTCTTGTCCAACTTGGATCTTCACCCAATCCAAGCCTTCACACAAATGACATACTTGGATCTTCACCCAATCCAAACCTTCACACGAGACACACTTAGATCATCACCCAATCTAAGCCTTCACACAAGACACACTTGGATCATCACCCGATCCAAGCCTTCACATAATGACTCAACTAAGTCCTAACCTACACACTAGGACACCACTCTCCTCACAACAAATACATGAATTAATCTAGTTACAAGACTTATTGGATCTTCATCTTCTTCCAAGTTCACACACATAACTCCATCCTCGACTCACACACAAGTCGGAAGTATTTACAATATTTACAAGAATAAAATAGAAGGAAGACTAGAACCGCAACACTTGTTACGTTTGTGTGTGGACGCATGTAACATCTCGAATCTTCATCTACGTCGAGAGTTCTTCTCTTGCACTTTGCGGAAGAGGAAATCACTTATAAACATATACCGACATGTTATAGTGATCAAAGAAGAAAGAAAAATAAAACAGAAAGTTTTTGTGTGTGGAAGACTCTGTTTTCTGAAAAGGAGCAGTTCACTATTTATACACGACAGGAAGGAGCTTACGGTCCCTTAAATAGGCGACGATCCTTTATCACTAAGAGACCGCCGACCACGTTGAAGGACCGTCCCGACGGACGCTCCCATTTTTGTGCTGACGTGGTGAAAACTCAACTGTTTTGGGGGAAAATATAGCTGTTACAAATTTGAATTTTGAATATATTTTCTTAATAAAATATTTCTTTAAAAATACAAAAATACTTTTGTAAAAATGTTTTGTCAAACTTAAAAATGTAAGTTTAGGAGAAAATAAAATTCTTTGATCAATTAACTAATGACGGTATAAAGTTTGTTTATACCTGAAGTAACGTTGTAGTAGCTACGTGAAAGAAACGAGTTTCTTCGATTAAAAACTTATTAACCGTAACTTTACGTAACATGTCTTTATATTTTGTGATTATCAAAACACAAGAAGATCGAATAATGCGAATAACGATTTTGATATTATTTGTATTAATATATTATACCTGTACCGAAACGAAAATTAAAGTAAAACTTAAAATAAAAATCCTAAATCAGAACCTAAAAATAACCAAGTCTTAAACGAAAAATAAAAAAGGAAAAATAAAAATATCTTTAGGTGATAAATAGATGGTCATCAATTGACCACGTTTGCCATAATTAGGGGTGTAATCGAGTCAAGCCGAGCTCGAGCTTGACAGGCTCGAGCTTGGCTCGAAAAGCTTGAAGTCATATATAACATTAAATTTGATAGTCAAATTCTTTAATATAGTCAAGAAAATATGCGATAAATTTGAAAGAAAAGAACTTACACAAAACATTTGGGAGAATTAGGGTTTAAATGGTCATTCTACAAATATTTAACTATTCTACGAATATGCACGTTAGTTTTAAGTTGTTTATATAAATATGTATACTAAATATATGTGTGTTTTTGAAAGCTTGAAAAGCTCGAGCTCGGCTTGTTATGACTTATGTGACTCGAGCTTGTTTATTAGGCTCGGGCTTGAGCTCGATAAAAACTCGACTCAATCGAGTCAAGCTCAAGCTCAAGCTCGAGTTGCTTGATAAAAGCTTGGCTTGTTTGCACCCTTAGCCATAATGCTTACATGGCTTTAATAGTGCTACAAATGCACATTTTTGAAAATATTTTAGTTGTGTTTTGCCATAGAAATGACTGACAGCTAACTTTGATGCAATGTCGATTTCACATGAGTAATGCTCTCAGACCGAAAACATTTTATTTTTATTATTATTATTATTATTTTTTCACATTGTTTTGCAGCCGCCTAATATTCTTACATCTATAGATATATTTGGAGCGCTTTTACAAAGTAATATTACAAAAACATATAACCTGCTCTAAATCTTAAATCATTGAATCAAATGACAGATTAAAAAGAAAATGCAAAGATTAGTAGAAAAATAACCTTTAGAACTTCTTTTATTCACCTTTGGATGATGATTGAATGAAATCTTTAGTAATTTGAAGTGTTTTGATAAATATGCCAAATGACTATTCTGTGTCTACAGATATGAGTATTATTTGATGATTCTCTTTACGTTTGAATAGCAAAATGGTTTCATCATAACGCACAAAATTCAAATCTAATAAGACAGCTACACCGTATTATGCCCCGTTGCAACAATTGCTCGAGACAAATATCAGACTCAAATCAGCTCCGCCGCAACACGAGCATCCCAAATAGTGGATGGGGTAAAATAACACATTATTTTTCCACAAATGGACGTAGCAAAAAGAACAAAAGGATATACATTTTTGACAACATCGGTGGCCGCCATTCTTTACATAAAAGGAAAAAAAAAAAAAACTTTTCCGATCACTTCACATATAATATTTATCTCCGCATCATATCCATCTCCATAAATTAAACCAAAAAAATAAAAATAATAATTATTTTCCGTTCAATCAAACCAATGGATTCATCATCATCTTCTTCATCATCTTCACCTGTAAACTGGGAAGCCCTAGACTCTTTAGTAATCGAATTCGCTAAATCAGAAAACCTAATCGAAGACGACACGTCATCATCATCATCACCTACGTCATCACCTTCCTCATCATCTTATCAATATCGTCTCCTAATCCTTCAAATCAGGCGGTTGTTACAGTCCGGTTGTATTGATGACGTCATTGATCTGTTACGGCATCATGCTCCGTCTGTGTTAGATGATCACCGTCTTTTATTTAGGTTACAGAAACAGGTATAATTTATTTATTTGTTTATTTATTTATTTTTATTTTGAGGAATTAATTAGTTAATTTGTGTGTAGAAATTTATTGAGTTGTTGAGGAAAGGAAACGAAGAGGATCGAGATGCGGCGATTGATTGTTTGAGGACTGCGCTTGCTCCTAGTGCTCTTGATGCTTATCCTGTATGTTTTTTTATGTATATATTTTGGTTTTTATTTTTTGTTAGGTAGTAGTTCGGCTTAGAGGTAGTATATAATGTGAACTATATTATCCGCGTTATTCGAGTGATGAACAGTGGATTTTAGTTTAGATGTCTCTTTAAGAGGAATAGATTGTCGTTTGCTCATTCGTTATGTCTAGGGTTGTAAATTGTGAATTGCGTGATTAGGTATTCGAGTGACGAACAGTGGATTCTAGTTTGGATGTGAGTTTAAGAGGAATAGATTGTCGTTTGCTTATTGTTATGCCTATAGCTGTATATGTACCGAGTTTGGCAATATGTTTAAGGGATAATGGTATAACAATGTATCGAACTAGTCAGTTTTTCTTTTGTTGTGTAGCGACTAGCGAGCTCCTATTTTTCTGTTAAATCACCGAACTCTCATGTTTCTCCTATTGTGTGTACTCGGTAACCTGACTGGCAAGTAGCAAGTATTATTGATATATTTTATTTTATATTTCTGAAATAATATCCGCATGTGATGACACATGATCTCATTCTAACACATCATCACTTTACCCTTGTTTCCAAACACCCTTTCATCTTCATCTTTCTAATTATCCCATATACTAATCTTTGTATATCCACTTTAAACACAACCCATTATACTGTGTTGTTTCACCACTATATGAATACAACAGAGATGGGCCAACGGCCAACCAATCCACCACCATCTCTGACTTCATTGTCGGTTCAAACACGAATATAAAATCCTAACCATACGCATGCTCAAACACAAACCCAGATCAGATAGGAACATTTGAGACTTGGAAGATGGTGGCGTTGAAAACGGGTGTTTGGTTCACTGAAAGAAAAATATTTTATTTTTTAATCTATGTGGCAAAAATCTACTCCACATAGGCATTTGCAAATTATTAGGTTGCTGAGTACATACAATACGAGAAATATGAGAATTTGATAATTTAATAGGAAAATAAAGTTTGGTACACAACAAAGGAAAAAGTGACTAGTTTGATACATTTTCATACCATTATCCCTATGTTTAATTATTTATTAAAAATTTTTGTTTAAAGGCAACTAATTCCTCACAGTATATATACACTATGGATCAATCTCACATGTTCTAGAAGGACTTGAACTTGAACCCACAACCATTTGGTTGAGGAGCATTCTCACACAATACATGGTACCGCACGGCTGCCTTTGGTGCTCATTTATTTAATATATGAATGACATGAACAGAAGTCCTGTTCATTCATTTACGTTAATGTTCGTTTATGCGTATTCAATTATCGTTTGAATATTATATGTATGTATAATAATGCTTAAAGAAATGAACAAAAACACAAACTCAAACTTAATTATATATTTGAGCTGTTTTATGTTTGTTTAGCTTCTTATTTCTTAATGAAAATAAACAAAAGCGAAAAGCTTATTTTTTTAACCAACGAATGAAAAAATTATGTTCAAGTGTTCGTGTTCATTTATGCTCCAGGCGCTTCTTCATTTTACACCTCTATAAAACATAGTTTGATGAATTTGGAATATTCTTGAACCGCATGAAGTGGAATTGAGCTATTTAGTGGGTTGGACAGATAGATTTGAGTGTAGACCGCAGAACTTCACAATTGTATGTTACCTGAGGTCTTTAAGTTTCTTACAGTTTGGGATTATGATATTTAGAGTGTAAAAGTCCCTTTTAATTAGTGAGGTTCTGTTTTTTTTTTTTTTTTTTTTTTTTTTTTTTTTTTTTTTTTTTTTGGGTAAAGGGGAGTAATCTGCACCCTAGTAAAATAAGTGAGGTTCTGGTTTAACATCACGTGAACCGTTATATGGCATTTTGTTTTTAGAATTTGAATGTCTGTGATGACGGAAATCTGATAAATACTAGGGAACTTATAGCATTGAATACACTGCATATTCAAAGAGTATATAGAAAACGCAATGTGTAATTTTTGGAATGCACGTTGAGCAAAATGTGCGTAGCTAAAAGGCCTCACGGATGGATTCTGTGATCATATAAAACCTTCAGGATAAGATATACAGAAGATAGACAGGATTTGTAGTGAAAAATGAATTAAACATCAGCAAGATTGTGATTGTCTTGATGGTTGCTTTCTGTACGTTAATTTTGTGTACCTTTTCCCTTCAATGGAACTAATAAGTAATAGCTTTCCTATTATAATTACTAAGATCATGTATGTTTATTTGTATATGCCCTTCTTTTTGGTTGTGACATGATTCTGTTCTTGATTCTAAGGAAGCATATGAAGAATTCAAGCATGTTTTGCTCGCCTTTATATACGATAAAGATGATCAAACTTCTCCTGTGGTGAATGAGGTAGGAATTTTCTACATAGTTGCTATAATCTATTTCTTTTGGAAAAGCATTTTATGTTCCCTTTCACTCCGTTTGTTCCATCAAATTGCATGTCTTTATCGACAAAGTTTTCGATATGTTTGCTATTCAACATACGTAACCTTGTCATCTTCAAGTTTTGATGTGTTGCCATCTCTTGTAATACATTTACACGCATTCATCACATAATATTCTTAACATCTTACTGGCTAATAAAGTATCTATGATGATTTAGCAGTGGTCTGAAAGGAGGCTGTTCGAACTTGCCGGATTGATGACATCTGTATTGAGAGCCCACTTACATGCATATGATCCACTTTTCTCGATGGCAATTCGATACTTAATCAGGTCTTTCACCTGTTTCTATTTTGGGTTCTTGTCAGCAATTCTCTATCTACCTCTCAGTCTCTCTCGCCTTCTCTCTATCAAGTGTCCGAAATTGACTTGCTACTAATCTTGCAGCATACACAAGGGATTTTGCTTTCGCCAAGGGATTTCTTCACCAATAACAGACCTTACTGAAAGGTTGCTTCTTGAGGAGCGTGATCTCCCTGCTACTCCACAAGAGGGTTTGTTTGAAGCACCTCCATTTGACGAGGTACTGTTTATATTCTAGCTTGTTTGGATTTCAGAAGAATTACTAACATGTTAGGTTAAGGTGTGAATCTTGAGTATATATCATTTTCTGTTCAGTCTGTGAAGCTCATAGTTTAAGTTGGTTTTTTCTGAGATTAGGTGGACATACAAGCCCTTGCACATGCTGTTGAGCTTACAAGACAAGGGGCAGTTGATAGCTTAAAGTTTGCAAAGGGTGATCTATTTCAAGCATTCCAGGTAAGCTTACATTATGATCACACACCTTTATTTTAGCTTAGCAAGAAGACATCCTTCAGCTAGTGAATCATGTATTGATGTAATCTGTGTGATAATCATAGACTTGAACTTTACGAGGAGGCATATATTACATTCACCCATGTACTAGTTTTACAATGCTGAGACAGGAAAAATTCATTCACTTGTGTTCTGAATACTTATCTAACTTGTATACATATATCACTGCCATCTAGTAAAAATAATTGCAAATCAATGCATTTGTGTATGGATTTATAAGTTCCTCCTTGCAGTTCATTTATCATGCACTTTCTCTTTCATATTCCTTGCTTCAGTTAATACTTTGTTAGATGATAGATATATTTTGATTGAGCTTCAGCTTTGGTCTAACTTCTAAGTTTATCTTAACTCTATACTGATATGACTGATACGTGGCATATATATTTTCTCATTCCTCATCAATTCCGTTCAATTTGCCATGTGTTTTCATCTAATTACCATGCCTTTTATCAGGTCCATTTTTTGTGGCGACCAATCATTATTTATTTATTTTTTTGCTTCCTTTTCTAATTTGTCTGTTACAGAATGAAGTGTGTCGAATGAGATTGGACTTCACCATGCTCGATGAACTCGTTCATGAGTATTGCGTCTATAGGGGCATTATCAACTCTGGCGCTCCAAACTCTTCTTGTGAGTTATAGCTGATCACAGTATAAACCCTCTTTCCTGATTCCCTGCTTTTAGGGGAACATGATCAAAATAGCCAAAACATATGTGGGTTGACAAAATAGCCAAAAAATTTGCGTTAATACCAACATAAGCATCAATTTTGTAAAGAATATACTAATTATGTTCTTTTTTGGAATAACTTTCCTGGATTTTTTCGACTTCTTTTGCAAAATATGAATTTTAATGCTGCATTGATTCGTTTTTTGTTGCATTTTTGAGTATTTTGGGAAAAAGGTTCCACAAAAAGCGAAGTTAAGTCCCTAACAAATATTGCGGAATTGTTAGCAATTTTGGTATCAAACACAATCCTCAACCTCTGTCAGAAATTAATGAGCTCGATTCTTTATTCCTATTCACTAGTACAATGAGCTGCTACAACTAGCAGCCCCTTACTAATAAAGTAAAAGGCTTATTGTTTGGTTTTATGCTTTTATGCTTTTCTTTGTTTTGCTTTCTTTTCTCATTTTCTTTACTTCGAGCACGCTTTGCACACACTTGCCGGAGGTCTGTCTGGAAGCAGTCTCTCTACCTGCAGGGTTACCTGGGGTAGGGGTAGGATCTGTCTACATCCCACCTCCCCCATACCCCGCCTAGGCGGGATTGGGTATGTTGTTGTTGTTGTTGCTGCTTATTGTTTGGAAATTCTGTCTAAACCCATAAATTTTTGGATTATTTTGATTGTTTTCCAATTTTAATTATTGTATTAACGCTTCTTTTGTCATCATTGCTTTAGTCCAAGGAATGGAGGTAGTGCACGAACCATCAGAATCGAACCAAACAGAACCAGAATCTACTGTATCGACAGATTTTTCTCTTGATGGATCCAGTAAGCTTGTTGATACAGACATGGATTCACCTGATGCTGAAGAAAGATACCCTTGCGGTAGCACAATGAGCAGCCATGAAGACTGTAGTACGAGTGGAGTCTATCGACATAAAGCTTCTAAACTCCTTCAAAGAAATCATATTCGGGGAACTGGGGAGAGGAACAAACGTAAGAGATGGAGGGGCAGAGATGATTCATCCCCACAAGACCTTAAAGCTACTAAGTTGGTAAATGCCAGTATGTCAGAGGAGCAGCAGGTATCATATGATCTGTTCTGGAATAATTATTCTGGTGAATGGATTTTGATTCACTTTTGTACTGCAGGTTTCTGAAGTATCATCTGTGGTTGATGCTATTGGAAATAAAGAGGACACATATGAGATTATGTTGGCAGTTAAGGAGTTGGCAAGCAAAGGAATGGCGGCAGAGGTTGTAGAAGGAATAAATGATATGGACCCTACTTTTTTTGATCAAAATCATATTCTTCTGTTCCAGCTAAAAAGGGTGAGTGAAATAATTATGGGAAAGTGATCAAAATGCCAATATGGGTATGAACTTTCGATGGAATAACCAAAAAAGATAGTGTTTGTATCAGAATAATCATCAATTCTGTAGACAACAAAAACAAACTCAAATGTTCTTTATTTTATTTTATTTATTTATTTTTTGTGGACTATTTATCACTTGTTTTGAATATTACGACTTATTTTTTCTTCTGCATTATTCGGGTAATTGAAGGGGAAAAAGTCTCGCAGAAGAATAGGTTTTATCTCCCAAAAAACTGTGAAATTGATGGCTATTTTGGCAGCCAACCAGATGTAATAAGTAAAACCAAAGAGAGCCTGATATAAGACTCTGATGGCTAATAATAATAAGTAGAATGCTGTTTCAATGCTGTGGGTCTATCAAGTTTGGTGCCACAAACTGACTTTTGACCTTTCATGTGGTTCCAGATTGAATTTTTGAAGCTGGTCAATTGCGGTGATCATTCTCGTGCACTAAAGGTTGCTTGTTCCCACTTGGGGCCTTTAGCAACCAGAGATCCAGCTCTTCTGAAGCCCTTAAAGGAGACCTTGTTTGCCTTGCTTACACCTAATGAGAAATTTGCTGGGGAAAGCTTGCCCTTTCATGCTCTGTCAACTTCACTCCAGGTCAGTAATTATTTTCTTATAACTTATATGTTCATATTGTGATGGTCAGAATGACATGCTCGACATGCTCTTGTTATTTCTTTCTTTTTTCTATATATAGATTATAGGACCCGAACAATTTTGTTATCAAACTTGATAGCATACAAACGTAACAAAGGTCGGTTGCTCTTAATAGGCAACCGTATCCCAAAGTCTCAAATGGCTTACTTTCTAGCGGTAAGCCGACTCATCTTACCATACTTGATAGACTGATAGAGAACTCTATTTTGATGATGAAATCAAACATAGGAATCTTGTTAAACCTAATCCCTAGTTATTTTATCATCCAATTTTATAAAATGTCGAACCAATTTTTTTTTCCGCGTACTTGATCTAAAGAATTTATACCAGCAACTACCACCTGTATTGAACACACTTACGATTAGTCACCTCACTATTTTAGTCAATTATAATAACACTAGATTACAAATAGGTGTTACTAATCTCCGGCTGATAAAGGGCAAGATGTTTGCATCATAGTCACAAGAAACGCCAACTGACCTACGTATTACGTTTTGGATCGCGCGTACCAGAACTAGTTATAAGTCCCGTGCACGCACAGGATTTACGTATAAATCAATTTAAAAAAAAATAGTTTAGTATAAGGATATATAAGAATTTACCTGTGAAAATTGTGATATAAGTACAACTAATACTTGTTCAGGAGTGTTTTTTATTATGTATTAATATCTATTACAGTAATATTTTGTAAAAAAATTTGTTGGTCGAAAGATTTAACTTTGTTTAACTAACATAGATGTTGAGGTTGAGGTTGATGTTGTTGTTTAACTATTTATATCATGTTATACAAAATGTGCAAGTTAGTAGCACGTAATTAGCATTGATGAAGTTAAAAAATGCTCCGTCAAGTTTTAAAAAAATGTTTTTCTGGATATCCATATATAAACTTTAAATAAGAATTTAATGAATCGTTGTAATAAGTACAATAGCGTATATTTATTTTCATATCACAGTAATCCGTGCTTACATTTGATATTTATATTCCCGTTAATAATAGTTTAGCCGTATTTAATTTTCAAGCCGTGTACGCATAAATTAAACTTTTAAAATAAAATAACATGAGTCTTTATTTAACGTATATAGCAAATAAATATTTAATGAATGAAAGTCTAAAACTAATATTAGTTTTAAAAAATATTTAACATATATTTACAAAATTTTGTAATTTTAATAGATGAAAATCTGAAACTAATACTAATATTCATGTCATTTTAAACAAAGTTCATATTATAAAGTATAGGGGGTATAAAGTGTAGTGGGTTATTTGTTTTTTTTTCTAAAGTTATTAACAAATATGGAAAATTGTAATTTTACACTTCACTCCATATATTTTATGTCAAATTCAACCACTAAAGTTTTATTAATTACTTCCTCTTTTTTTAAGTTTTTGTTTTCACAAATTTGACACAAATATTTTTATGTGTTTTTTTCTCAACCAAATTTCTCCACCAAATTTATTAAAGTTTGACCAAAATCAATTCAGTTTTGACTTTTTATTAACCAATCACGTCGTTTGATTTTGTCTACGTGGCAAAATCGAGCTCTCCTATTGGTCTATTTTTTTTTTCAATGAGAAGGGTTTTGCAAAATCACTCCGAAATGATGTAATTCTTTTATTATATAAAAGAAATGATGTAATTCTTTTATTATATAAAAGATGTGGGGCACAACAACGTTCTGGATCGCTAATTTAAGCGTCCCGAAGCAATGTAGTTCGACGTACCAAAATCATATAGATCAGCGTACCAGCAACTATGGTTGGGCAATATAAAAAATTTGGTACAAAGATTTATGTTCACTTGGTTTTTTTGGGCAAAATTTTGAAAGACTTGCTAGTGTATCAATTTTGTTCAAAGAATCAACTGGATTTCATTCTTTGTTGTATATTGTCGGCATTGGTTGTGAGTGTATCAATTTTGCCGTATATTTGTACATTGTCCCAAATTGGGTACATGGCAGCAAATTAAATGGTACATCGAAGTATCGAACTGGAGCGATCCGAAATTAGCCTACCCCCCCTCGTACCAAATTTTAGGGACTAGCTAACCGTATTCTATGTGACTATGGTTTGCATCCTATCCAAAAGTGTTATCTTCTTGGATCACAAATGCTTCGTCTCCCCAAGTGCCGTGAGCCGACATCTAACACGCTAGATAAAAAGTTGCTAAACGTATTAATATAAATAATTAGAGATATCATTATATAAAACATGTATTATCTTTATTCGAAGGCCATATCTATCAAAACCCTCAACATGTATGTCTGCACCAAAGATGGTCATTGCATTTTACTTTGCAATACTACGTTAAGACACAAATTCGATGTTGTCTACTTGTTTTATAGCCCCTTTAAGACTCATTTGCCTTGGCGCCTACCTGAATAGCACCTCTTGGGCTCAAGTCACCAACCGGCTTACCGTGAACACTTTTTGTACTCATTCATCTTGGCTTCTACTGGTAAACCTTATTTATAAGAGCGAGCTGTCACTTGGTCTTGATATTCTTTCACCTGTGTTTGTAATCACTCCAAACACATGAGCTATGAGATCAGAATGCGTTAACTAGACCGATTACCACACATCAGGATTTAATTATGCTTGTCTTGTACATAAATTCATCATTTGGGTGGATGATTGTTTAAATATAGGATAACACAACATAAAGACAAAAATCAAACAACAGAGTATACCAACAGATATGCACCCTACCTAATTCACACTTACAAAATGCATGCCAAAGTATTCAAAGTGTCCCCAATGAGCATCTTTAGGTCAAAATGTCAAATACACTCTAGATATGGAATCCTAACGTTCATTAAAGCATTTGACGTATGGCATTGAAAAACAAACAACCCTCATCAGCCTTAGAGGTATCACCATTGTACGGTAGGGATATGGTTTCAGGGATGGGGCATATCTACGGGATGAAATCATACCGTTACAGGTTTGGGAGATAAGCATTATGCTGACCTTTGAGATATAGTTCTGTGCAGCGGTGAACATGAGAAGTTTTTTAATTCATCCTTAAACACAACACCCATCTCAAACTTTTGACGAATATACTCCCAATCAACATTACTCGTTATAAAGCGTCCTTAATATGTTTTGAGTATGCTTAGTGCACTACCAAAACAATCATTGATCCTCCAAATTGGATCTTATAGGTCAAGAAAATGAACTCCAACCCATAATCCCATATTATCATATATGGGTGCCATTAATGAATAATTAAGCCATAAATGCGACTAAATCATGTTTAAGTATTTAAGACTTGCATAAACTGACGAATCCCACAACACAAACCAAAATCGACATGGATGATCATAAACCACAGAAAATGCTGAAACAAAGCTCTTACCGCCGATGTGCTTAAACCGTTGATATTATGGTGACAATTTCAGTATAATGATCACCTTGTTGTCCCAAACAACTTTCATTCAATCAGACCTCCAATTTGCGCCTCAAATTTTTCCCATTTCCCTCTCTACTAACCGCGAGGTAGAAGATAAGTGTGGAAAATGTTTGTTAAAGCCAAAATATTTAATAGAAGTTCCAATCTCTTTATATTTTATATATCTTTTTGTAACTTTGCCTAATTGACAGTTAAGATCCGAGATATTATATTAAGCTATTATTCAAACTTGATTTAAAAAGCGCACTGAGTGCATACTGAGGCGATAATTAGTGTGCCAGTTATCCAGGGTGTAGTGAACTGCATGAGATGCAGAGAGTTGTGCGCCACAAGGCGCATTTTTTTCACGCCTAGTGTATATGGTGCATGCTCCTGTTTTTCTATGGTTCTTCTCCTCTACTGGCTAATAATCCTCATAAGTTAAAACGTAGAATATTCTTCAAAATACATGATTTGTAGGTACAAAGATATAATTTAGTTTTTGAAGATTTTTGTAGCTAAAATTGAAGTCTGAGACGCCAGTGATACAACAAAGGTGTATCTTGTATCTTTTTGCTTAGCTTTTACAACTTTTCATAGTGAAAAGTTAGTGCATGGTTGCACGGAAGCCCAGTTTAATATTTCTCCAACCTGAGTTGCAAATTTCCATATTTCCCCCAACATGATTAATAAGCATTGCACCTTATGCATTGAGAACTCGTAGATTGGTGAAATTTGGTATTTTGCAACATAGGTTGAAGTTCACCCATTTATCTTCTGTGATAGTAATGACATGAACTTTGAACCCCTCATCCAGTTACCAGTTTTAGTAGCTAATCAAGAAACATCCACCTTATCTAGTGGACGGCCGAATGTCACATTGCACTTGGGAGTATTTATAGTCCACAACAGTTAAGAGGGCATTTATCATAAAGTCATTAACTTTTTATTTGCTATAATTTTGTCATCTGTTCTGCAGTATAGTTATCTATGAATACACGAGTTACAGAAGTAAATTCCCTTCTGTTCTTTATATGATTTGCTAGTTTTTAACATTTAACTGAAATTTGATATCTACAAGCAACACGTTTATGAGCATTTTTGTGAATTTCTGTGTCTCTTGTTCATGATGAGCGTGGAGGCTTTAGGTCTCTTTTGGTTGTTGCAGTGCCTTTCAAAACCAAGTATAGAAGTGACTCAAATACCAAAAAGTCAGTATTATTAAACTCGGGTGTTCCATTTATAAGTTACTTGATTACAAAAAAGTACTTTGTATCATAATTCATAATTACCCCTAGATTTCATGACTTTTTTTTTTTTTTTTTTTTTGCCTGTATCAAGTTATTTAATTACAGAAGCAGTATTTTAACATAATTCATTATTAACCCTAGATTTCATCACGTATTAAGCCTTGGCTGATGCCCACGCTATATTGCTCGGTTCTAACGGTATATTAGTGCAAGCCAAGCTTGAAGCTATTTGCTTCTTGTGTTATTTTAAACAATGTTGCAAAAATCGGCCTAGTAATCGGCGAAAACAAGGTCATTGGCCTTCTACCTTGTTGATTTTTTGAAAGCCAGGAAAAAGTCGGCTTGGTCAAAGCCAGCCACTAATCGGTCAAAAATAGGACTATTGGTCAAATCGTTCGAATGAGTCAACTTAAGTCGATGATATTTAAAGTATTATTAGGTCTTCTAGTTAATTTGGGGGTCGGTTTTATTCACGTTTCACACTCAATGGGCCGCATTATCAAAATTGGAGCGGCTTTTTGAGGTTTGGGAACACAGTAGGAATGAAATCTGTTTAGTACTTTAGTTTGGTTGAAGTAGTATGTTTATGTTTAGACTTTTAAGTATTTGAATTATTATGTGTTATCGTTTGTCTCTGAATTTTGAACTATGTGGACTTTGGACTATTTGAAGTATTATGTATTTATGTTCATGTCATTTAAATAATTTGAGATTTAGGGGATCGGCCGCCGACTAGTAACTAATGAATTTTGCAACTCTGATTTTAAGTATATATAAAAGCATGGAATCGGGTTTTCCGTTTGGTGTGCATATAGAGAACGAAAAGACATTGATAAATGATCATTGAAAGGCAAATCAAACATATTCTTGTGATGTTTTATGCTTAAGACACATTATTCGATGGAGTCCAAAGTTACTAAATTTGTTTCACTCCCATATCTTTTATTGTGAATAGGTTGCAATAGGTAGGAGACTGGGCATCGAAGAACCTCAGCTTATGAAGATAATGAGAACTACCCTCCACACACATAACGAATGGTTTAAGCTTCAAATGTGTAAAGATCGGTTTGAGGGTCTGCTAAAGATCGATGTTTTGAAAGAAGTCAATTCTTCTCTGCTAGCTGATAATCTTTCCAAAACGAGTGGTGATATATCCAACCGTACTTCTTCTCAAGGAACTGCAACTTCAAATAGCAGAATGCCCGAAGATGGCAGCAGTCCTGCTCAAGTCTCATCCAGTGCAGATGTTGCATATGATGAAACTGCAATACTCAAAGTTATGGTGAGTCCTCAACACTTCATCATAATTTGCAAAATATTTCTTGATTTGGGTCCACAAAAGATCTTTATGGTTAGTTTGGCATTGAGTATTTTAAGTGCTTAATGGTTTTATTGGAAAAGCACTTTTGATGTGTTCGGATTGCTAAGTACCTATTGGCTTAAATTTGATGGAATAAGCACTTTTAAATAACATATAAAGAATTTGTTTGAGTTTAACGATACAAATTAAATAGTAAAATATATTTTATCATATTATCACGTCAATATTGGACCTTTGGGACTCAATTTGAAGGTGTTAGTGGGAGCTTTATAATAGTATATAATTATGATAATTAAGCTTGAATGTATATTTTGGTTAGTTAACAAAATAGTTAATATAAGATTTTGAAACTTAGATGTAAAGAAATGGTTTACACTTTATACCGAATTGATATTTTTTTACTCTAAAACACCAAATTAGGTGTCTGATGCATAGACACTGGCGATAGTCTTATACGTCAAATGCACGCTTAAAACATGCAATTTCAAACACCACCTAAATGGACTCCTTGTGTTTCTTATTTTGATTGGTATTGTGCAGGAGTTTCTTGCTTTGCCCAGGGCTGATGCTATACATCTCCTAGCTCAGTACAATGGAGATGCCGAGACTGTGATTCAGCAGATATTTGCCTAGTATGCATGCACATGCACTGTACATTATACTCTGTCATCCAATTTCATGGAACTCCTTGTTTTCGTATTTTTATTTACATTATTTCATTCATTTGCGCCATACAAATATTTACACTAAACCTGTGGATATATGTATTTTAATTTTTAACCCATAGTGACAACTGTTGTAGAAATACTCTGCTTGGTTCATATGAAAGAATTACTTTAGGGTGAATGTGAATTGGAATAAGCTAGCATCGCTTTTGGTTTTTTCTTCATGCACGTCCCATTTAGATAGCTTGATGAATGATTTAATAAAAATAATGTGGATATTTAATGAATGATTTAATAAAATAATGTGGATACTGGGCACCCTGTAATACCCAGAAAATAGTGGCATAACTATTTTTTTTTTTTTTTTTTTTTTTTTTTTTAAATAAAAAATAAATAAATAATTCTTATAATGTTTACACCAAAAATCTATCTCACACGTCCAAAGAATACTAGAAGCCTTTTGGTTAGTTGCATACTTTTTGTTTGTAATCTGTTTTACATCATGGAAGGTTTATTATGGGTCTTACATTGTTACTTAGTTGCACATATTGAAGTCTAAATAAATCTGTACTCCTTGTCTATCTTTGTACGGCAGTATTAGAATGTAATGGAACGCGCTAACGAATAGAATGATTCATAATTTCATATAGATAATCATTTTTAAATGCATTCAATTAACCACACTATATTCTTTTGAGTGTATCAAATGATATTTTTTCATGCATACTAAGGCTATGTTTGATACAAAACTTTTTGGAGCTTTTTTGAGCAATGAGCAGTGAACAATGAGCTTTTTGATTTGTAGTGTTCGTTTGGCATGAGAGCTATGGGCTTTGCTATTTTTTAGGAAGCTCATTTTTCCAATGCTTCTATATGAAGCTGTGAGCTTTTTTGGCAACTGCTCACAGCTACTGCTCACTGCAACTGCTCACAGCTACTTTTGCCAAACATAGCCTAACTTAAATAACTTCTACCGGGTGTATTGCAGACGTTTTCTTAAAATCTTAAATCTACCGTGTGTATCATTACGGTGAGATTATGATGTGCCACTACTTAAATCAATTTCTATACAATAAGTACATATTTCATTTAAATTATTATATCTGTTATATATTAGCTACATATATCCTTAACACCCATTCTCTCCGTTAAGGGTGGATATTTGTGGTTTGTTGTAGGAAATGACTTAAGATCAAATTTGAAAAAGAAATACTTTAAAAGTCAAAAGGAGACAATTATTTTAGATGGAGGGAGTAATAATTTAAACAAAACGTGTATATATCGAATGGAAAGACTCACTGTAATGATACACACAATAAAAATTATTAAATTTTACGATCACACAATCGAGGTTAATAAAAGTTCATATATATAATCGGGGGAAAATAATATTTTTATACAAAATATATATATATATATATATATATATATATATATATATATATATATATATATATATATATTCATGTGAGAAATTTAAATTTTGTAAAAACGCGAGAAATAATCTTAGTCACTCATTTTATCTTTTTTTAACTTTGATCTAATAACTAATATTAGTCAACCAACTTTTTGAAACTTTTCAAAAAAAATTAAAAAAAAAAACGAAAAAGTTTCAAAAAAATATCAGAAAAATTTTCGAAATTTTTTTGTGAAAAAATTTTAAAAATTTTGAACTATTTTTTTCCGAAAATTTTTTGCGAATTTTTTTTTCGAAAATTCGTAAAAATAAAAAAAAAAAAATTTCAAATTGTTATTTTTCAAAAAGAACTTTTTTCGAGAAAAAAAATTTACGAAAAAAAAATTTTAAAAAAAGAAATTTTTGAAAAAATTTCTTCTAAATTTTTTTTTTCGAATTTCTTTTTTCCGAATTTTTTTTTCGAATTTTTATCTTCGTCACATGTGAAAAAAATTTTGAAAATTTTCACGAAATTTTTTTTCATCACGTGTGAAATTTTTTTTTCGTCACATGTGAAAAAAATTCGTAACATGTGAAAAAATAATTCTGTCACATTAGGAAAAAAATTCGTCACATGTGAAAAAAAATTTCGCGAAAAAAATTTTCAAACAAAAAGATCTTCGCGAAAAAAAATTTCAAAAAAGAAATTTTCAAAATATTTTTGAAAATTTTTCGAAATTTTTTTGAAAAATTTTCAAAGATTTTTTGAAACTTTTTGGAAATTCTCAAAAAAATTGGTTAACTAATATTAGCTATTAGATCAAAGTTAAAGCATGATCAAATGAGTGGCTAGGATTGTTTCTCACGTTCTCATCAAAATAAGAGTTCTCATTTGAACGCTTATATATATATATATATATATATATATATATATATATATATATATATATATATATATATATATATATATATATATATATATATAAAAGGAATGCAACTGCTATGGTTTCTCATAATCTTGTGTCATTTTCTCTTTCACACATACGAAACTCTTTCTCAAAGATTTCAAGTGTTTAATCGTTTAGCGTTTAGGTTGTAAGCTTTTGTTTTTATATAAAGACCCTAAGGAGCAACAATGTCCTCACTCCTCAGGATGAGCATTCACAGATACCTCAGTGTTCTCAATCGACGCATTAACACGTTCACTGCTAACCTTGACTGTATCATCGTTCTTGAGCCCAAGATATGCGGTTAGGTTAAAAACTATGAACAAATAAAAAATCGTTAGTTCAAAAACGATAGAGGAAATCAAAAAACAAGTGAACAAAAAAACCCTCACCCTCTCCACCCACATACATCATAGGCGTATGACCCTCTTCCTAGTAGCAGCTCAACCGAGCCTGAAACAAGGCACTTTAATTAAAAGGTCTTTAAAAAATATTCACATTTTGCATCCTATCAAATAGTCTCCTGAGATGACCACTAGGGATGCTGGAGGACAAGGTCATTATCAAGGTTGACATTATAGGGTTCTTGTGGTCACCCGCATGACTATAAAACATGCACAACGAAAAATAAACACAGAAGTCATGCAAACCAAAACCCTTGTACACAGATCTTCTAAACAGTGATATAACCTAAGTTTAACGCATAAGAAGGGTGTTAGAACACTTACTTGTTAATCTTGCTCGTTTGTAAGCTTCTTGACCTTTTTCAGCTACTCGGAACACCTTCTTTAGTTTCTTGATCATTCATGCCCTAGATTAGGGTTTCTTGGGGATATCACCACTAGGTTGCGTCAGGTGTCCACCGATACTGCACATATAGGACTAGGGTTGCAAACTTATCACAAGTTAGGCGAATACGAGTCTAGGTAAAACCATAAATTGATATACGGACCAATCTAAGGCTTGATTAGGGTTAAGGAAACCCTAATCGCTTGTGTATAATGATCGACCCAAGGGTTTAAAACCCTTTGGATTTTGGTCGACTTAAGAGTCGACTAAAGTCAACTTAATGTCGACTTACGAGATTCGAATAAAGGGTTTCGGCCCTTTGTTCTTGGCTGGTCGATCGCACGAGAGAAGAGAGAAGAAAGAGAAAAGTTAAGGGTTTAGTTAGGAGTGCATGAGAATCCCTTAGAATGCCTTGATATTTATAGGATACCAAGGATAGTTCTTGAGAGATTGTAACCTCTTTCAGTTTGACAAAAACAACAAACACAACCCCTTAGAGGGACGGTCAACCAAATTCCCTACAAGAGGGATTCGGGTTTTGATTTTTGTCATTATTAACCCTTTAATATTTATCCCGGATAAATATTATTCTTTGGTTAATAATAATTTATTCCCTTAATGAAAATAACGCCCTATTTTCATTTCCTAGTTACTCTTATTTCATTTCTTAACATGTTTCTTATTTTCGCTTGTCTTGTCCTGTTTAGTGTGTACCGGTGTGACCCTTCGGCATTTCTTTGAAGGCAAGTGTGAAAGCCGTTGTGTTCTTTGCAAATAAATCCTTTCAGATATCCTGACCCTATCCAAGATAAGAGTCAAGCAAGATCTCCGGACTGACATCAATCCAAACCCAGTTTTGGTGCCAGCCAAAAAATCCATTGGAGGTGGCTCAATATTAAGGGTACTAGCGGACTAAAGCCTCCTTTCAATGTTCACCAAGAGAAAGACTCTTTGAAGAAAAAAATGGCAAAGGAAAATATATGAATCCGGTGCCAGATTGACAAAAACACACATCATAAAAAAGTGTTAATCTTTTGAACGACACTGGATGCAACTGTGAGAAACACAAACCATAGAAATCAAGAACTTCACGTAAAAATTGTGAAGAGGAAAACGAAGGCTTTTGTGACTAACGTACTCAAGGTACAACGCAACAGTTCTAGGAGTGGGAGGCACGTGGGCTTGATCTCTTTTTAGAGGAACTCGTGGATGATACTTACTAATCTAGGGAAAGCTTTCTCAAAGTTTTCAAAATTTTGACGTTTGTCTAAACTACAAATATTAGTAGAATTTTTAGAATTTGCTTCTAAGACATGATTGGGAAAACAGATGTGTAAAGATATTTATAAGAAAATAACAAGCAAACAATGGTGACAGGGTTACAAACCTCTCTTGTCCATATGGTAAAACTTGATAGTGGCAGTTGAAGAAGACAAAGAGAAAAGTTGTGAGAAATATGCGAACTTTAAAATGAGGAACATGGTTGAGTACACTCCTCTTTTATAAATACACGAAGGCTAGGGCCCAAAAACAAATTTATTGGGCCTCAAAATCCAAAAAAAAAAAAAAACCTCGCATGTCATACATGCAAAACAAAGGTAAGGGAAGTTAGTGAGTAAAAACAAAAAGATTCAACTCACACCTAGAACTAAGTTTCAAAATTCAATTCATGAGGATTTCGAAGCGAGAAAAAGAAAACATTGAACGACTAACAGACAGCTATGTCAAATCCCAGGCAAAATGAGCATAGAATGCACGTCAAGCATGTGAATTGAAATTCAAATCTCGTAATTAATAACTTGGATACCCGCCCCCAGGCGAAACACACATTGTAAAAGCCTCATCAATCTAACATGAGTCCATCACCAATTAAAGTCGATCGACTTAAGGATAAAACCCTAAGTCAACATGTAGGTCCACGAAAGGGTAAACTTTTGGGTTTCGTTCAACCGAACAAGGGAGAGAGGAGGAGAGTTAGGGATCTTGTGTATTGGTTTGAATTGTGTAGAATAAATAAGGATGGGTTTGTTTATATATGGGATGATTTCTTGTTCAATAAGGATTCCTCTACTTTTTCATTCTACCATATATAATCCCTAATGTTTACACTTTAAGTTATATTCTTTATAACTTATTCAATTAACCCTCGTTAATTTTATTCTCTCCATCATCTTATTTATTATTCGCTTAATAAATATTTTGTTCCATTTGTGATGCACCAATGTGACCCTTTCGGCCTTACTTACTAGGCGTGATTTACTTATATAAAATGATATATAAATATATAATATTCTGTGTATATTATTCTTTCAGACTCCCACTTGCACAAAATCATTATATACTTGTCAATCATTGCCATACAGAGGTCCCTAGCACGACATATATAAGGTTACCGAGTCATAAGAACTCTCACACCTTGTAATTGTACTCCTCGATTACTTCCAGTTACAACAACTGGACAAGGTCCATATAATATTCAAGAAAGTACCATAGCATGGACTGCGCTTCAACATACTTTCTTATTCTCGTTCTCGTTCTCAGGTAACATTGACATGAAGTACATTCATTCAGCCCGGCCATGCAGTTATACTCAGTGTTTTCAACGCGGGGCCCAGACTATCTTCTCTTATCTTTCAAAGAGTCTACAAACCCCATATTGACTAATGAATCATTCATTATTACCTCCCACTCAATCCAACATTAGCACACAACATTACACTTTTATGCAGTAAATGGAATCTAAGCCAAGACTCAATGAAAAATAAAACTTAATAACTCTATATCTTAAGTAGTGAGGATATCTCACTAAGACAAACTTTTGATCATGTCCATGAAGTTGTCTCATGACAGGTCACCCAATACTTAGTCTCCGACTAAGAACTCATGAATCTTCTCATCTTTTATTCCCATTTTCAAGCGAATAAGAGATCAGGCCAATCTTTCATGGTAACTGTTGATGAGGAATTATTTGGTACCTTTTTAAGGTGTCAATTAAGGTCAAAATAGTATTTATATGATCAAATATTGCCCTAAGTCATTTCTTTTTGCATTTTAGGTATGAGATGAATAATATGGAAAATGACATGTTTTGGGCTTGAAACGACGAAGAAATGAAGAAAATGGCTGACGGCGTCACAAATTACAGCATGATGCCGTCACTTGCAAATAAAGATGGATTTTTGGCTCAGAATTAATAAACGATGTCTCAGAGAAATTTAAAGACCTTATAACCTGACGGCGTCAGGTGTATTTGAAGACAAAATTTCGTACAAAATTAACAAGTGACGGCTCAGAGAAATTACAATTTGACGGCTTCAGACATCACATGACGGCGTCAAAGATCCTATGCGACGCCGTCGCAACGGCAACTTGGAGAATACGAAACCCTAATTGGAGGCTAGCTGATGGCGTCACACTTTTCAAGTGTCACATAAGATTGAACAATTTAGACGATTTTCAAGTTAACAATGAATGATAAGCATATATTTATGTGTTTGTTTGATTCAAATGCTTGTATTGAGTCACAATGAATGTTCTGCAGAATTTTCAGATTTTATTACTAAAATTCTTCTAGAAACAAAACGTAAAAATACTGTCAGGTGTTTACAACCCAACGACGTCATGCACTGTAGCTGACAGTTTTCCAGAATTTTGTTTTTTGCTGGAACTTAATTTTTGAAATTTTCAGAATTTTAAATTTCCAGGAATATGTAAAATATTTATTTTCCAATCGTTATATCTTACTTTGCTTTCTAGGATTTAGTTTTTTATATATAGTATTTGCCGCCGATTTTATGTGAGGTTTCGTGTTTGTTTTCTGAGTGAATTACAGGTTATATGACAAGAAGATAAAAGATGAAGTATGATGTGCACTTTTGAAGTTTATTTTCTTGGAGGAGGATTTAACCCTATTTCACATCACCCATCCCGAGTAAACCAGGGGAGTATTAGTTTCTTTCATCTATTTTATTTTTCTCTTTGTCATAACTTTGATACTTTTCAAGAACATTGGGGACACTGTTCAATTTAAGTGTAGTGGGAGGGTAAATGGAGTACCTTAGAAACTATAACTTCGCTTGATATTTGTTTTGTTTTCCAGTAAAGGTGTACTAAACTAAAAGAGATACTCGTTAGGGTAATTTTAGTACCAAACTAAATTTTTTTTACAACATATAGGAGTGAAAATTTAGTTGTATTAAGCGTCTCATCTATAGGAATTATATAGCTAGCACAAAAAACCCTACCACTCAAAAATTTTCACCCTAAAAATGTGAGGTTCACTTTTAGATCTTTATGAAAAAACATTCACCTTTAATGCTTATGAGTGTATCGGTAGTATATAAATTCTAGAACTTGTGTTTGTGATGCATTCCGAGATCGCTAGTGAGACTACATTCGTGTAGTTAGAATTTACTAAATGATAAGAGGCATTAGGATAACCCTTGTTTTAAACCTATTTTATAATTACATTTTCTACATTAGTCAAGTAATTTTCCCACACCTTTACGATGTACTCATTTTTAGTACATGATACCCCTAGTACACTCCTCAGAGCCTATCATTTTCGCGGTTCTCATGATATTTTGGTGGATTCCAAAATATTAATGAAGAACATTGTTTACAATCCACCCCCAAATGTACACCCAAATCGCCTTAGCTTACCTTGTGTGCACTCATTTTTAGTGCATTATTATTACAACTTATGTGTTAAACCCTTTGTTAATTATCTAATTGGTTACATGGTTGCTAAGTCGAGTCATATCTTGTAAATATAGTTTTGGGACGATTGAGACTCATGGGTAAAGTACCAGTTATTATGGAGTAAGGGGAAGAATGTCAATGTTATTACCCCCATATGTGCATTAATGCTTAAAGTACTCCACTTGTTTTGATTTTCTTAATTCGGGTCGTTAGTTAGTTTTATTTATATAAAAGTTCAAGTGTAGGGAGGTTGCCAATAATCCCTTTGTAATGATGTATTATTTTGTATAGTATGGCAAGAGTGAATGAAAAATAATAATAATAATAAATAAATAAATAAAATAAAGAAAAAGAAAAAAAAATCGAAAAAAAGAATAAAAATGATAAAAAGAAAAAAAAAAAAAAAAAGAGAAAAAACATACGGACTACCATCCCGTCTTTTATTTTTGTTTAAGTCAAGAAAGTGTCATGAAAAAAATAGAAAAATAGTTAGTAGTTAGCGAGTCGAGTCGAGTCTTGGCTTAGCAATGCCTCATTGTACATGTACTTGACCAAGATAATTGACTTGCCACTAGTAAAAATTCCCTTTATCTAACAAAACCGTGTTTTCCATACCCTTACACCTAACGTTACAACCCTTTAAAAGACTTCTTTGATAGTTTATCCTAGGTTCTTACACCAAAGTGGTGGAGGTTTGATCCGTTCCCAAGCCTATGGTAATTTATATGCTATGACAGGTAGAGAGTGTCCTATTTTCCCATTTCCATATGTTATATAACTTTATACACTCGAGAGATGTGAGAATCCAAACACTTTATGTGAGGTGCTAGTATATAATTTTCGTGCTTGTCACGACTAACGTGGAATGATTGTATGTTGTAATTACTTTTATATTAATGTTAAATGACCCCTAACTTGTAAATTGATTAGGATAAAAGCATATTTGTTTTATGACAAGCAAATCCCAAGTGTAGGGATATTTGATGAGGAATTATTTGGTACCTTTTTAAGGGGTCATTTAAAGCCGAAATCGTATTTACATGATCAAATATTGCCCTAAATAGTTTCTTTTTGCATTTTAGGTACTTGGGACAAAAAATATGGAAAATGGCATGTTTTGGGCTTGAAACGATGAAAAAGTGAAGAAAATGGCGAAGTCGCGAATTCTATTAGATAAGGAGATCTGACGGCGTCACAAGTTACAACGTGACACCGTCACTTGCAAATAAAGATGGATTTTTGGCTCAGAATTAACAAGCGACACCTCAGAGAAATTTGAAGACCTGATAACTTGACAGCGTCAGGTGTATTTGAAGACAAAATTTCATACAAAATTAACAAGTGACGGCTCAGAGAAATTACAATGTGACGGCTTCAGACATCACATGAAGGCATCAGGGATCCTAAGTGACGCCGTCAAAACATCGACTTGGGGAATACAAAACCCTAATTGGAGGCGAGCTAACGGCGTCACACTTTACAAGTAACGCAGTCACAATTGTAAATCTATATATACTTTCGCATGTTTTCATTAATTCGTGTAAACTTTGGAGAGGTAAACCCTAGGCAATTTTTATTGCTTTTGTAAGGCTTTTACAGCCTTTGAACTTCATGTTTCAATAGAGATAAGTTATTTTGATCATTCGATATGTCTATGTATTGTTTGATTATGTGTTTATCTTCTCTTTACTTTAACATGCTAGCTTAAGTTTATAAGTGTTTGCTTAGATTTAATGAAACATAGTTATTGATAATTGATTTTTCATCTCTTGTTTAATTGATTGCCTCATGTTAGGATAAGAAAAATGGCTAAGTTCTTATATGTATTAGCTTGACCGTCTTATAAAACGTATTCATATAGTGTACTATTGGATTTCCTCGTTGTATTTATTGCGTAAATTTCAGCTTGTAGATCCTAGAAAACTTAATATACTTTAAAGGTTTTAGGGGATACTAATGTTCATAGAGTTGGGGACTTCGGCACCTCCCCATGACCAATATTAAGGAATACAACGCTTCAATTAAAACAAGCACGTGACAATTCGACAAATCAGTTGGAGATAACTAGGGAGTAAAGATGTCTAAGTAAACACTGCTTTTCCTATCATAAGAGTTACCACAACTTTACTTTTCTTGTTTATTTAGTTTATTTTAATTAAATTATTAGTTTTGGGTTAGTTGACTGGCAACTAATTTCGTCCACTCTTCCAAAACCCGAGATTTTTACCTTCTTTTATAAAAATATAAGAATACAAAAAGAATCACCCGACCTATCTCAAAATACACTTCGACCTTTCCACAAATATTGCGAGACTATTCCCCTAGAGAACGATTAATCCCCCGGACTTACCTATACTACACTACAATGGTTAGCTACACTGCCGAGAGGATTGTAAAACTTCCTTTGAGAGTTTCGCAATTCTCACATCAACTGTTGATGACATCAAATAAGTACATTTTATTAGCATCATTTATCCTATGTTATTCGCTTGTTTTATATTTATTTATATGAGGATCGATACTTAATCGTTTACATTTGTAATTCTCAGTTATAAACAAGCATTTGGTGAAAGTTAGCTATTATGGACGTAAAATGGAGCAAAATGGATCAAGTTTGAAAAGTCTACTAACAAAGAATACGCCGCAACATTCTTGATAGATGCGCCGTATAACAAGACTTAGACGAATATGAAGACCATTGCCTAACTTTAAAGCATGCGCCGTATGGATTTATCCCATGCGCCGCATATAAAACCTTGGTCAACGAAGAAGATCTGACAATCCTACTCCAGATGCGCCGCATGAAGTTCCTAATATGCGGCATATCAATCTCAATACTTCACCAGAATTATCCAAGATGCTGAAGACAATGCGCCGCATGAAGAAAGAAGTTACGCCGCATCTATAGGCGGTGTACGAATATTCGTGAATATTATAATCTTGAACCCTAAGTGAAGTTATCTTGATACGCTGCATCAGACCAATCCGATGCGCCGTATCGGTCATATACAATCCTCACAAAGAAATCAAGTGAAGATTAGAAGCTTAAAGAAGAAGTCAAAGATTACATGTCGACACTTGAAGATGCTTTCGTATTTTGGCCGTAAAATCTTCATCCGAACTCCGTTTTACCCCGTTTAAGCGGCCACGGAAAGAGAAAAAGGAGATCTATCTGATTCTAAAGGAGATACGGCACATTAGGTATTTAGATGCGCCGCATTGGGTGATGCTCCATATCAGGATTCTAGATGCGCCATATCTGGTCAGTTTCAGACTTGGAGGCTACGTTTACATTTAGATACGGTGCATCTAACTCTCTAGATGTGCCTCATCGACCCCGATTTTAGAAACTATAAATAGAAGACTCGTTAACGAATTAGGGTATCATTGGGGACCCTTAGGGTCATTCCTAGACGATCAAAACACCTCCAAACAACAGAAGATCAATATTGAAGACCCAATTATCCTTGAAGAACATCTCTAATCATTGTTATATTACTTAATCATTCGATTAGCATATCGTATTCACCATGTTTCATACTTTATTCATTATGATTATGTTTATTTACTTTGTTACATAGATTATGGGCTAACACCCTTATGTGTTAGCTAAGTTTATGATTATTTGATGGTTTGATTTGTTACTAATTCGATTGGTTGCTCAGTCTTCATTTTGATTACTTATATTAATTAGTTTTGTTTTATTGTAATAGTAAGCTTTAATCCATCAGGATTGATGGGCTTGTGGCCGCCATATAGCTCCCGTTAAAATTGCTTTCCCATCGATTAAAGTTTATATGATTTTTTTTGGTTCTTTCTATATGTGCATTGATAACCTCAGTGCCTATCAGTGGCTTGTTCGGGTCTGCCATACCTCCTCTCACGGTTACATAACTAACCTAATAAGTTAGTAATATAACTTTCAGACATAAGTAGTCATTAAGTGTAATATCCCGTAAAATTCCCTCCCAATTTTAAATAATTAACGATGGGTAGCCTATAATCACTGCTTAATTAACCATTTTTATAGGCCAAGTTTTCGCATTTTAACCAAACACGATCTATTAATTTCCTGAACTTATGAAAATTGTCCTAATCACTCACAAATCACAATGGGCCACGGCCCATTGCTCAGTTCAACCCAATGCACCCTTTATAATATTTGGGCTTGGACTAAAACATTTAGCCTGTTACTATTCACGACCCAAAACCAAAAATTAAATAAAAACTTAACTTACCACTAGACCAATTAATGTTTACTTGGAAATTTATTTTACGATCTAGCCTAACAAGATATTAATATTTTTACATGTCTCGAAAGATCTCCCATCAGAGGCTCGAGAGCAACAAGCCGTTTTCATATTAACGATTATTTGATGCCCGGAAGTCCATCAATGCTTAGCTCACTTCTCCTATTCCAACTCGACACAAAAATTGAGTCTTAACTTAAAATCTCATTCGATTGATTCTCAACTCACTTCAAATGATCCACAAGCAAGCATAGCACGTTATTAATGTTGGTTGATTAGGTGAAATACACCAACAACTATCAAACACAAACCATAAATTCTGTTTGTCTTCTTTTCGTTTGGAAAATTTCACAAGGACGATGCTATACTAACTCTCATCATCACATTGACTTAAACCTTAATCATTCTACCATATTTGACACGTTTTAAATGGTGTTTGACCCTTTTGAATGAGCCCAACGAAGCCAAGACAAGAAAATCATGATTTCACTTGTTTTCTTCCCTTTGATTTACTAACACAAGGACAATTATGCTAAATGACTCCCACCACTCCATTGACCTCATGATTCCATTCCTACTAACCTTGTACCATCCCATTCTCATGGTGTAATAAAATATTTCATGTGCTAGCTTCCAAACTCACTATATACATCATGCACTCTTTATGTAACTCATTACAAAACAAAACGCACGCTTGTAGCTTGAACACAAACGTGCCATTTTTCTTTTCTTTTTTACTTCAAAAACGAACCAGTCTTCCTTTGATGGTATGTAGTCGACAAGCAACAAGGACAAAATCCACGTGGTTTTCTATGACACACTCCACCTCAAAGACTTATTAATTTCTTTTTCTTCCTGTGATACGTGTGGACCAAAACGCAACCCTCTTTCTTTGTTTATTTCCTTCATCAACATACTAGACAACCATGCCAAGACAATAGGTCATGGTAACTCTTACACCATAATGATGCCTTATCATTTAGCTCACTCAAACCAAAGTGTCTTCTTCTTTTTGTCCTCCCGAATCCTCCCTGCCAACTCTACCAACCCAAGTTGACTAACTGTGATATTAGAGCTCTCTTCCTCTATAAATACCATGCAAGACCAATGTGGAAAACTAGAAGGGGGGTTGAATAGTTTTACGTCTTTTTAATTCGTTGTAAAAGATAGTTTTAGTGTTTTCTTAGATTTTAAAAACTTAGATTCGATAATATGTGATCTCAAGTCTTGCACAATATAAACAACTATCAATAAGTAATATATAACAATGATAAGTAATGAAATAAGTAAGAGATGGAAAGATCGAACCGCGAGACAAGAGATTTATAGTGGTTCGGCTACAAGGACACCTTCCTTGCCCTACTCCACTCCCCGAGCACCTAACTCGAGAGTTTTCTTCACTATATCAACAAGCTCCCTTATGGCGGAGAAAACCTTACACACCAATTTACACACCAATTTTCACACCACAACTTCTTCACACCTAAGTCACAACTTCTACACAACTTCTTCAAATCAATCTACTTCACAACTAACTACTCCACACCTATCTTCTTCACACCAATATAATTCCTAACTTTTCTTCTTCACACCAAGCTAGTAACTAATCACACAATCTATGTATCTAGCACAACTATCTACAATCAAATATTCACAACAATCTTCACAAAGAATAATGTAAATAATCTTGATGATGTACCAACAACTTGGATGTGGAGATCACAACAAGTTGTAATACTTCTTGTCTTGGGGGATAGAAGTATTCTTCTCTTGCACTTGAGAGGATGAAGTTTGAATCACTTTGAAACAAAGAATTATACACTTATGATCAAAGGATAAGAGAATAGAATCAGAAAGTTTAGAAGTGCAAAAGGTGAGAAAATTCTGAGGGATGAACCAGTATTTATAGGGGAGAAAAATACTGTTCTGGAGCGTGGCCGGTCCCCTTAATTAGTGGCCGGTCCCCTTAATGATTAAGGGGGCTGCCTAAGGAATTAAGGGGGCCGTCCCTTCAGAACGTTGGTTTTGCTTGTCTTTTAGTGGGGAATATTTTTCTGGATAAAATTTGCCATTTTTGGTTGGAAATTTGAAATCATATATTTATAATGAATTAAACATATTCTTTTAATTCCAAAAGTAATTTTGTAAAAGATATATAAGATGTTTAATACATTTTATAAAAATTCTAGTGATTAGAAAAATTTCCTTTGATCATGAAATGCAATAAACTCTTTGTTTATTCATACCTTAAGTGATATGGAAGCAAAAACAAATATTAAGTACTAAAAACTTGTTTACGTCATAAGTTTTAGATTAATGAGTTTATGCTTTGTAATTATCAAAACATAGAGACATTGTTAATATGCTAACAATGTTTTAAGACATTATTTATGTCAACAATCTCCCCCTTTTTGATGATTACAAAACCTTAAACTCATTAGGTCTAAAAAATAATTTTTAGACAAGAATTTAGAGTTTAACATTCTCTTCTCCCCCTTTTTGTAAAATCAAAAAGATTAATGCTCCCCCTTGATGTATGCTCCCCCTCATTTGAGAGCACCAAGGGAATGAGCTATGGAAATCTTGGCTACACAAAATATTAGAAGAGAACAAGGCACATATACATGCAAAGCAATAAAAAAAATAGATTCATTCAAGCATCATAGAAAGCATTACAACATTTAATATGCTTAAAGCATATTAATCATAATAAAACAAAAGAAAAGACATAGTCCTATATTGCCTAAAAGAGCACTTGGACTTGCTTGCAACTCATGGTTGATTGTTTTATTTGCTTGAAGGATAACATAAGCATAAAGCTTAGTTGTTAGATGGAGAAGGATATGGAGTGGGGTATGGAGCGGAAGAGGTGGCTCTTATGATATTGTATCGTGTTAAGGGTGGAATGGGATGAGGTCGAGTGAGAAGATATTCAATCCAAGAAATATCTTCACTCAAGTAAAGGATTTGTTTTTGAAGAAAGATGCAACAAGGGCAATAATGAGTGTGGTTTGTAACTTGATCCAAGTTGAGAGAGTGAGGAAGGCAATTGTTGTAGGGTGATGATGGAGGTTGCCCTTTGTTGCGTTGCGCAAGATGCATGGCATTGAGATCACAAAGATCATGGATTTGTGATATTTCATCACAGAACTTTTGCTTTTCCGTGGTAATGCGGAGAAAGTCATTGTGTTGATATGGATGAATTGGGTTTGTGTAGTTGGAGTTGTAGTGGGATGGTTGATCAAACTTGTATAGATCATTACAAGTGATTGGAGGATGAGATGAGTGGTTTGACATGAAGGAAGATGTTTGGCCAATGTTGTATGGTTTGTAAAGAGGATCAAATGAATGTCCTTGTGAATTTGGTGGAAAGTTTGGGAAGTAAGTGGTTGGTGGTGTTGAGTGACTTCCAACTTCATTTGTTATGATGGATTTGTGATGAGTGTCTAAATACTCATCATTTTATACCAATCTGAGCTGCCAAAACATACAAAAACACTCAAATATATATCAAAATACTTAAAATATCTTAGAGTTGTGTTTTATATGTTTCAAATGCAAAATATGCAAAAACAGATGAAAAATGTACAAAGTTTGCATAATTGGCAGTTTCAGTCCCTCAAGTTTCATAAATTAGCAAAACTAGTCCCTGAAGGTTTAAAATGAACAAAAAGTCAACTTAAGTCCTTGGGAAACCAAAAATATTCATAAATGATCCCTGGATAAAAGTTTACACAAACTGGCAATTTTTACCCCTCAAGTTACAAAATTGGCAAACTTAGTCCCTGGGTGTTATAAAACTTGAAATTTCACAAAACACCCTTGTACTATTCATGAATATACAAAATGGAACAATTTTGAATAACTTTTGGAAATTACAAGTTTAGTCCCCCAAGAATCCAAAATTTACACAAATGGTCCTTTTAAGCTTTAAAATGTTTTAATTAAACAATATTGGTCCTTGTGTTTATATAAATGGCAGGTTTGGCCCTTCAAAAGAAGTTTGGAAAGATGATAAATCAGGTCCCTCATGTTTGGCAGAATTACACTTTTAGTCCTTGGGCTAATAAATACCACAAAACCAAACCGGATCCTTATTATTACTAAATCCAAACACAACCAAACCCCAATCCAAAGCCTGGCCCAACAAACAAAACCAGCCCACCCCCTTTTGTATTTAAATAAAACGCAGGGTCAAACACCCGGTCAAACCCACTTCCCTCCTTCTTTACCACTCCACCACTGCAACCTAAAACCACCCCTCCACCTTAGCAGTTTCACCCCCAACTTGGCTTCCACCTCTCACCTACTATCACCACCATCCTACACCTCACCCTAAACCATTTAATGCTAAAAATTGCTTTACGCTATCTCCAACTGGTTCTAGATATTTTCGCGCCAAAAAAGCAATTTAAACGGTGGGATTTCATTTGACCAAACCAAGGGTCAAGATGAAGTGGGATTTAATCAGAGACTCAAGTGGATGCTGAAAAGTCTATAAAGAAGAGAGAAGGATGAAGGAAAACTCACTCTTGCCTTATGCAATTGTCAAAGACTTTTGGAATAGCCTTAGTCACTAGTGTAACTTAAAATTTAAAATGCATTCGTAGTGTAATTCTTTACATGTTTTTGTAGTGTAATTGTTCATCAAAGTAGTGTAATGAAACTCTGTTCTCAGTTTTAATGCAAGTTCTCTTTTATATTTCAAGTTTTACTTTATTGTCATTTTAATTTCTTGTCATTTAATTTCCTTGTTTGTAGTTGATTATATGGACTTCTTTAGGTCACATAAGCTCCTTACAAAGCTTGTTGAAGCTTTTAGAAACATTAAATCAGTCATAGCTTTTAAAATCAAAAATCATAAAAAAATAGAGAAAATACAATGAAAAACCAAAAATCAATGTTCTTGGGTGATACAGCTTGGAGCATGGCCATTTTGGATTGCCATTGGTTGTAGTGTCTCATGGGAGACTATAGGTTATGGATTGGTTCATTGGTTCATGGTTCTCAGCAGGATTCACCATGTAAGCTATTTTCCTCAATTTTGCATTTATTAATTTTAATCTTTATTCTGTGTTGATCTTCATGTTTCTGTGTTTATTTGTTGTTGTTTAATGATTTTATAGCTTAAAATTATGTGTTCATGTTTTGGATTTAATTGATGCTTAAAATTCCATTTCAACTGTCAATATGCTTGATTTTTAAGAATCATAGGTGTATGCTTGTGTGACTACTTGTGTATGCTGAAAAAGGTTTATTTTGACACAATATAACCTTTGGATTTGATAGATTAAGGATACTCAGTCCTATGTAATGAATAGCTCAATTAATTTCCATTAAAGGGTTGTTTGGATGTGGTAGATGATCTGTGTTACAGGCCTCATTTGTGGTTGTTCTTGTTTTATATACCTCTAATATGACCTAAGTGACTCAGTAAAACCTTAACCAAAGATTATAGCATGGTAAAAAGTCAAAATGACACTTGACTGACTCATTATGAGTAATCTGAGGTTGTCACACCCTAAAACCTTGCATATCTGTTTAAATGTTGTTTCTTTTTGTTAGTTTCATGTTCTTATATCTTAATATGTCTTAATTAGTCATTAAATTCAGATAAAAGTTCACCAAAGTCAACTTTGATCATAAACTTAAAAAGTCAAATTTTCATTTTTCAGGTTTTTGATTAAATAGATAATTTTGTGTAGGCTTTAATATTAAATTTTAGAACTTGTGCTTTTAATATGTTTTAGTTTAGCTGCTCATCTGTCTGTATGAATTTTGTTAATTTTTGTTTAGCTTATTTACTAGCTTAAAATTGTGCTTATACTTACATGTTTTTGCCCTGTGCACAAGTTGGACTGTCAAGTTCATGAGCTTGTATAAGTCTCATGACTTGACCCACTTGGTGAATTTGGCTTATTTGTGTTGCCCTAGTGGCATAGTTGTTATGTTTCTGCTTATTTGTCTGTCTTAGCTTAATTAGATAGCTTTTTACCATCCACCTTTTTTGTTACTCACCACTCATCACACTGAAGCAAACAGTGTGATGAGTTGATTTCACAAGCCCATAGAAAGTTCCTCACTGAGCTTATGCTTGTGTGGTTTAGCCTCATGTGAAGCTTAACTACCCATATCAATAGCTCAGTGCTTGTTGAGCTCTTATGAGCTTATTAGATAAGTTGTGTGATCTTGTTGTTTGCCCATTCACAACATACCCCTGAGCAATCAGGGGTATTACACCATTTCCACAAGCTCACCACAAGCTCCTTAGTGATCTAGAGCCTGAGTAAATTCGCCTCATGTGAAGCTTACCTACTCATCTTCATGATCCAGTATTTAAATTACTCCTTGTAGCTTATTTACATGGGCTGCAAGCAGCTTAAACTTATCACACTTAGAAAAGGTATGCTGAGTCCTTAGCATTTCTTACCCAACCTAGACATTTTCATAAGCTCATAAAAAGCTGTTCTGATGGACTTAGCTTATGGAAGTAAGTTCCCTTGGGAGCTTATCCACCCAGCTTCAAGTTCCAGTGCTTAATCACAAGCTTGCAGCTTATTAAACAGGGCTGCAAGAAGCTTTTTGTGTGTCCCATTTCCTGAGCACTTAACCAATATTATCAATATACTCAGGAAATGGGAGCTTTTTCAATAGCTTCCCACAAGCTCACTAGTGAACCCCACTAGGTGAGCTTGGGCTTTTTGGAAAGCCTACCAGGCCATCTTGCAACATCAAGTCTTATTTTGGTATTTCAAGCTTATTCACTGAGCTTATTTTACCCAACTAAAAGGTTGCAGGGGTGTTTGGAACTGAGTGCATCAGGGAAGTGCTTATTTGCTTATTATGAGCTTATAAGTTATTCCCTGTGCATAATCTTGTTTATACATATATATAATACTTGTACAAAACCTTTTCATCTTTTATTTTATAGTTTGGGCTTATACCAAGCTCATTGGAGCTTCAATTCCATCCAAGTTGAGCCATAAAAAGCTCAACTGTCTAAACCTTAAGCCCATTCTTATAAGCACTTCTCAGTGTTTATTCTTGTTCATATTCACTTATTATACATGTACATAAACACCTTTTTACTTTTCATACCTATGAATAGCTTTTTCAAGCTTATACCAAGCTTATTATCCCACTTTGAGCCTAAAAGCTCAACTGTGTGGGTAATAAGCCCACGTTTGGCTTATTTGTAGATTCTATAAGTTCTATTTTCTTAATATATATATATTATCTGTATTTATTTAGTTTTATAAAAAGAAAAAGCCCAAACCAAGCTTTAACTCAAGTGAATGCTTCTATTTAAGAAGCTTGAACTTAAAAAGCTAACTGAGTTGGAAATAAGCTGTTACACAGCTTATTTCTAAGTTTTACAAAAGTTGGTTTAGTTAAAGTCCCATATTATTACTTGTTGTACAGACTTGCAAAAAGAAAAATCAAAAATAAAATAAAAACAAAAAAATGGGTGTGGGTGGGATTCGAACTCAGGACCTCTCGCTAGTAACATGCCTTATATCCCACACCCCTTCCAATAGCTCTGGGGCACCAGTTCCGTTATACCTTGCAACATTAATATACATAAGGTAGTTTTGGCCTAGTAGCTTATTTGAACTGTGTGGCTTATTCCAGCTTATCTGGATAAGCTGGCAACCCCAACTTATTTTTCCTAGGATCCTTATAAGTAAATATACTTTCTGTAAATTTTTTAGATTTTTTACTGTTCATTTAATATTTATAATAATTAATTTAGTTTACTTAGGTTTTAGGAAATAATAAGTAAATTATTTTTAAAACTGCTTATTTATAATTTTTATAAACTTTTTATATTTTTTATGTATTCCTGAGATGTTTAGGAAGTTTTATAAAAAGTTTTATAATTTTATAAATTAGTTTAGTGTGTATAATAATTAATTAGTATTAATAAGTTTAAATTAAATAATAATAGTTTTAAATTAAGTTTCCTTATTTCTGTATATAAAATATAGTTTTTATATTTTTCTTAGCTTCTTATAAGTATTTTAGAATTATGTAAAAAGTTTTAGATTTTAGTTTGCTAAATTAGTATTTATAATAATTTAATAATAGTATTAATATATAGATAATAGTAAATAACTAATAATAAATAGAATACTTGTATAATAAATATATTTTTAGTTTCAAAATTTCTTTTATAGTATTTTAAACTTTACTAAGTTTTAATTTTATTTTTCTAAGTAATATTTAGATTTTCTTATTTTTAGGTAATTAATTAAATAGTAAATAATAGGTTTTAATTAATAATAATTAAGTACATAGTATAAAAATAAGTTTTAATATTCTAATAATTTTCTTATTATTTTAGGATTCCAAAAATGTAATTTTCACATTTGTGGGACTTATATTGGACGGTATTCATTTTTTATTTTGTACATAGACGTTTATTTAAATGTTTACGTACACGTTTTAGTTTTCTAGGTTTTCGTACTATAATAATAACTTTGTAAATATAGTTATTTCTTTTATTTCTTTTTAATTTGCATTTAAGCCCCTAAGGCATGCAAATACATACTGTAATTATATTTGTTGTTTTGTTTTGTACGTTTACGTTTATTTGAACCTAAACGTACGTTTGTAAATCCTTTTACATTTTAGGGTTTCTGATTGCACGTTTTTACTGAAATAGCTGTGACAAGAGCTATTTACTATTCACATTCCCAGTGTTAGTCAGTCAGATTCCTGTTTTTCTATATACGTATTATTTCAACACATTACAAGTCATTGTAGTATCACGTTCACACCTCGTTGGGACATAACGACCCGGGGATGTACTTTTCTGTACTCACGTACTTTTTCTGTACTTAACTCCCACGGATTAATATTGCATTTCTCCCGGCCTCTCCCTTTTTGTTATCGGCCGTTCACAAGCGGTTGAGAAATAAAGTGGTGGTTCGGGAGGAATCAATTTGTTTCGAGGGCTTTTTCTTCGCCAAACGGGTTTTTCAGTCATTCTTGCAAGCCTTAAGGCTTTTGGTTTGGGTTTGTTTGGAGAAGCCATGAAGGGATGAGTGAAGAGTTTTGAGGATTGGGGGTATTTATAGTGTAAGATTTGTGTGTTTATGGATGGATAAAGTTTGTTTGGGAGATTAGGACAAAATGTGTTGGTGAAAATTGAGAAATGTAGGAAGAAATGGGCTAAAAAGCAGAAAAGATTCTGTAAACCCGACCATCAGATGGCCGGTCCCCTTAATTAGGGTCGGTCCCCTTAATGATTAAGGGGGCCGCCTTACAAAATTAAGGGGACCGCCCATCTGGTGATTTCCAGGTTGCCAGAATTGGGTTTTTGGCAGAAAATTTGCAGAAAGGTTGTGTGTTTGGATTAGAGTTCATGCAAGTTCAATTCCCTTAGGCAATATAGAATCTAATCTAATCAAGATATATCATGCATGCAAGAACACATAGGCAAAAGAGCAAATAATCAACACATAATAAGCAAGAGGAGGTAAGAAAAGGCAAGATCACTTAAACTTCCTAAGGCACCTATCTTAGATTAAAGGCAAAGGCAACTAGTGAGTGAAAAACTAGTGATGGATCAAGATGACAACATTATTAGTGAATTTGTCCTAGTGTGTGTCTATATGCAACAAATGTGGAGTTGTGATTGTTTCGACTCCTAAATGCAAAAAGAAATAACGATCCTAAGAAACAATCCAGATGATCTCCTTGATTCAATTTTTTTGCTCGATCATGAATGTCAAAGACATATATTAGATTATATACCTTGACAATTTATGTGAGAGTTTATGCATGATTTTGAAAAACAATGTTTTTAGTATTAGTCAACAATGCAAGGAAAATGATCTTCATGTGATTCCTAGATGTGAGAATAAATTTTAAAGAGAACTGATTGGGTTTTACAAAGGAGTTTATGCAAAGAAAAAAAATTTTCCCAATCTTTATTTTTGTGCGAAATAGATTCCTAGACTCAGAAAAGATGAAATTGAAGAAAAATAAATTTTATGCAAGTATAAATTTGTATTAATTCAATATAATTTAGTCAACTTGTTCCATCATTCCTAAACCTAAACGCAAGTGGTTGAACAATTCACGCTTAAGGGGTTTTGTGAATATATCCGCAATGTTGTCTTCCGATGCAACCTTCTCTATAGATATATTTCCTTTTTGTACATTATCCCTAAGAAAGTGGTGGCGTATTTCTATGTGTTTAGTCCTAGAGTGTTGCACCGGATTTTTACTTAAATCTATTGCACCTTTGTTATCGCACATAATGGGGACATTTTCTAACCTAATGCCATAGTCTACGAGAGCTTGTTTCATCCATAGTGCTTGTTGACATGTCTTTCCAGCGCTTACATATTCGGCTTCGGTGGTAGAAATAGCAAGAGCGGTTTGCTTCTTCAAAAACCAAGATGTTAGACAACATCCCATAAACGTGCAAATACCACTAGTGCTCTTTCTATCTACGTAGTCTCCCGCATGATCCGAATCCGCATAGATGATGGTTTCTATGCCGGATCCCTTAGGATACCATAATCCTAAGTGTATAGTGCCTTTAACGTATCGAAAGATACGCTTAACCGCTTCTAGGTGAGAGGTTTTGGGATCCTCTTGAAAACGGGCACAAAGGTAGACACTAAACATGATATCGGGTCTACTTGCCGTCAAGTATAGTAAACTACCTATCATTCCTCTATACTTGGTGTTATCTACGGACTCACCTTCATCGTCCTTTGTGAGCTTTACTTCCGTAGACATGGGAGTTTTCATGGGTTTTGAGTCTTCTAGGCCAAATTTCTTAAGCATTTCCTTAATGTACTTAGATTGGTTAAAAAATATTCCATCTTCTAATTGTTTTATTTGTAATCCTAGGAAGAAGTTAAGTTCACCCATCATGCTCATCTCAAACTCATCATGCATGATTTTGGCAAATTCATCATACATGTCTTGACAAGTCGATCGAAATATAATGTCATCGACATATATTTGGACAATGATGAGATTTGGGTCTTTCCTTTTAGTGAAAAGAGTGTTATCTACCATTCCCATGGAATAATCATGTTTAATAAGAAAATATTTTAATCGATCATACCAAGCTTTTGGAGCTTGTTTGAGTCCATACAAAGCTTTCTTTAACTTATAAACATAATCAGGTTTTGCGAAGTCAATGAATCCTGGAGGTTTTGCCACATATACCTCCTCATTGATAAAACCGTTAAGGAATGCACTTTTCACGTCCATTTGGAATAACTTAAAATCTAGGGCGCAAGCATAGGGAAGTAATATCCTAATCGATTCTAGTCTAGCTACGGGGGCATAAGTTTCGTCATAATCAATTCCTTCTTGTTGATTATAAACTTGGGTAACTAACCTAGCTTTATTCCTAGTAACTATTCCATTCTCATCTAACTTATTCCTATATACCCATTTGGTTCCTATGATGGTCATATTCTTTGGATTTGGGACTAATTCCCAAACATCATTTGCCTTAAATTGATTTAATTCTTCTTGCATAGCTATAACCCAACTTTCATCCTTTAAAGCCTCGCTAATATTCTTAGGTTCTATTGCTGAGAGGAAACAAAAGAAATTGTTTTTATCTTGGGCTTGTGACCTAAGGGTTCTTTGGTTAAGATGTCCTATTATATTATCTAACGGATGTGATCTAGATTATTTAATATTAACAGTTTCGTTATTTTCTAAGTGAATGTCTTAATTATCATTTCCTATGGGTTTTGTTTTACTAACCTCAATAGCTTCATCTTCGATTAAATCATCATCTTCTAAAGGTAGTGTTTTAGGAGGTGGTGGTGTTTCATCAAATGTTACATTTAGTGATTCCTCTACTTTCATGGAGTGTTTGTTAAGTATTATATATGCTTTGCTATTTTGTGAGTATCCTAAAAATATTCCTTCATATGATTTTGGATCAAACTTAGTGAGGTAATCCTTAGTGTTTAAAATATAACATTTACTTCCAAATACCCTAAAGTAGCTTAAGTTTGGTTTTCTACTTCTTAATAACTCATAAGGAGTTTTTCCTAGAATTCTTCTAATTGATACCCTATTTAAAATATAAGTTGATGTATCTACGGCGTGACACCAAAATTTTTGTGGGATGGATTGTTCATTTAACATAGTTCTACTCATTTCTTGTAGTGACCTATTTTTTCTTTCTACTACGCCATTTGATTGAGGAGTACGAGGAGCGGAGAAATTGTGAGATATTCCATTTAACTCACAATATTTTCCGAATTGTACTTCGTTATCAAATTCCCTACCATGGTCCGTCCTAATGGCAACTATTGAGCATCCTAATTTATTTTGAATCATTTTACTAAATATTTCGAATTTTTCAAAGGCTTGGGTTTTGTCACTTAAAAACCTAGTCCATGTGTATCGTGAGTAGTCATCTACTATTACTAAGGTATATTTGTTTCCTCCATAGCTCCACACAGCGGATGGACAAAAGAGATCCATATGTAATAATTCTAGGCACCTAGTAGTGGATACTATATTCTTAGCTTTGTGACTAGCATGAGCTTGTTTTCCAATTTTACATGCATCACAAAAATGCTTGTCATATTTTAGATTAGGCAAATTTCTAACTAATTCCTTAGAGGCCAAAGATTGTATTTGTTTCATGTTAGCATGTCCTAATCTCCTATGCCACAATGTAGAGTTTTCATCTAGGGTCGTTAGGCATATCCTATCCTCAGGTTTGTTTCCTAGTTTCATAACATATATGTCACCTTTCCTAATTCCTCTACCTATAATTTTTCCATTCCTTACTATTTCGCTATCTTCTTCGGTAAATGTGACTCTACATTTATTATCACATATTTGTCCTACACTAAGCAAGTTATATGTTAATTTATCTACATGCTCTACATTTTCAATAGTAAGTGAGTCTTGAGAAATCGTACCTTTGCCAATGATTTTTCCACGTAAGTCACTACCGAAAATAACGTTACCTCCATTGTATACCTTGTATGTAGAGAATAGCTTGCGGTTCCCCGTCATGTGCCTCGAACATCCGCTATCTTTGATCCATTCGTCAGGTTCCAAGTCAATTCCTAAACATATTTCGTCGGTTTCTTTTGCCATAAAACACTTTTCGTCTCTTGGCTTTTCAACTTCTTCTTTGTCACTATCACTCCATGTTCCACTAAGAAAAGCGCCTTGATTTTCATAACCCGGTTGCTTTAGACATTCGCCAATGAGATGATTTGGACTTCCACATCTAAAGCACTTTCTTTTCCCGTAGTTTTCACTTCTATTTCTTTGGAACGCTTTTCTTTCGTCTCGTGATGATCTAGTGAATCTTCCTCGTCTCTTGAAGAATTTCTTGAATTCTCTTACGGCCATTGCATATTCTTCGTCTTCACTTTCGTCATTTGAATCATCATCATCACTAGGTTCCTTTTTGGCTTTTAGAGCAATGGATTTGGTTTGTTCTTTCTTGACTTTGACCGTTTCCGAATCTCTTCTTATGATTTCTTCATGAACCTTCAAGTTGCCAATTAGTTCATCTAGTGATAACGTCATCAAGTTCTTTGATTCTTCAATTGCCGTGACCTTAGCTCGCCATTTTGGATGCAATGCCCTAAGAAATTTCCTAACACAATTTTTACTAGAAAATGTCTCATCAAGTGCTTTTAAACTTGTGATAATAGTGTTAAACTTAGCAAAAGCATTATCAATTGATTCCTCTTCCGAAATCGTAAATTGTTCATATTGTTGTACAAGAAGATCTATTTTATTATCTTTGACTTGGCTATTACCTTAGTGAGTGATTAGTAAAGAATCCCAAATTTCTTTGGCGGTTTTACACATAAAAATTCTTTCATACTCTTTGCGTGGTAACGCATTATAAATAACCATTTTAGCCTCATTATTTTTTGCTAATTTCTTTTTCAAATCATCATTTTGTTCTTTGAAAGATATAATTTCATTCATTTTAGTTTCAACATTATATTGAATAGGGGGAAAATCACCAAAGGTAATAATATGCCAAAGATCAAGATCTTTTGATTTTACATACGTTTCGAATCTATTTTTCCAATATAAAAATCCATCACTTTCAAATAGTGGTGGTCTTTGCATAGATTGCCCTTCTAAATATTTTTCAGATTCCATAGATCGTTACAAGTTTTAAAATACAATATATTTTAAAAATCTTGCTAGACGTAGCTCTGATACCAATTGTGGAATACTAGAAGGGGGGTTGAATAGTTTTACGTCTTTTTAATTCGTTGTAAAAGATAGTTTTAGTGTTTTCTTAGATTTTGAAAACTTAGATTCGATAATATGTGATCTCAAGTCTTGCACAATATAAACAACTATCAATAAGTAATATATAACAATGATAAGTAATGAAATAAGTAAGAGATGGAAAGATCGAACCGCGAGACAAGAGATTTATAGTGGTTCGGCTACAAGGACACATTCCTTGCCCTACTCTACTCCCCGAGCACCTAACTCGAGAGTTTTCTTCACTATATCAACAAGCTCCCTTATGGCGGAGAAAACCTTACACACCAATTTACACACCAATTTTCACACCACAACTTCTTCACACCTAAGTCACAACTTCTACACAACTTCTTCAAATCAATCTACTTCACAACTAACTACTCCACACCTATCTTCTTCACACCAATATAATTCCTAACTTTTCTTCTTCACACCAAGCTAGTAACTAATCACACAATCTATGTATCTAGCACAACTATCTACAATCAAATATTCACAACAATCTTCACAAAGAATAATGTAAATAATCTTGATGATGTACCAACAACTTGGATGTGGAGATCACAACAAGTTGTAATACTTCTTGTCTTGGGGGATAGAAGTATTCTTCTCTTGCACTTGAGATGATGAAGTTTGAATCACTTTGAAACAAAGAATTATACACTTATGATCAAAGGATAAGAGAATAGAAATGTGGATCTATATCAGAAAGTTTAGAAGTGCAAAAGGTGAGAAAATTCTGAGGGATGAACCAGTATTTATAGGGGAGAAAAATGCTGTTCTGGAGCATGGCCGGTCCCCTTAATGATTAAGGGGGCCGCCTAAGGAATTAAGGGGGCCGCCCTTTCAGAACGTTGGTTTTGCTTGTCTTTTAGTGGGGAATATTTTTCTGGATAAAATTTGCCATTTTTTGTTTGAAATTTGAAATCATATATTTATAATGAATTAAACATATTCTTTTAATTCCAAAAGTAATTTTGTAAAAGATATATAAGATGTTTAATACATTTTATAAAAATTTTAGTGATTAGAAAAATTTCCTTTGATCATGAAATGCAATAAACTCTTTGTTTATTCATACCTTAAGTGATATGGAAGCAAAGACAAATATTAAGTACTAAAAACTTGTTTACGTCATAAGTTTTAGATTAATGAGTTTATGCTTTGTAATTATCAAAACATAGAGACATTGTTAATATGCTAACAATGTTTTAAGACATTATTTATGTCAACAACTAAGTCGGGTTCTATACATATTCAAAACACAACCACAAAATATTTCTTTCCTTTGCTACTGTCGAGAAAAAAGAGACTAAGGGACCAAGTCGTGGCTTGGTTTTTGAGTTCTAAAGCATCGCTAGTCCTAGTACGTAACGTGTTTATAAGCTAAGAAGCTTTGGTGTGTTGGTCTTTGTCTTTCTCAGCCCCTCGTTAGCTCTTTCACTTGTTCCTCACCACCAAGTTTTGGTGTAGTAAGTCTCTCCACTCCATTCCATGCATACTGTAATGTCTTGTCCACGTTATTTATTTTTCTTACAACTTTGTTCATACGTAACATATTCTACTTTCACTATATAGCGTAAAACCCACTTTAAACAATTTGAAAGTGTATCGTTGATCCTTGAGTGGCCATGCGACAGAGAAACATCAACAAATAACATACATATTAACATGAACGAAAACTAGAGCGAGCATTCTTGAAAACTTATTCATGCACGACATCAGTAGGTACTGAGTAAAAATTATAACAAAGATTAAACAGTAAAGAACCCATTTAAATATATTAAGCATCGAAGTATAATTTTTGACATGACAATTTTAGTCCCTCTACTTTGCATCACTTATTAATTTTCTTAAAAGCTTTTAATAAGTTTATAGTAATTTGTATTAAAAGCTACATTTTCAACCCTCAACTTTTATCCATTTGACAACTTTCTTAAAAACTTTATTTAGTTTGGAACTTATAAAGTTCTTACTATTTTAACCCTTTAAAGTTAAACTTCGACATTTGACATCCTAAGACTTTTATAAGATTTCTAAACTTATAATATTTTTACCACTTTACACTAAATAAATATGTTGTCACGTATTCAACGAGCACCTTCGCGTAAACTTTAAATAATATATTTATTCAAATATATTGTTTATCCATAGCCCCCCACCCTTTTACCTATTTTGAATTGCTTTCGGGGGAATACATACTTGTATTACTTATAAACTTTACTAGTTTACCTCAAACCTTATACTCAGTTGATAAACCACTTTACTTGTTATTGAAACATAACCCTTGCTTTTACTTACAAAGGTACTATAAACTTATACGAATTACTAAGAACTTACGAATCCACTTTTATACTCTTTTATAGCTCATGGAGAGCTACCCACTATAAACATGATCACAAGCGATTTTCAACTATATGTTATACCCGAGTTTCTATTGCCTAAGTTTACTTTTATTGCCATGTTCGAAGTCCCTCATATCATGCACCTTAATCACTTGCGAGTGAACGTAAATACTTGTGAATAGATCTATTTGGGACTGACAATCCCCGTTTGGGTCTACTAGGATGAGCCACCCAAACGCACTTTATTTAAACATACTTATAGGTTATTGGCAAATACCTATCCTGAGGGCACACTGTTATATTTTTCATCATACTTGATGCCTGCCAATCGTTGAGTGTCATGAGGCTTAGAGCAATAGAACGATACTGTAGTCATGATACAGTATTGCCATCATTTTAATAATATTTGTATTCATTACAAATATTATCTAAACTTAGAACTTGTGATTACTAAGAAAATCACCAATTGGCAAACTATAACTCTTTGGTGTTGACCCATGTAGGGCAACCAAACCAACTATGGGTATATAATATCGTAACCTACTACTTATTTTATTAATAATTGTGTTTATTACAATTATTACCTTGATTTTGATAATTGGTTAAACTATAAACTCTAAACTCTATGGAACTATCCATACCTTGATTTTGATAATCAACCGTTTTAACTAGAACCACCATGGAATTACTCACTCTTTGATTTCGATAATCAACTATTTATTTACAACTACTATGGACTCACAAACTCTTTTGATTTTGGAAATAAGCTATTTTACTTGTAAACTCTATGAACTCACCAACCTTTGTGTTGACGCTTTTAGCATGTATTTATCTCAGGTCCATAACGAGCAAGGATGGTACGCAGGAGCACGGATACTTATAAAGGCTATAAATTTTACTATCCTTCGAAAACCTACTTAATAAAACTTTGAAACCATTGGGACCTCATTTTGTAAACTCTGATTTTTATAAATTTCAAATGATAAATCTTTTAAAATGACTAAATTGACAATCGTTTTCTACTATTAAACTGTTGTGCCATGAAGTAACACCCAATCTAAATTCCGCTGCATATTTTGAAATTAGGGGTGTTACAGATTGGAATCAGAGCCTCGGTTATAGAGAAACGGGTCTAATTGAGGTCCGATCTATAACCACTTTTACAAACAAAACATTTTATAGCCTTACACTTTCCGTGCCTTCCATCCGCCAGACGATTATGTGACTTCTAGATAGTTTATGCTACACCAACACTCTAGTATATTGATATATATACTCACCAACTAGTTCGAGTACTATACCAATCATCCTTAATTATCTCACTCCCATCATTATAGATGCGTGTGACATACTCTTTTCGTACTCCCAGAAAATTCGCGCATTGGATTACCTTATAGATTAGTATGAATGTTGAGTCAGAAATTCTTAAGTAGGATGATTTACAATGTCTTTATTTGAATGGATTGGGACGCCTTTTTATTTAAATAAAGAAATTGTGAACCGCCGAACCATAAGTTTATACTTTGTTATTTACATTGTTTTGGACGCTTCTCTAAGTAAACAATGAATTATAAATAAGTGGGCTTAATTGTATCTGAAATGACATACGTATGAAATCGAGGATCATTAAAGTTCATAAAGCACATAACTTTTGCCATACTAGCTTTCATCTCCATATTTTCATCCACACAAATAGATAGGACCACGAGTGGTATGCGAAGCGCTAAAACTTCAGCCAAAGACTCATAATTTTCTTCTGCATATGCCTAATTCTAAGGCATTACGACATAACCACATTTCTTTAGTCATGTACCTACTGGCGATTTATGAAACCTTTTCAAGACATTGTATGTGATTACAATTGTCTCAAAACTATTTCATAACCTTATAACATACCATTTTGAAGACATTGTAAGTGATGCAATGGTCTCTCTTACTTCTCCGACACTATGAGTGATATAGTGATCTCTGAACCTTTCACAACCTTACGTTGTTTCACCTGAAATCCATCAAAATCTATAAATTTCTCTAATAGAAATACAAGATATGGGATTGCTAAGGAATAACCAGATTCATCATCTACAAAAGCTCAGAACCAATTATGTGTTGTCACGTAAAACTTTATTTAACAAGTTTTTCTTTACAGAAAGCTGAAGTTCAGCAACTTTCTCTACATTCATCACGTTCTCATCCGAAACTCTCATGGTAAAAAATCTGTTACAAACAAACTCTTTGTTTAACGGGTAGGTTACCCTACACATTTTAACTCTCACAAAACAAGAGTTGTGAACCATGTTATTTTTTAAACATGTTAAAATAAAAATCTTCCTTCAAAAGTGAAATTTTCCATAAATCAAGTTGATTGTGGAAATAGTGATTTTCACATGTACAACAATAAATTCATCTTCTACGTATTTATATGGCTCCAACACTTGAAATCTTGAAATCATGCTTGCATTTCCAACACCTTGTATAGAGTGTGGTGCAACAGACACTTTCATAACAACTTTTCATGCTGAAATCTTTATTCCAATAACACCCGCTTATTACTACTGAGATATAAAAGTAGCAAGTCTTCCTACTACTACCTTAGCCTGGAATCCCGGGACGGGATTCTGTTTAACGGGTAGGTACTGTAATATCCCGTAAATTTCCCTCCCAATCTTAAATAATTAACGAAGGGTAGCCTATAAGCACTGCTTAATTAACCATTTTTATGAGCCAAGTTTTCGCGTTTTAACCAAACACGATCTATTGATTTCCTGAACTTACGAAAATTATCCTAATCACTCACAAATCACAATGGGTCATGGCCCATTGCTCAGTTCAACCCAACGCACCCTTTATAATCTTTGGGATTGGAATAAAACATTTAGTATGTTACTATTCACGGCCCAAAACCAAAAATTAAATAAAAACTGAACTTATCACTCGACCAAGTAACGTTTACTTTGGCAATTTATTTTACGATCTAGCCTAACAACATATTAATATTTTTACATGTCTCGAAATATCTCCCACCAGAGGATCGAGAGCAACAAACCATTTTCATATTAACGATTATTTGATGCCCCGAAATCCATCAAAGCTTAGCTCACTTCTCCTATTCCAACTCGACACAAAAATTGAGTCTTAAGTTAAAATCTCATTAGATTGATTCTCAACTCACTTCAAATGATCCACAAGCAAGTATAGCACGTTATTAATGTTGGTTGACTATGTGAAATACACCAACAACTATCAAACGCAAACCATAAATTCTATTTGTCTTCTTTTCGTTTGGAAAATTTCACAAGGACGATGCTATACTAACTCTCATCATCACATTGACTTAAACCTTAATCATTCTACCATAGTTTTAAATGGTGTTTGACCCTTTTGAATGAGCCCAACGAGGTCAAGACAAGAAAATCATGATTTCACTTGTTTTCTTCCCTTTGATTTACTAACACAAGGAGAATTATGCTAAATGACTCCCACCACTCCACTGACCTCATGATTCCATTCCTACTAACCTTGTACCATCCCATTCTCATGGTGTAATAAAATATTTCACGTGCTAGCTTCCAAACTCACTATATATACCATGCACTCTTTACGTAACTCATTACAAAATAAAAGGCACCCTTGTAGCTTGAACACAAACGTGCCATTTTTCTTTTCTTCTTTACTGTAAAAACGAACCAGTCTTCCTTTGATGGTATGTAGTCGACAAGCAACAAGGACAAAAGCCATGTGCTTTTCTATGACACACTCCACCTCAAAGAATTATTCATTTCTTTTTCTTCCTGTGATACGTGTGGACCAAAACGCAACCCTCTTTCTTTGTTTCTTACCTTCATCAACATACTAGACAACCATGCCAAGACAAGAGGTCATGATAACTCTTACACCATAATGATGCCTTATCATTTAGCTCACTCAAACCAAAGTTTCTTCTTCATTTTGTCCTCCCGAATCCTCGCAGCCAACTCTACCAACCCGAGTTGACTAACTGTGATTCTTCCTCTATAAATACCATTCAAGACCAAGTAGGTTCCATACACATTCAAAACACAACCACAAACTATTTCTTTCCTTTGCTACTGTTGAGAAAAAGGAGACCAAAAGACCAAGTTGTGGCTTGGTTTTTGAGTTACAAAGCATCGCTAGTCCTAGTACGTAACGTGTTTATAAGCTAGGAAGCTTTGGAGTGTTGGTCTTTGTCTTTCTCAGCCCCTCGTTAGCTCTTTCACTTGTTCCTCACCACCAAGTTTTGGTGTAGTAAGTCTCTCCACTCCATTCCATGCATACTGTAATGTCTTGTCCACGTTGTTTATTTCTGTTGCGACTTTGTTCATACGTTACATATATATTCTACTTTCACTATATAGCGTAAAACCCACTTTAAACAATTAATTTGAAAGTGTATCGTTGATCTTTGTGTGGCCATACGACGAAGAAACATCAACAAATAGCCTACATATTAACATGAATGAAAACTAGAGCGAGCATTCTTGAAAACTTATTCATGCACGACATCAGTAGGCACCGAGTAAAAATTATAACAAAGATTAAACAGTAAAGAACCCATTTAAATATATTAAGCATCGAAGTATAACACAAAAGATAACTTAGCTCTGATGGTTGGAGCGCTTGGCTGTTGAACGAGAGGTCCTTGTTCGATTTGTGGCAATGACGAAATTGCCACATTTTATTTTTATTATTTTGCAACTTTTTGACATGTAATTTTAGTCCCTCTACTTTGCATCACTTATTAATTTTCTTCAAAGCTTTTAATAAGTTTATAATTTATATTAAAAGCTACATTTTCAACCCTCAACTTTTATCCATTTGACAACTTTCTTAAAAACTTTATTTAGTTTGGAACTTATAAAGTTCTTACTATTTTCACCCTTTAAAAGTTAAACTTCGACATTTGACAACCTAAGACTTTTATAAGATTTCTAAACTTATAATCTTTTTACCACTTTACACTAAATAAATATGTTGTCACGTATTCAACGAGCACCTTCGCGTAAACTTTAAATAATATATTTATCCAAATATATTGTTTACCCACGATTCCGATAAATATATATAATTGTATTATATATGTTTATACACTCAAAACTCGAACAAATTTAATAAATACTCATTGACTTGTATTTATTAATTCCATGACAATATCTGAACCAATATTCAAATCAATCCTTTTTGCACATCATCGGGAATCAAGTTAACTTACGAAACTGCCACATAAGCTACAACAACTCAAATAAATATATAACTTTCTATTTGAACTTTAAGCATTTGCCACACAAGTAGCGACGATACAAACACTTTTCAAACATTGCCTTCAAAACAATTAAGCCATGAACACAAACCTTCGAGATCTAAGGTTTTCCACATATTCAGGTTGTCTATTGGAGCCATTCTCATTCTGCGTTTGACATTACTTTACTCTATCTACCACTCCTCTAAGGTGAGTTTCATAGCACCCCTCTTTTACTTGCTTTATAAACATTTTGGGGGAGATACATGCTTAACTACATGTTTTATACTTCTACAAGTACTCGTTAACTATTTACAAATTATTGTGAGTTCCATAGCCCCCACCCTTTTACCTATTTTGAATTGCTTTCGGGGGAATACATACTTGTATTACATATAAACTTTACTAGTTTACCTCAAACCTTATACTCAGCTGATAAACCACTTTACTGGTTATTGAAACATAACACTTGCTTTTACTTACAAAGGAACTATAAACTTTTGCGAATTACTATGAACTTACGAATCCACTTTTATACGCTTTTATAGCTCATGGAGAGCTACCCACTATAAACATGATCACAAGCGATTTTCAACTGTATGTTATACCCGATTTTCTATTGCCTAAGTTTTCTTTTATTGCCATGTTCGAAGTCCCTCATATCATGCACCTTAATCACTTGCGAGTGAACCCCGTTTAGGTCTACTAGGATGAGCCACCCAAACACACTTTATTTAAACATACTTATAGGTTATTGGCAAATACCTATCCTGAGGGCACACTGTTATATTTTACATCATACTTGATGCCTGTCAATCGTTGAGTGTCATGAGGCTTAGAGCAATAGAACGATATTGTAGTCATGATACAGTATTGCCATCATTTTAATAATATTTGTATTCGTTACAAATATTATCTAAACTTAGAATTGTGATTACTAAGAAAATCACCACTTGGCAAACTATAACTATTTGGTGTTGACCCATGTAGGGCAACCAAACCAACTATGGGTATATAATATCGAAACCCACTACTTATTTTATTAATAATTGTGTTTATTACAATTATTACCTAAACTTGGAACTATTAAAAATCAACTAGTTAAACTATAAACTCTGTGGAACTATCCATACCTTGATTTTGATAATCAACCGTTTTAACTAGAACCACCATGGAATTACTCACTCTTTGATTTCGATAATCAACTATTTATTTACAACTACTATCGACTCACAAACACTTTTGATTTGGAAGTCAACTATTTTACTTATAAACTCTATGAACTCACCAACCTTTGTGTTGACGCTTTTAGCATGTATTTATCTCAGGTTCATAATGAGAAAGGATGGCACGGAGGAGCACATATACTTATAAAGGCTATAAATTTTACTATCATTCGAAAACCTATTTAATAAAACTTTGAAACCATTGGGACCTCATTTAGTAAACTCTGATTTTTATTTACATCAAATGATAAATCTTTTAAAACGACTAAATTGACAATCGTTTTCTACTATTAAACTGCTGTGCCATGAAGTAACACCCAATCTAAATTCCGCTGCATGTTTTGAAATTGGGGTGTTACATTAAGGGTTTACTTGCCTATACTTAAGATCCAACAAGAGAGAATAGTTTACGATAATCATCATACAAAACTAGCAATAAAACAAGTGACAAACTACTTAATCATAAACTTAGTAATTATGAAGCAGCTTTATGCAGATTCTGATTAATTGTGACAGGATTAATTAGAATTGAATCTAGACTCTAGGGAAACGAGAGGTAGGATTGACCGCGCCTAGTCGTGAGCACCATCGTTGCAAGTCTTAGGAACTTATCAAAACTTAAATTATATATTACTAAACTTGGTTAACACGTTCTTCTTATCTTTGGTGTCTTCATACTTTTGTTATTTGTTTAGTTTAGTTAATTTAATATAAAACCAAACCCGTGCCAGTCTCTCAGGCTGAACCCCCCTTTGCATTAGTTAGGTTAATTCAGTAGAATAAAGTACCTTTAATAGAATACCTTTAGAATTAGTATATTAGAAATGCACTCTTAGTGATCGACACCCTACTTACCAACTAGGCTACATTGATCTGGTACACTGCCCGTTAGTGTTGTTATAGGTTAAATCGGCATAAAATAAATAGTAAAACTTGATTAACAAATAATCACCTATACAACGACACATAAACTGTACAAGTTGTCACTCCTATATTGCACAAGCAGTTATGGTATGGTTTTAGGAATGTGACATCGCAAAAGACCACGGATTAACTAAAACATGAAATTTTTTTGGCTTTAAACTTAATGCATTACATAAAAACCAGTTCGCAAAGCTCTCTTAGAACATAAAATTTATTCATTAAGTCTAAACTAATCAAATAACAAAACTAAGCCCCATCGAGGTACTTCATTCCTATAAACTCTTATAATTCTTAGCGTTAGGCAATGGTTTAGTCAAGGGATCAACAACACTGTCTTATGTTGGAATCTGTTTAATTATCACGTCAATTCTTTCCACGATTTCTCATATGATGTGATACTTTGAAAGTATGTACTTAGTTTTGTGATGCTCTCTGGGCTCCTTATCTTGTGATACAACACCAATATTATTAAAATAGATTTTCACACAGGATATAAGATACTAGGAACAACTCCAAGATCTATTAGGAAATTCTTAAGCCACACCGCCTCCTTAGCTGCGTCACTCTTTGCTATATACTTTTCTTTTGTGGTGGAATCATCTATAATACTCTGCTTTGCACTCCTCTAGCTGATTGCCCCTACAGTTAACATGAACATGTAACCAGATTTTGACTTAAAGTCATCCTTATCACTTTGAAAACTTGCATCAGTGTGGCCCACCACTCTGAGCTCCTTTTCCTGACCACCACCAAATGTTAATTCTGCATCCTCACTCCTTCGGAAGTAGTTAAGATTGTTCTTAACTGCTCCCCAGTGCCTTACTCCTAGGTTTGTTTGGTACGTGCTCATGAGGCTAATAGCATACACGACATCTGGATGAGTATATAACATAGCATACATGATAGACCCTACAACTGTGGCATAAGGCTGCCCACTCATTTAGCTAATTTTTATTCTTTATCCGGGCACTTCTTTTTTGATAAAGCTACACCTTTAGGCATCAGGACATACCTCTTTTTGGAGTCATTCATCTTGAAATAGTGCATAACTTTCTCTACATATTTACTTTGGCTTAGTCCAATAAGTCCCTTTATCCTATTCCTGATTATCTTATTCTTTATGATATAGGCTGCTTTTCCAAGGTCCTTCATCTGGAAAGAATTAAACAACCAACTCTTAACTCTAGTTAGTGTATTCATATTGTTTCCAATGTTCAATATGTCATCGACATAAAGAAACAAGAATGTCACATTCTTTCCATTGATCTTTCTATAAACACGTGACTCGAAATCACTTTTGACGAAGCCATATCGTTTTATTTTCTCATTAAAGCAGTCATTACAACTTCTCGATGCTTGCTTTAAACTAATGGATTTAAGTAACTTACAAACCTTATTAGGATTATAGGGATCTACAAAACCATCTGGTTGTGCAATATACACGTCCTCTGTCAAGTTCTCATTGAGGAAGGCGGTTGATAACGCTCTTATTATATATATTTATTCTATCAATTATATATTATATATCTATTGAATATCATATTATTTGTATAGAATTGGCACTAATCTGGTTGCAGGACTAAACGAGAGAAGGAAGTTAGAAGTATCACTAAAAGGACGATAAAGTAACAACTACAACAAAAGGAAGGACTTGGAATGAAAATACAAATATAGAAGACCCAAGTATGCCGGTCTTAGGACTATGTGCGGCGTACTTGCTTGGCGGGTAAATGAGATTGAATCTACACGAAGTACGGCGTACTTTCGAGTGCGGCGCACTTATCTTGTCAGTTACAAATACAGAGTTATGATTACATTCATTATGAGGCCGATCATTTGTTCTCAATTACTGAACTCTGGAGTTAAGCTAGGTCAAGGAAGCCTATATAATGTGGCCTACGAATCATAAAAAAAGCAGCAACAAAAGGGGGTAAATGTAGTAGTAGGGAAAGTATACAAGGTGATATTGGTGAACTCATACCAAGTTCACCATATCAAGGTTGAATTGTAATCCTATTACTGTGACAGAGGGTAGGAGAACGAGCCAAGAGAGTTATCTCTGTGAAACCATTTGTTCTTTCGTTGTAATCACTTTGGTACAATTCTCTATTTCTACAAATTATATTTATGAAATCTATTTTGAATGATATGTGTTTTGTTACCAAGATAATAGAGTAGTCGTTCTTATGTTTATTTGGGTGATGTAGTTATATGGTTGTTTTCATTGTAATGTACGCTTGCTATTTGATACTATGCTTAAGTTTAATTGATGAGATTATGTTTGGATCATTGTTGTATGTTTGATGTATCTATGTGGTAGAAGTAGGTCAAAAGGGTCTATCACTTTGGAATTATTTCAAGGTGTTTGTCTATGGCAACTTGGTGTTTACCTTGTAGAAATTGGTAGACAAAATGTTTATCAACCCATCTATGATCTTGTTTAATGCCTTATCTCATGTCTAACGAACTTGATGAGGAAATTGACTTGTGTATACTTCTATTATGAACCATCCTTAATGCATTTGATATATTGAGAATTATAGGTCGAAAGGGATTCTTAATATTTTTGATAGTTATTTGTAGGAGTGATCACCAGTCATCTCTTGCTTATATATCTTGTTCATGATTGCTTGCTCATCATTTACATGTTTACTTCCATGTTTCTCAGCCTAAATAAACATAACTTTAATCATATAAACAAGCAATCTAAATTACTAGTCTTTGGATAAGTGACAGTCTAGGGACTTTACTTTGAAACAATTGCTAACTTGGCTTTTCTACAATCTCATGGGACGACCTGGTCTTACCTAAACCTTTACTATAAACGGGGGTTATACTTTACCCATGTGTTTTATATATTAATGAAATTGGTGAAATTAGTATTATAAATTTAAAGCTTTTGAAACACATCAAAGTTTTTGGCGCCGCTGCCGGGGATTGGCATTGATAAAATCAAGTTGGTTAAGTGTTTTGAGATTTTTTACAAACAAAGCCGTACAGTTTTTTGGAAAACTGAATCTAAAATTTTCTTTCTGAGACTGAGTGTACGCCGCACTTTCAAGTTTGTGCGTCGTATTCTCTGGAAAAATTTTAAACTACACCGGTTTTACTTTCTAAACCGCCGTACTTTCTGGAAAATTTCATGATGTTTACCGAGACAAAATCAAACCAAAACAAAAACTTTTTAATGCTTAAATTCAAGGCGGAGAACATGAGAATTGCTTTTTATGTGCCTTTGGTATTTGGATTGATGCATTTTTTAATATGTAATGACTCATTGAAAATACAAAAATATTTGCTTATTTGGTTAATTGGACATTTTCTTGTTTTTAATTGTTTATGCATAATAATAATTTGGACTATTTGTTTAAATAAAATTCTGAGATATTCTGAAAACTACAAAAAATTTAAAACTAAAAACAGGGGAAGTTCGCCGCACTTGTTCTCAAGTATGTCGGTCTTTCCTGGGGATTTTCGAAACAATATCAAGATTAAAAGGGAAGTACGCCGCACTTGTTTACAAGTACGTCGCACTTTTATGACAAAAAGATCACATAAGACTTTTATCTTGTTCATTATGATTAAACAAATCCATCTTTTGATATCTGAATGTTTACTGATGTTATTGGAGTGCAAAATATCATTGAGTTTTGTTTGTATTAACATACTAATGGTTTACTTAATATTATGTTGTCAAATGTTAGAAATGGACGCAAACTCGAGTATTGGACGTATGTGTCTTGATAAGGGAAATTCTCTTGCTGAGAATGACCGAGTGGAAAGTGTAGGAAACTGGGATGGAGATAGCACTTGGGACACAACAGACAGTGGAAAACAAAAGGAGGTGAAGGCTTACACTTTCTTTAGAATGGAAAAAGAAGATGGCACTTGGGATAGATACATGACACCTTGCTATGTGGAAGGTGTGAATGCTTTTGATGGGGTGACTGATTTGGATTGTGATAAAAAAATTTGTTTCTCAAGAGGTGGTGATTGAAAAGAAATGGAAGTACACTAAGCTAGCTAATGGGGACAAAAAGCTTGATAAAAAGTTGTTGGTGAATTTAGAAGGAGAAATATATATGGTCGAATTTTATGTGAATCCGGAAGAGGATGTTGTTGAACCTACTGTGATACTTGGTAGGGATTTTCTTAGGCAAGCTAAAGCTATTGTGAACCTATAACTTGGCCTAATAACCCTTTGGCCCGAACCACCTGTGTATGATTCGAAGGATGAAGAGCTAGATGCTTTGCTAGCTAATTTCTCAGTTGAAGAACTTCCACCACTCTCACCAAACTTCGATGATTTCCCAAACTATGTATGTAACATGGGAAAAAGCTCTAAAAAGAAAAACAAACAACAAAAAACCTATAAAATGACCTATGATGATGAAGGCCCATCATTAACCGTAAACCGTGCAAAAACACAAGAAGAGTTGACTAGAGAAGAGTTTGAGAAAATGTGCTAGAAAGAGTGATAATACTCAATGAAAAAAGACCCATTATCGAAACCTTGAAAAACTTAGACAAACATAAAATGATGCTTGATAGTGTGTTAATTGATAGGCTTAAACTTGATGGTGAGGTAACTAATGAGGAAGAGCATGATTTAGCTAAGGAAGTGGTTAAGGAGCATAAGATTGTGAAAGAAGGAGAAGATCCAAGTTGTTTCATTTTACCTATTCGTTTGGAAGGAAAACTCACTTACAATGTATTAGTAGACACCGGATCAAACATAAACATGATGCCATATCGTATCTATGCACTTTTGGAAAGAGGAAAAGCAAGTCCTAAAGTTGATAAAGTGAAATTACTAGACCACTCTAGTGCGGAAACTATGGGATGTTTAATCAATGTCCTTTGCCAAATTGGTACCAACACCATTCTTGCCAATTTCTTACTTTTTGATGTGCCCATTGATAGAGATGTACCATTGGTTGTCGGGAGAAGTTTCATGTATACTCTTGAAGCAATAATGGACATGAGACATAATAGGATAAGTGTGTTTAGAGGGCATTACAAGATTGTGACCATGAAGAAAAAGGAGGAAGAAAGTGATAGTGATGAGGAGGATGATGAGTATTCTCCAAAAAGAGATGAGAATGGGAATCCATTCTATGGACCTGTTTATCCAAGCTATATGGAATGTGAAGATGCTTTGGATCGTGCTCTTGGTGAGCACGACTATTGGAACCCATTTTGTGATGTATGTGTTTAGAAAAAGTTGATAGGATTAGAATTTCTTGGAGCACTACCCGTTTCTTTAACTAATAATGACTGGACACCTAACTATTCGGGGAGAAATGTAAAAGTCAAAGGAGATAGGAAGTGGCACGTTAACATTAAGATTGTGGATCCATTTGGGAATAACTTTGAAAGAGGTTACAAGACTAAGAAAACTGGAAGGAAAGTTTCAGGGGAGTACAAGCTGAGTGATGTCATGTCACCCGGTTATTTCAGAGCTTGAAAAAACATGGATGACAGATAGGAGTAGCAACATACGCTCCTAAGTTTGTTTTTTTACTTGTTTTATTTTTCTTTTCTATGTTATTTTTCATCATTTGAATAAAACGTACCAAAATATTGTATCCTGGAAAGTTAAGGAATGTTTTGATGAATGAATGAATATAATGAAGTTTGATTATATGTGGATTGAACATTTTTACGTATGCATGTTAGTTAAAATTGTTAACTGTGGAAAAATTTACAGCAAGTACGCCGTACTTGGAGTCAAGTACGCCGCATTTCTGAGCGGGGCTATAAATACAACTTAAAAATCTTTCATAACATACAAAATTTCACACACACTAAAAGAAAAACTGCCACACTTTGATCAAAAAATTCTCTACAAAGATCTTTGAAAGAAAAATCAATCCACATTATCATGTCTTCGGTATGTTTATCCATTTTATTTTATTTTCTTACAATTTTTTTCGTATATTAGGGTTAATATTTTGTGTACTTTGTTTTAGATTTTTATTTTGATAAATGTGTTAGTTAGAAGATGATTAGAACCTTTAGGATTATCTAGTTACACAGATGAAGGTTTTGCGTGAGAAAGAATCGAATTAGGGTTAGGGTTTGGCCTTGATCACTATTTTTGCGAAGAATAGGAATTGGGATATGCTTATTTAATCTAGGAGAGATTGAGATAAGATATTAAAAAAGTTTATAGATGTAATGTTTTTAGAAACTATGATAAGATGCTTTTGATGCTTAAACCTATGATAAGAACTGCTTATTTTAGGGGTTTCTGGAAATCAGTGAAGAAAAACTATAAGAATAAGTTTGAAAACGTAGTTGTGTTGGCATGATGCTTTAGAATCAAAAATTTCGCACCCAGAATGCTATGTGCGCCGGTTTTTAAATCTGGACCGCCGTACTTACATTTTAAACTAATTAGTACGTCGTACTTGTTGTCAAGTACGCCACACTTTTTGCCTGAATTCAAAACAGAGTGTTTGAGGATTAGAATTTGAGAGAGATTTAGCCATATTTTGTTGCACTAATAGCTAATAATTTTGTGTCTATGGCATGTATGCAGGAATCAGAAACTAATGTGCAAGCTTCTACTTCTAGGTGCAAAAGAAAAAGACCTACTATGAGTATAGATGAGATATTGCTTGGCAGGGTTAACCATGAGCACTTGCAGTGGAGAGGGTGTAATCAGGATAATAGGAAGAAGTACAATCAGGTTCTGGCTAGGTTGGTAACCAAGCACATCTACTCTCCTTGCATTGTTGACTGGGATCTTCTAAACAAAATGGGATGTGGTGAAACTGTTGAGGAGATGATTGAGATCAAGTTGATTGAAGCTGGAGGAAATGAAGAATTATTTGTGTCTGAGGCATGGAAGAGAGCTTTCAATTATCAAGAGGTGATTTACAAGGAGTTGTGTCAGGAATTCTTTTCTACTTATCAGATGGATGAGAATGTTAGTCAAGAGGAGATATGCACCAAGAAAATCATTAAGTATAGGCTGGGAGGTAGAGTACATAGTGTCAGTCTGGTGAAATTTGGTAGGTACTTAGGGTTGTACAGATCTGAGGTGTTGAATGAAGAAGGTTTTGAGATTTATTTTCAAAGTGGGTTAAGAGATGAAGGGGATTTTAAGGCAGAAGAGTATTGGAGCAGGATAAGCATTGAGGATGAGCCGAGGTTGTCTAGGAGTGCTTGTAATAGCATTAGGAGCCCTGTCCTAAAGTTGTTAAAGAAAATGATTGCTTACAATGTTTGTCAAAGGACCACAGGGTATGAAAAAATTCAGAAAAATGAGCTTTGGTTGATGAGTATGTTTGAGGATAGGAACAATGAGAGGTATGCCAATGTTGCTTGGGTGATAGCTAGGTGGATGAAGAAAAACGGTAAAGGTACACAGGATGGGAGCAAGATCATTATGGGGCAGTTTGTGACTAGGATTGCTAAGAGAATGAGGCTTTTATATGATGATAATTTGAACAGCTACTCCACTCCCACACCTTGCAAGAGATTAAATGAAACCACTCTGAGGGAGTTGATTGATGATGATGGAAGGTTGATTGCTGAGGATCCTCAACCTGGTGTTGCTAGGATAGTACCACCCAGACCCCATAGGCCTACAGTGCTAGAGATTTACCAAAAGTTGGGGGAGATTGAGAGAAGGCAGGATGCACTTAAGGAGCTGGGAAGGAAGAATGAGTATAATTGGACAAGTTATGCCCCCTTGTTTGATAGTTTGGCTGCTCAACAAGGTATCTCTCTTGGCACCATTGCACCACCAGGGTCTACCATCAACCAACCATCCAGTTCTAGGCAGGAAGATGACACCACCACCACCACTCAAGAACAACATTAGGAACAACAACAGCAGCAGCAGTAACACCGCGGCACAAAAATTTGTGTGCGACGCACTTGGATGGCCAACCAGAAATCTGGTTGTGATGTTAAGATAATTTCTAAACAATTTCTATTTTTAATTGTCTGTAACATGCCTCTGTTGGCATTTAAACAATTATCTATGTCGGGAACTGAACAATGGTACCAGGGGGAAAACACTTTAACAAAACAATATATATATATATATATATATATATATATATATATATATATATATATATATATATATATATATATATATATATATATATATGCAAATAATTTGCATAACTATATCTAATATTAATAATAACTATCTAATCTTTTGTTTATCTTGTTTGCGTATTTTGTTTTGTTTATGATAATGTGCAGGTTACGAATAAAGTACGAAGGCTCCATTTTGCTTTGTACAATTTTGTTGAATTCGTCTTACGGTAAAGTAACTCATTCCCATTTTTATATTTTATTTATATTATGTCACATTGGGGACAATGTTCATAATAAGTATGTGGGGGGGGGGGGGGGGTGAGATAAATTGGAATGATTTAAGAAAAAACAAATTTTTAATAAAAAGTGCGACGGTTTTTGAACTTAGTATGCCGCACTTGCTATATAATTTTGGAAAAATAATCGAGTTAAGTCATTTAAGCTACTTTGACTCGGAATTGATAACGTGCTAGCATATTCATAACCATTACCACTTAAATGTGAGGAATTTTCAGCCTTATGCCCTTATTATTGGCTTGTTTCTTTGTTTATGAGTGTGCCGATGTTTTATTTATTCTAGAACTTGTGCTTAAAATCTTTACGAGATCGTTGTAAGATCATATTCGTGTGATATGTAACACCCCCAATTTTGAAATATTTGCAGCGGAATAAAGATTGGGTGTTACTTCACAGCTCATAGTTTTTCAGTAGAAAAAGGTTTTCTAAAACATTTATCATTCGAATTTTTATAAATATCAGAGTTTTCAAAATGAGGTCCCAGTGGTTTTTAAAATTTGTTAAATAGGTTTTCGAATGATAATAAAATTTTATAGCTTTTGTGAGAATTTCGTGCTCTTCCGTCCCATCCTTGCTCGTTATAGACCTGCGATAAACATGCTAAAAGTCAACAAAAGTTGAGTGATATTCATAGGTTTAAGTTTAAAAGATTGAACACAAGTTATAAGTGATAATTGCACCGTCATACAATTATAAGTTAAAAACAGTTGTTATTGCATTAAGCTCATGACACTCAGCCGATTAACAGATCTCATCACGAATGATGGATTATAGTAACAGCGGGCCCTCGGGATAGGCTCTTGCCAGTAACCTATCAGATTTCAAATAAAGTGCGTTTGGTTGTTTTCTCGAACGCCAAAACGGGGATTGTCAATCCCTAATAGATCTATCCACAATTATTTACATTCACCTCCTGGGTGACTAACGCTCATGATATGAGGGGCTTTTAGCAAGGAAAGGTACTTAAGCAATCACGAGATCAGGTAAAGCATACCAAGAAAATACTTGTGTTCATTTTGTAAAAACTAGCATGTATCCCCCTCGCAGGGTTTATAAAACATTTAAATAAGTAAAGGCGAGGCTATGAACTCACCTTAGTGGTTTAGTGAATAAAAATATTGTCACACCCTCGCCGAAGGCGGAAACACGAGGTGCAACGAATCAATATACATTGCCAAAGAGAAATAGAACAATACCATAATTTACATTAAAGGAAAAGTATATCATTACAACATTGTTATAGCCGACCTTGGCAATTTAAAACATAAAGTTTGGTTTCCAAAAGATAGCATTTTAGTACATAATGATCCGTAATGACATGTGAAAACTTCATTATGCAAAGACCTTGAAGAAATGCTTACTGACGATCACCTGAAATGCATGAGAGAAAACGGATCAACTATGAAAATAGTTGGTGAGCACACACGTTTATATATAATGAAAAACCTCTTGAGAAAGTTCACAAGGCAAAGGCATTGTAAATCCACTCAGTTGCAAATCCCGCCCATACAAAATTTGCAACCTGTGTGTTCACAACCTATTGCATATAAAGTAGTACGTCTAGTAGTCAAGCACACACGGTCGTAATAGTTCACAATACAAGTACCACGTATATAATAATGTATGCCAGGCAAAGCCCCTAAAATAAATAATATGCGTCCCGTAACATAGTGAACGAGAGGTTGGCCGACCTCTAATAGCGCTATCCATATTACTTACTAATAGGTGTCGAACAATGCGAATGTACGAACAGTACATCATACAACTATTATATACAATTAAGAATGCTCCAAACATGGGAGACTTTGCACGCTCCACCAATAAGGCGAGACTTTAGGTCAAGAACGCTCTACCAACACGGTGAGACTTTAGGTCATAGTACATACGGGTCATTAAGTTCAAAACAAGTCATAAGTTCGCAATAAAGTTCAAGAGTTTGATTCAAGTTCAAAAGTTTAAGTCAAAAGAGTTCAATAAATAGTAATCAATTTAGTTCAAGTATAATTCATGCATCCACCCCAAAACGATTAAAATAGTTAGAAAAAGGAGTTCGTGAATACTCACCGTAGTTATTAGCAGTAGATTACAACGATATAACGCATATCAAGAATTCACGAGCTTTTAACAACAACCTAAAAATATAATAGTCGCGTCTTAGATATATATAAATATGTATGACAAGAAAGCACAAAATAACTTTTGACAATGTACATATTTTTGTAAATTTACCCTAAGGTCGGGTTTATATCAATTTTAATAATTCACCTATTACGTAAATCATTACGTCAAAGTCTTACTTAAACTATTGATAGGTAAATGGGTCTATTTTCCCAATAGTAGGTCTTACCACTTTGGTTTTTCTCATAAAAATAGTCAAATGTTTTTAAATGCTATTAATCGATATCGTTAACTTTTTATATAAACTAGTTACCTAATTTCTAATAACTTATATTTTCTAAGTCATATAGTGATATGATTATTTTTCTTTCGTTGAAAAAGTCTATCAATGTTTTTATACAATCTATAAATCTCTATAGTCATAAAAATATGTCAAACTACTATTGTATATTTGTTTGTCAATGCAGAATTTTTGGCTGCACCATTCAGTCCCGGAAAAACGACGATATCTAGAGTTCTGCAAGTCCGTTTTACTTGAGGTTTTTGGCTACGTTTAAGTCTAGATGTTACCTAAGTTTCATAAAACTGGGCCGACTACCAGAAACAAATAGAACTATGAGCTTTTTTTAAATAAAATATGGTGTGCAGATTTTGACACCTTTTGCCATTTTGGCTCTCATTTACTCATCAGGATGAGTTATGAGTCAGACAAGAACTGTCAGAGATTAAACTGAATCAATTTGAGTAACAACTTGACTCTTAGCTTGATTTTCGTAACTCATCAAACAAGAAATGTCACTCGATCAAGCTAGGAGACAATTTGTCAGAAAGATAGGATTCAACATCCTTGAAGGAGGTCTTTTGAAAGATATGCTCGAGATTGGGGAAGTTTGCCTCATCAAATCTAACCATGAGAGCGTACATTGTAGAACGAACGAATTGAATTCAGGAACTGAATTCCTTTGACGGGTGGAGACTGTAGCAATTCGAACATTTCAGACTATAATTAGACTAATTATTTTGACCTATTATTATTATTGTTTTAGGTAATATTACTTTTATAAGTAATTACGTACATTCAATCGCGTACGCTTAACTCGTAACCAACACTAGACTATGATTAGTCTAGCTATTCTATAGACTTTATTTTTATTAATAGTCATATTTTATATGAGCTATTGCCATATTGTCATTTTTAAGTAAACTTTGTACGTTTTTAGTATTACGAGTATTTGAACCAATGTTATTAGATTTTAACTATATTTACGCACTCCGTTAAACTTATTACTTATTTAATATACTAATATAGAGTATAATGATAAGTTTTAACATTTTTTTAAGTATTATATTTTTACGTTACCCGATTTTAAATTTCATGACTTGAGGACTTTACGTTAGCAATTATCGGGATCAAAACTACACACTTTAAACTAATAAATATCTAAAAACTAAGAAACAAAATATCAAATTTTCTTCTTCTTTTTCCTGGTGACTCACGCCCACAACACATACATTTTGATGAGTCACAGGTTACATGTTACTCGTATATTTGTTGATAAGTGTACATCAAATATTTTTTATTATATACTACTACTTTTACTAATCATTTCACTACAACAAAACGTAAACTCTCTTTTCTTTCCCTTCACATAAAACGCAGCGACAACAATTTTTAAGGGGTCTTCAATATTGGCAAAAGGTTCTTACAAGGGTTATTTAAGGATTTACAAGACTTGGGTTAATGATTAGAAGATTGGGTTCAAGAAAGATTGGGAATTAGAAGGGTTAAGTGTTTATTTGTTCTTGTGTTCATCACCACCTTGTAAGATATATTCATTTTCTTTATTTTCTTCAATATGGTTTTAATAACTACTATGCCTATTTTATTTTTATGTTGTAAGAATGATTTTGTAATATTTTGACATTGTACACATGATTTGAACCTTAAAAAGTGGCCTAAACAAGCTCTAGGTATGACTTATGAAACTGGAAATAAGAACAGCTCCAAAGATCGAGTAGACTGACCTACTCAGTGAGTTATGAGCCTTTAGAACTTAGATGGGATGATAGAGCTATGTCTTGTGGTCGTTTCGCCGGGTGGCGCACCTCATAACTCATCCTGATGAGTAAATGAGAGCCAAAATGGCAAAAGGTGTCAAAATCTGCACACCATATTTTATTTAAAAAAAGCTCATAGTTCTATTTGTTTCTGGTAGTCGGCCCAGTTTTATGAAACTTAGGTAACATCTAGACTTAAACGTAGCCAAAAACCTCAGGTAAAACGGACTTGCAGAACTCTAGATATCGTCGTTTTTCCGGGACTGAATGGTGCAGCCAAAAATTCTGCATTGACAAACAAATATACAATAGTAGTTTGACATATTTTCATGACTATAGAGATTTATAGATTGTATAAAAACATTGATAGACTTTTTCAACGAAAGAAAAATAATCATATCACTATATGACTTAGAAAATATAAGTTATTAGAAATTAGGTAACTAGTTTATATAAAAAGTTAACGATATCGATTAATAGCATTTAAAAACATTTGACTATTTTATGAGAAAAGCCAAAGTGGTAAGACCCACTATTGGGAAAATAGACCCATTTACCTATCAATAGTTTAAGTAAGACTTTGATGTAATGATTTACGTAATAGGTGAATTATTAAAATTGATATAAACCCGACCTTAGGGTAGCCTATCAATAGGGCTTGTTACTATTTTTGATCAAAACTAAACTTTCATATTTTTGTAAATTTACAAAAATATGTACAATGTCAAAAGTTATTTTGTGCTTTCTCGTCATACATATTTATATATATCTAAGACGCGACTATTATATTTTTAGGTTGTTGTTAAAAGCTCGTGAATTCTTAATATGCGTTATATCGTTGTAATCTGCTGCTAATAACTACGGTGAGTATTCACGAACTCCTTTTTCTAACTATTTTAATCGTTTTGGGGTGGATGCATGAATTATACTTGAACTAAATTGATTACTATTTATTGAACTCTTTTGACTTAAACTTTTGAACTTGAATCAAACTCTTGAACTTTATTGCGAACTTATGACTTGTTTTGAACTTAATGACCCGTATGTACTATGACCTAAAGTCTCACCGTGTCGGTAGAGCGTTCTTGACCTAAAGTCTCGCCTTATTGGTGGAGCGTGCAAAGTCTCCCATGTTTGGAGCATTCTTAATTGTATATAATAGTTGTATGATGTACTGTTCGTACATTCGCATTGTTCGACACCTATTAGAAAGTAATATGGATAGCGCTATTAGAGGTCGGCCAACCTCTCGTTCACTATGTTACGGGACGCATATTATTTATTTTAGGGGCTTTGCCTGGCATACATTATTATATACGTGGTACTTGTATTGTGAACTATTACGACCGTGTGTGCTTGACTACTAGACATACTACTTTATATGCAATAGGTTGTGAACACACAGGTTGCAAATTTTGTATGGGCTGGATTTGCAACTGAGTGGATTTACAATGCCTTTGCCTTGTGAACTTTCTCAAGAGGTTTTTCATATTATATAAACGTGTGTGCTCACCAACTATTTTCATAGTTGACCCGTTTTCTCTCATGCATTTCAGGTGATCGTCAGTAAGCATTTCTTCAAGGTCTTTGCATAATGAAGTTTTCACATGTCACTACGGATCATTATGTACTAAAATGCTATCTTTTGGAAACCAAACTTTATGTTTTAAATTGCCAAGGTCGGCTATAACAATGTTGTAATGATATACTTTTCCTTTAATGTAAATTATGGTATTGTTCTATTTCTCTTTGGCAATGTATATTGATTCGTTGCACCTCGTGTTTCCGCCTTCGGCGAGGGTGTGACAAATATCGATACTCAGTTTGCAAAATGGGAACGGCTCCACACACGACCTAGATAAGGTATGGCAAGTTTTAGCTTTTGATAGTCTTAGTGTTTTAATCGCGAGTAGTTTTTAAAAGCATGATTTGTTAATTTAATGTTAGTAAAACTTTTGGTTTTTATAGTATATTGTTCGTTTAGTTTAGTTATATATAACGTAAGATATAATAATAATAACGATAGTTTGAAAATAACGTAACGTTTAATATTAATAATAGTAATAATAATAATAGTTTGAAAATAAACGTAAAGTCGCTACGTGAAATTGTAAAAATGGAAAGTAAAAATAAAAATATTAATTATATATATATGGCCCTTGTATTTTCTAAAAATTTACACTTTTTACCCTAACGGCGTTAGCGTTACGCCGTTAGTCCAAAATTAAATATATTTACATTTTACGTCCAAAACTTTATATTTCTTACACCTTTCACCCTAGAGTTCATAAAATCATTTTTCACCCCTTTAATTTATGAAATGACATTTTATACCGAAACTTTGAAAAGTTGACACTTTTAACCCGATTTTCATAAAATTTGCAAATTTAGTCCAAACTTCACTAATTTTCAAAACTTAATGTTTTCATTTCTTAAATAGTTTCACAACAGCTTATTGAGCTTATTCTACCAGCTTATTAGTTCGAAAAGTTAATTTGATAGCTTATGGGCTTTTAACGAAATGTAAGGCCCGTTAGCGTTTTTAATTCCAATGGGCCTACGGGAGTTTTGGGCCTTGTTTTGGGCTAAGGTTAGGATTATAAAAACATTGTCAAACTGCTTATTTCCTTAGCTTATACGATCGGCTTATTTTGAAATGATTGGGCCTTAAGGCCCAGTCGATACTAATTAATTTCCAAAACTAGTTTCCAAATCGATTTGCTTGGTGTCTTTTATAGATTCAAAACGCGATTTTTATTATAAAGTTTTTATACGAAAATGAATGTTTGTCATGAGGTCTATTAGTTTGTAAAATAAAAATGTATGCTCGTTAAGTAAATATTAAAGATATGCGTGTGTTTTGGACGTGGCATGGGACGAATTTTTATAAGAAAAAGACTTAGAAATATTTTAAGAGTTTTCGATACTTGTTTGTATACGTTAGAAATGTATTATAAAATAGGTTGTACGTAGCTTTTTAGTTTCAAAACTCTACATAGTTTATTTGTTAAGGTGTGAAATATATAGACGAACGTAAAACATATATATGTCGTTTATTTAGTTTTCGAATAAAGAGATGCAATTGTGTGTGTCGCGTATAAAAATAATGCAAATGAAAGTTTTATATAAATATTGAAAAGAGTTTTGTTAGGACTTACGACACCAAAGTGGTGGTTAAAACAAGACGTAGAATCGAGAAGTGAGTGAGATGAGTACGTAGTGTGTATGTGTGCTCGACCAAGGTTCACAAACAATAATTTGTTTCTCCTAAACTCACACGAATTCCTTGATTTTCCTACCCAAATGCTTCGACCCAAGCCTAGTTCACTACTTAGAATATTTGGTGATTTTTGGTTTGCATGGAAATGGAAAATGCAAGCATGCATGCATGGCTTTATATATGGTTGCTAGTGTGTTCTAGTGCTCATAATTTATGAGATGTGATGGTTACTTGTGAACTTAAAGTCTTGGAGCAAATGTAGAAGCAACATTTACTATCTTCTTTGTTCTCATGTGTCGACATCAAAACCAAAGAAAACGTGGACTATGAATTTAAATTGGTTACGTGTGAAATACATTATAAACTTGGTGTAGTACTTGCCTAGGACTTTAATATGTATTGTGTGTGAGCATGAATTTGGGAAGTACTCTTTTGTTTCAAAACTATATGTCGACTACTTATTTCTTTTGGTAAACGATTTGTAAATCGGTTGTGACTTGAGATTTTGATAACTTTAAAATATTTAGACACTAGTTTGTGTTTAGAAATGATTTTAGGAAGTTATAGAAACAAACGTGGTTTAAAACGGTTGAGTTTTGGATTAGTTGAAAAACGTATGAAATTGTTTTTGGACAAATACTTTTCCTAGTAAAAACGTATCTAGACTCGATGTGAGAAACTAAAAATCGACACACTCAAAGTTGGCTAGGTGAGAAAAGAGATTGTACGAAAATATGTGTGAGTCGTGTGTAAGAGTTGGGAGTACGAGACTCGTTTCTAGTTGTCCTAGTCGAGTGATTGGAAAAACAAGAGAAAGGAAAATGGGCTAATTAGGATTGGGCCGTGAATAGTAACAGGCCGAGGCTTTGGTTTGGGCTTAGGGTAATTAAGGGTCCGGTTTAGAAGTAAATTAGGATTAGTAAAATATTAATTGTGATTAGTGATAATTTTAGAAATTAATTAATAAGACGTTTGCGTGAGTCCGAGAGTGAATAGTGTTTTGTGAATAGTAAAATTTTTGAAAAACATCTCAACATCGCTAACCGACTCCAAAAATGATGAATAGTGAAATGATGAATAGTGTTTTGTGAATAGTAACCGATGAATAGTAATTTTTGAAAAATGTCTCGAAAATGCAGGTTCGTAATGAATAAAGAAAATTTTAATATTCTCGCGATTTTAGACTATAGTGATACATGTGTGAGCATCGTTCCAAGCAAACTGGGATCATAAATATCGTAGTGATTTTAAGTCACATAGCATATTTGATAATAAAATATATATAAAAAAAATTTGCTATTGGTAAAAACGTTATTAATTAACAAAATGATATATTAGTCTTTGATTTACTTTTATTATTTATAGGGAAATTTACGAGGGATTACAGTACCTACCCCTCATTCTGAATTCCGTCCCGGAATTCAAGTTTAACTAAATTCTGGTATTAGGAAATTTCGATCAGAGGGTTGTCGAGAGATTAAGATTTAGGAGACGCGGTTTATTTAGACTTATTTGTGCTAGGCAGGATCTAGTAACTGGTGTATTTAAGGGTTGTGAATATTGAAGGTAGTGGTTTTGAATTGTAAAATAACAGCTAGGTGTACCGTAACCAACTGTCGGGAATAGTGATCCTAACGGTCTGTAATAGTGATCTAACGGCTAGTTTTCTTCCTACATATACTCCTTTCAAATTTCCATTTCTTCCACCAACCATTTTCCTATCATTTCTCATTTCCTATTCTTAAAATACTTGCGAAAAAAAAATGCCGAGCCTACTTACTATACTAGCGATTGTGTATGTTGTCCTTGCCGCTGTCTACTTAGCGTATGTTCCAGACGAAGACTTTGGGTTCTTGGTTGCGATCTTGTTGTTTGTCGTACCCTTCACGGTTCTAGCCATTACCGTGGACAAGATATGGGGGTAATAATCTTAAGCTAGGGTTGTTTTAACTTAATTCCTTGTCGTGTTTCTATGTAATCCTCAATAAATGTGAAATAAGACTTAGTTGTCCTTATGTTTAAAAATTTGTCTTGCTATAGTTTTTAATGATTTGTTTATATTTATCTTTCAGCATAATTAAGGTGATTCATCCTGTGGTGGCTTTTGCTATGGTTTTGTTGGTGGGGGTTTTTGTTGTCATAGTGGATCAACCTATTGAAGATTTTATGGTTTATATTGTAATTATTGTGACGTTAGCATTTCCGATGCTAATTATTTGTTTATTTATTAATTTTCATGGATTCGGATAAATTCTTAGTTATTGGAGTTTTCTATTAGTCTTTGTGAATTATTAGGGTTTTTCCTATTTGTACTTTTGTTGGCTTCTCGTCCTAATGATGAGGGAATAAGATAGATATTTATGGTAGTTTCTAATATTTATCTATATTTGTTGCTTTTAAATGAAGATTGTTATTTAGAATTTTTGGTATTATGATTGTTCCATCATGACATGATTCTTTCTAAATTAGACATAGTTTGCCAGGCTATGTTTAATGGAGGACTAAATGATGTGATGCTTGGTTCAGTCACAGTTGTATTTATGTTTTTCTTTAAGTTGTTTTAGATGGTGTTCAACGTTTTGTTATTATGATATAATACGTAATTACTTTTAAGAATAAAGTAGGAACTTTATTCATTGATTTATTTATTTATTTTGTGTGTGTGTATATATATATATATATATATATATATATATATATATATATATATATATATATATATATATATATATATGATGAGTCAGAAATTTCTAGGGAAATTACAGTATGTCGTTATTTGGTAAATGGGATAGGAATTGAAATTGACGTAGATTACAATTATTTTGGAAATATTACAAGGTAGATTTTTCGATACGGTAGAAGGATAGTTGTTTTACTTAGGTTACATCCATCGTAACTTAAAGTAAAATACGGGGAAGAGATACAATCTCAGGAAATTGTCGAACTAGGATTTATTTATTTACAACAGGAATTTATTCATCTGCTTCAATCTAGTCATCATTCCTTTGATACTATCGAAGTCTTTAAAGGTTCCTTATTTCTAAGAGTTTTCGCTTTTGTTTATTTCCATTAGGTATAACTCTTTGCCTAATTCCTTGGTTATGGGTGATGGTAGGGTTAGCCATTCCTTCTGGCGTTTTAAAGTGGTTTGGCCTATATTCCATGTAGTTTTCCTGCTTGTCAGGCGTATCCGACTCTCCTCTTGGATAAACTATGGTAGTCCCTTCGAGTACTACTGATACGATGCTGGTTACCAATTTCCTGACGGTTTCAGTAGTCATGGTGGTTTTTGATGAAGATGGAGTACATGTATTGTTTACGTTGTCCATCATCTGAAATCATTAATGAAACTTAACTTAGAATCCATCTGATGTCAGAATAACATAAATAATGAATCCTAATTATTTCATTGTTGATAGACTGAATTGACTCCTTACTGTAATCTAATTTCAAGATATGTCTGTGTTGTATCATAGATAGATAATCAACTCTTGATATGAGATTACTAAGGAACAAACCAATTCGTCCACTAAAATAAATTTTCTCTCTCTTGAAAATTTATTTTTAGACAATCTTTTGGTTTCTGGTGAATTATAGTATGTTTAAAAATTTCTTACAATTGTAAGAAATCTCACGGTAGATTTGAATAGTATAGTAGAAGTCATCTTAATATTAATAACTAGACTAACCGTCTTAGTAAAACGATTAGTACAAGGTCTCTTATTAATATGTCATGGATCTACGTGGAGTTATTTGTTCATCAAGGGAGGTAACAATTGATGAGATTTTTGCATGAAATTCTGAGGATTCATAGTATGCATGCTTGATACGAAAGAAAATGATTGATTTATAACGGAGAGATGAAACGGAAGAGGAGGTTATATTATGATTTGATTACGAATTCTGAAAGGTACAGATTTATTGAACATTACATGAAATACTAACCAAGTCTGTCTGGTTTAGTAGATGCAGCAGGGATACTTGTAAACTTAAGATTAGTTACGCCTCTGACGTAAATATCTAATCTCTTTCTCAAGTTCAAGTTGTGCTGCTTCCATGTTTGAGAATCGGGTGTGCTTATATTGTGGTTAGGGAATTATGTGAGGATAAGGTATTTGGTATATCTGGTATTGGGGAATCTAAAGTGTAGGGTAACGGAGAATTTGGCTCAACATTCTTCCACGGCCTCTTTTGTCGTGAACTTTGTCCAACTTCGAATGTTGCCTGACTACCAATCACATCTTCATATGATTCAGCAGTTCTCCTAGGTTTTTGACGTAGAGGTGAACAGATAGGTGACGATGGAAGTGATCTATGAGTGATTCCTATATTAAGTTGGGGCTGTGATATTTGTACGTAGGGATCTTCAGTGTTCGGAGAATTTTGATTGACGGGGGGATGTATTAGTATTACGGAGAGTAGTTTTGGCGTTCAAGGAAGTTTTTGGAGACATGTTACTGTAGTAACCGGGAATAGTATTTTATAAGTTACTTTTATGTTATAGATATAATGGTACGGATGAAATAATAATTGTGTATGCGCAATTTCTAAACATGCAGAATAATCTTAACAGTTAATGTACTGAGCACGGTAGTATGCAGGCACGAAAAGCACGAAGAGTGTAGGGCTATAAAATGTTTTGTTTGTAAAAACGGTTATAGTTCAGATCTAAAATAGATCTGTTTCTCTATAACCAAAGCTCTGATGCCAATCTGTAACACCCCTAATTTTGAAATATTTGCAGCGGAATAAAGATTGGGTGTTACTTCACAGTTCATAGTTTTTCAGTAGAAAAAGGTTTTCTAAAACATTTATCATTCGAATTTTTATAAATATCAGAGTTTTCAAAATGAGGTCCCAGTGGTTTTTAAAATTTGTTAAATAGGTTTTCGAATGATAATAAAATTTTATAGCCTTTGTGAGAATTTCGTGCTCTTCCGTCTCATCCTTGCTCGTTATAGACCTGAGATAAACATGCTAAAAGTCAACAAAAGTTGAGTGATATTCATAGGTTTAAGTTTAAAAGATTGAACACAAGTTATAAGTGATAATTGCACCGTCATACAATTATAAGTTAAAAACAGTTGTTATTGCATTAAGCTCATGACGCTCAGCCAATTAACAGATCTCATCACGAATGATGGATTATAGTAACAGGGGGCCCTCGGGATAGGTTCTTGCCAGTAACCTATTAGATTTCAAATAAAGTGCGTTTGGTTGTTTTCTCGAACGCCCAAACGGGGATTGTCAATCCCTAATAGATCTATCCACAATTATTTACGTTCACCTCCTGGGTGACTGAGGCTCATGATATGAGGGGCTTTTAGCAAGGAAAGGTACTTAAGCAATAACGAGATCAGGTAAAGCATACCAAGAAAATACTTGTGTTCATTTTGTAAAAACTAGCATGTATCCCCCTCGCAGGGTTTATAAAATATTTAAATAAGTAAAGGCGAGGCTATGAACTCACCTTAGTGGTTTAGTGAATAAAAATATCGATACTCAGTTTGCAAAATGGGAACGGCTCCACACACGACCTAGATAAGGTATGGCAAGTTTTAGCTTTTGATACTCTTAGTGTTTTAATCGCGAGTAGTTTTTAAATGCATGATTTGTTAATTTAACGTTAGTAAGACTTTTGGTTTTTATAGTATATTGTTCGTTTAGTTTAGTTATATATAACGTAAGGTTTAATAATAATAATAATAACGATAGTTTGAAAATAACGTAACGTTTAATATTAATAATAGTAATAATAATAATAGTTTGAAAATAAACGTAAAGTCGCTACGTGAAATTGTAAAAATGGAAAGTAAAAATAAAAATATTAATTATATATATATGGCCCTTGTATTTTCTAAAAATTTACACTTTTTACCCTAACGGCGTTAGCGTTACGCCGTTAGTCCAAAATTAAATATATTTACATTTTACGTCCAAAACTTTATATTTCTTACACCTTTCACCCTAGAGTTCATAAAATCATTTTTCACCCCTTTAATTTACAAAATGACATTTTATACCGAAACTTTGAAAAGTTGACACTTTTAACCCGATTTTCATAAAATTTGCAAATTTAGTCCAAACTTCACTAATTTTCAAAACTTAATGTTTTCATTTCTTAAATAGTTTCACAACAGCTTATTGAGCTTATTCTACCAGCTTATTAGTTCAAAAAGTTAATTTGATAGCTTATGGGCTTTTAACGAAATGTAAGGCCCGTTAGCGTTTTTAATTCCAATGGGCCTACGGGAGTTTTGGGCCTTGTTTTGGGCTAAGGTTAGGATTATAAAAACATTGTCAAACTGCTTATTTCCTTAGCTTATACGATCGGCTTATTTTGAAATGATTGGGCCTTAAGGCCCAGTCGATACTAATTAATTTCCAAAACTAGTTTCCAAATCGATTTGCTTGGTGTCTTTTATAGATTCAAAACGCGATTTTTATTATAAAGTTTTTATACGAAAATGAATGTTAGTCATGAGGTCTATTTGTTTGTAAAATAAAAATGTATGCTCGTTAAGTAAATATTAAAGATATGCGTGTGTTTTGGACGTGGCATGGGACAAATTTTTATAAGAAAAAGACTTAGAAATATTTTAAGAGTTTTCGATACTTGTTTGTATACGTTAGAAATGTATTATAAAATAGGTTGTACGTAGCTTTTTAGTTTCAAAACTCTACATAGTTTATTTGTTAAGGTGTGAAATATATAGACGAACGTAAAACATATATATGTCGTTTATTTAGTTTTCGAATAAAGAGATGCAATTGTGTGTGTCGCGTATAAAAATAATGCAAATGAAAGTTTTATATAAATATTGTAAAGAGTTTTGTTAGGACTTACGACACCAAAGTGGTGGTTAAAACAAGACGTAGAATCGAGAAGTGAGTGAGATGAGTACGTAGTGTGTATGTGTGCTCGACCAAGGTTCACAAACAATAATTTGTTTCTCCTAAACTCACACGAATTCCTTGATTTTCCCACCCAAATGCTTCGACCCAAGCCTAGTTCACTACTTAGAATATTTGGTGATTTTTGGTTTGCATGGAAATGGAAAATGCAAGCATGCATGCATGGCTTTATATATGGTTGCTAGTGTGTTCTAGTGCTCATAATTTATGAGATGTGATGGTTACTTGTGAACTTAAAGTCTTGGAGCAAATGTAGAAGCAACATTTACTATCTTCTTTGTTCTCATGTGTCGACATCAAAACCAAAGAAAACGTGAACTATGAAATGAAATTGGTTACGTGTGAAATACATTATAAACTTGGTGTAGTACTTGCCTAGGACTTTAATATGTATTGTGTGTGAGCATGAATTTGGGAAGTACTCTTTTGTTTCAAAACTATATGTCGACTACTTATTTCTTTTGGTAAACGATTTGTAAATCGGTTGTGACTTGAGATTTTGATAACTTTGAAATATTTAGACACTAGTTTGTGTTTAGAAATGATTTTAGGAAGTTATAGAAACAAACGTGGTTTAAAACGGTTGAGTTTTGGATTAGTTGAAAAACGTATGAAATTGTTTTTGGACAAATACTTTTCCTAGTAAAAACGTATCTAGACTCGATGTGAGAAACTAAAAATTGACACACTCAAAGTTCGCTAGGTGAGAAAAGAGATTGTACGAAAATATGTGTGAGTCGTTTGTAAGAGTTGGGAGTACGAGACTCGTTTCTAGTTGTCCTAGTCGAGTGATTGGAAAAACAAGAGAAAGGAAAATGGGCTAATTAGGATTGGGCCGTGAATAGTAACAGGCCGAGACTTTGGTTTGGGCTTAGGGTAATTAAGGGTCCGGTTTAGAAGTAAATTAGGATTAGTAAAATATTAATTGTGATTAGTGATAATTTTAGAAATTAATTAATGAGACGTTTGCGTGAGTCCGAGAGTGAATAGTGTTTTGTGAATAGTGTTTCGTAAATAGTAAAATTTTTGAAAAACATCTCAATATCACTAACCGACTCCAAAAATGATGAATAGTGTTTGTGAATAGAAACCGATGAATAGTAATTTTTGAAAAATGTCTCAAAAATGCAGGTTCGTAATGAATAAAGAAAATTTTAATATTCTCGTGATTTTAGACTATAGTGGTACATGTGTGAGCATCGTTCCAAGCAAACAGGGATCATAAATATCGAAGTGATTTTAAGTCACATTGCATATTTGATAATAAAATACATAAAAAAAAATTGCTATTGGTAAAAACGTTATTAATTAACAAAATGATATATTAGTCTTTGATTTACTTTTATTATTTATAGGGAAATTTACGGGGGATTACATGATATAAGTGATTTTAAATGATAAAGAGGCAAAAAACTTAGGATTTACACCAAATAGCCATCAAATAAACTATATATATTAGTAATCACATCGATTATCTAATTTCCAATAAAAAACCTTTTATAGCAATTATCTTTAGTGCTAGATACCATTAGAACAACATTCTGAGTCAATCTATTCGTTTCTTACATCCACTAAAAATAAAATATATACAACCTTAGCATTTTAAACCTTGAACCTTGTTGGAAGTCCAAAGAAAAAGAAAGAACAAATTACGGATTATGCTATTTTGAATGAAATATGAAGGTTGCAAACTTCTAATTTTGATTGAAGTGGTGTGTTTATCGTAAGTATGGGGGAAAACCAAATGATTCCCAAGGAAACAAAAGGAAAAAAAAAGAGAAAAAGGAGAAAAGATAAGAAAGAAAAAAAAGCACATCTACAAGGTGAATAAAGTGTTGGCAAAACGTGTGCCAAATGAAGACCGTTATTACAGAAAATGGACTTTCAACTTATTATTAGTTTTCTTTTTAAACAATTCCACCATATAATCCCATGTCTAATCCATACCCATATTATTACCTTTAGCCAAACGTTATAACCCGAATAAAAGTCCTCTTTTTGATAAAATATACTTGGTGCTTACGCCATGTCGGTGAAGTTTAGTTTTTTGTACAAGCCTATGGTAATTTATTTAACATGTCTGAGCAACTGAGTGTGATTCCTTTATACCCGATATATGAGTGTGAGTGAATTATACTTTCCATTTTCGAGAGATGCTTAGTCGCGTTATCTTGGCTTATGATTTCTTGATAAGATGCAAATAAAAATATTTTTAAGGATTGCTTGAGGGCAAGCAATAGTTAAGTATGGGGGGAGTTGATAACGCTCTTATTATATATATTTATTCTATCAATTATATATTATATATCTATTGAATATCATATTATTTGTGTAGAATTGGCACTAATCTGGTTGCAGGATTGAACGAGAGAAGGAAGTTAGAAGTATCACTAAAAGGACGATAAAGCAACAACTACAACAAAAGCAAGGACTAGAAATGAAAATACAAATATAAAAGACCCAAGTACGCCGGTCTTAGGACTATGTGCGGCGTACTTGCTTGGCGGGTAAATGAGATTGAATCTACATGAAGTACGGCGTACTTTCTACGGAGTGCGGCACACTTATCTTGTCAGTTACAAATACAGAGTTATGATTGCATTCTTTATGAGGCTGATCATTTTTCCTCAATTACTGAACTCTGGAGTTAAGCTAGGTCAAGGAAGCCTATATATTGTGGCCTACGAATCAAAACAAAAGCAACAACGAAAGGGGGTAACATCTAGTAGTAGGAAAAGTATAAAATGTATTATTGGTGAACTCATACCAAGTTCACCATATCAAGGTTGAATTGTAATCATATTACTGTGACAGAGGGTAGGAGAACGAGCCAAGAGAGTTATCTCTGTGAAACCATTTGTTCTTTCGTCGTAATCACTTTGGTACAGTTCTCTATTTCTACGAATTTTATTTATGAAATCTATTTTGAATGATATGTGTTTTGTTATCAAGATAACGGAGTAGTCGTTCTTATGTTTATTTGGGTGATATAGTAATTATATGGTTGTTTTCATTGTAATGTACGCTTGCTATTTGATACTATGCTTAAGTTTAATTGATGAGCTTTTGTTTGGATCATTGTTGAATGTTTGATGTATCTCTGTGGTAGAAGTAGGTCGAAAGGGTCTATCACTTTGGTATTATTTCAAGGTGTTTGTCTATGGCAACTTGGTGTTTACCTTGTAGAAATTGGTGGACAAAATGTTTATCAACCCATCCATGATCTTGTTTAATGCCTTATCTCATGTCTAACGAACTTGATGAGAAAATTGGCTTATGTATACTTCTGTTATGAACCATCCTTAATGCATTTGATATATTGAGAATTATAGGTCGAAAGGGATTCTTAATATGTTTGATAGTTATTTGTAGGAGTGATCACCAGTCATCTCTTTCTTGTATATCTTGTTCATGATTGCTTGCTCATCATTTACATGTTTACTTCCATGTTTCTCAGCCTAAATAAACATAACTTTAATCATATACACAAGAAATCTAAATTACTAGTCTTTGGATAAGTGACAATCTAGGGACTTTACTTTGAAACAATTGCGAACTTGGCTTTTCTACAATCTCTTGGGACGACCTGGTCTTAGCCAAACCTTTACTATAAACGGGGGTTATACTTTACCCATGTGTTTTATATATTAAGGAAATTGGTGAAATTAGTATTATAAATTTAAAGCTTTTGAAACACATGAGCGGTTTTGACATATATTTGCCATATCTCTTAATTATAGTTTGTAGATCAGAATCCTTATGGACTTTAGCATGGCCATTGGTGAGAAAGTTTCATCATAAACAATGCCTTAAGTTTGGGTGAAACCTTCGCAACCAGCTTAGCTTTATATGTTTGCATATTTCCATCCATGTCGATCATCTTCTTGAAGATCCATTTACACCCTAAAACTTTACCCGTAGGAAGTAGATCAACTAGCTCCCAAACATGGTTATCATACATGGGTTGCATCTCAGTCTCCTTGGCATCCTGCCATTGCGCAAATTCATCCCTAGATACTCCTTCATGTTAGTTAACAGGTTCTGAGACATCCACATTATCTACCACAAAGCCATAGTATCTATCAGGCTCATAACAAGTCCTTTGAGATTTGCGCAGACTCTCTGTTTCATCAACAACTCCAACAACTCTCTGTTGGGCTTCCATGATTTGTTCTTGATTTGCTTCCTTTATAGTCTATAGTGTTTTTTCTTCATATACATGCTTTAATAGATCCATATATCTATTTACTTCCTTGTGAAGGAATCCCCCTCAAGAAAAGTATCAGCCCGACCAACAAAAACTTTGTTATTGATTGATAAATAGAAATAATATCTGTTCATTTCCATAGGATACCCTTGAAAGGAGCTTTAGTCATTTTACATGACAAGCAAGATTTGCATGTACCAAATGACTCATTGTCCAATGGTTCTAGAATTTATTCCTTATGGATATTCGGTGTGCGTTTCTTGCAGATATGTCCCAATCGACAATGCCAGAGGTGTGCCTTATTCAACCCATACCAGGGTTTCTTAGCATAAATATAAAGATTGCACCATCAGGAACTCCTAAGTCCAACATGTACAAACCGTGTTGAGAGATAGCTTTGAAGTAGAAAATATTATTTTTGAAAGCAAAAATAGTTTTGGAACTTGATTTGAAATCAAATCCGCTATCACTCAACAAGTCATAGAGCATTACATTTTTAATCAGTTTTGGAACATAATAGCAGTTCTCTAGTTTCGATAATAATCTTGATCTAAAGGTAGTAGTTCTCTAGTGTGAGAGATTTCAAGTTCAATTCCTTTTTGCTATGAAAAAAAATTAGATTTTTTTTACGACCTTTTTATAAAAGTGCATTTGAAATATGTGTTATTGCATGATTTACCTAAAATTCATTTGATTTTTTTCGCAGTAATTCACATGCATGTGAATTTTTTACTATGTCTTTTTACTTAAATATTTTTTTTCGAGTTTTTCGACATGTGATTACAAGATTCTCACAATAGAAGTTTAGCTGTAGTGGTGATCGGGGGAGTAGAAGTTTAGGTGCTTACTGATGACGTATAGTCTATATCTGGGCCACGAGCCCAAATGATAAACATCACTAAGTCCCAAAACCACCATGAGTGGGCTATTATAACTTGGGCCACAATAATAATGGGATTGGGCTCACGTAGACCCAAGCCCAACCAAACTATCCGGGCATAGATAAGGATCTTCTAATTATGGAATAGATATCCTTAACCCGGATAAGCACCACGTGTGCGAAACGTAAGGAGCACGAAACCTACAAGGATTCTGCGCCTATATAAGGGATGACATAATTCTCATTAAAGGTACGATTCACAAACCCTAAACTCTTTACGAGAACCCTAAAAACCGATTACTTACTCTCACGCCGGAGGATAATCGTGGGAGACAATCCCACGATAAGCCTAACGATGTTTGTTTACTTTCTTAGTGCGCAGGTTTCAAGCATTAAGAGCGAATTGATACGAGAGCAAGAGCCCAAACTAGGAACGCCCAACTTTTGTATCAACAAGTGGCGCCATCCGTGGGACCAACACTAAGAACTAAGGAACTAGAATGACGAAGAATAAAAATTCAAGCCAGCGGACTCCGCAGTTGGAAAAAACACGTGACCCCCAGAGGAAGAATCAACAAGATTCGACCCCTAGGCAGGCCTCTGGGACAACCAGTGCGCCTGGTCACCAAGAACCGGGACCAACCCAAACTCTCCCAGCGGTGGAATTACCTGTAAGGACTACCCAAGTCACCACCATAATCCCAAGCGTTGAAGAACTCCAACGCACCCTCTTCAATACCCCTCACCAAACGGCACCTACAGTGGACAACACTGTGCCGCCGGGCGCACCTAACCGAGATAGGGTGCCCAATACGAAGGCAGATATTCTTGCAGCGAATGAGGACGCGCCTGACCTAACGCTGAGCAATTTTGTATCCCAAAATTACGAAACTCTAACTACCCTCATGCAAGAAGAAGCGAGGAGAAGGTCGAGTACGAGCCTGCAAGCCCGGCTCAACTTTGGTCCTGAACGCGAGGCATCACCACCGCGCCACCTACGAGGAAGGCGCGAAAACAATGAAAGACGTACCACTATCCATGATAGGCTGGGTACGACATCTGACTCACAATATTCAGAGGAATATGAAGACGGCGAGAGGCGCACTAATGTTCATTCCAGACTTGGTAGTCGAGGGATACACGACAGATTAGGACCTCAACATTCACCAAGCGAAGGTTCCTCCAGGTCTGGGAGCAAAAGAATTCATGACAGATTAGGGAGGAGAATATCCCCAAGTGAAAGCCCCTCAAGCTCTTCCTCTGAAGGAAGCCGGCGCAAGCGCCGCAAAAGAGATTACTCCTCCTCCAACGACTCCTCGGACAACGAGGATAAGGAAACAGGACACTGGAAGTCAAAAGGAAGACGTCGTGAATAAGAAGACGAAGACATATCTCTCCCATCGCGTCGCCAGAAAGTTGATGCATTCACACGACGCATCAGCGACTACTCCGATCGCAAGAGGAGGCGCATGCCCACTAATGTCAAAACATATGATGGGACAGTTGATCCGGATGATCACCTAAAAATTTTCAAATCGGCTGCTACTATCGAAAATTGGCCACAACCTGTGTGGTGCCATATGTTTAATTCCACATTAGTAGGGAATGCGCGCACGTGGTTTAGCAAACTCCCACGACGGAGCATCGACGGGTTTGAAGAATTACGGAAAGCATTCCGTTTAAACTTCACCCAAAGAAAGAAGTGCGCTAAAAACCCTGTTGAACTAGCCAGAATAAAGCAGCGCCAAGGGGAATCAACCAGTGCTTATATGGATCGCTTTAAAGTTGAGTGCATACATGTCAAAGCATGTCCCGAAATCCTAAAAATTTCAGGGTTCATGAATGGGATTAACAACCCAGAACTCATTCGGAAGCTAAACGACAAGGTTCCCCAAACCTTCGATGAGCTAATGAAGCGCACAAGATCCTTCATACAAGGAGAAGCAGCCGCTGCGGACAGCAAAAAAGGCTACTCAAATTATAGGCAACAAGAACACCCTAGGAAACAATCCAATGATCAGAATAGCAACCGCAGCAAGAATTATCGCAGTGGAAGAGATAATGACAAGTATACCCCTCTTACAAAGACTCCGAGGGAAATATTTGTAACAGAAGGGGAAAACTTCCCAAAACCTCCACCAATGCGTACCGCAGAGGACAAGCGCATAGGGAATGGATACTGCGAATATCATGGCCAAAAAGGCCATACAACCAACGAGTGCGTCCAACTACGACAACTGATTGAAAAATTAGTAAGGGAGGGCAGAATGGATCACCTCGTAAAAAACATCAAAGAAGGGAAGGACAAGCAAAGGAATGGAGGCAAGAAAGAACCTCCCAAAGACAAAACGGACATCATCTACATGATACAGTCATGGCAACGCAAGACAAAACAAAAAGTCAGTCAAAAATTCTCTCCAGAAAAAGAGATATCCTTCCCCACTCTAGCTGCGGACAACGCAGTAGTAGAGCCACTAACTATTGAAATACATACGGGGGGACACGATATCCGCCGCATGTATATCGATGGGGGGGGGGGGGCATCCGCAGACATCCTATATGATCATTGTTTCAAAAGGATACGACCTGAGATACAAAGTCAATTGATACCAGCCACAACTTCGCTGACTGGATTCACAAGAGAAAAGATTTGGCCTATGGGACAATTGCGCTTGCTCGTAGTTGTGGGCGATGAACAACACTGAACAGCAACATGGATAAATTTCATGGTTATTAAGTCTCCCTCACCATACAATGGCATCATTGGGAGACCTGGAATATCATCCATGCGCGCTGTACCATCCACAGCACATGGGATGCTCAAATTTCTGGTGGAAGGAGGAGTTGTCACCCTCTACAACACCACAGTACCACCCAAAGAATGCAATGCAGTAACCAGTGAGGTGGAGAATATTCCAGAACAGCGCACAGAAAAATTTCCAAACTTAAAGGTCGCTATTCATCCCGATTACCCAGATCAACAAGTATCGATTGGAGGATCTTTATCTGACAAAGGTAAAGCAGCTGTGTGCGCACTCTTGCAAAAGAACCTGAATATCTTTGCATGGGAACCAAAGCACATGACCGGAGTGCCACGCTCTATCACGGAGCACAAGCTAAAAATCCGACAAGGATATCCCCCAATACGACAAAAGAAGCGCGACCAAGCCCCAGATCGCGCAAAAGCCATTCTGGAAGAAGTACACAAACTTGTAGACGCAGGCATTATGCGTGATGTATACTATCACGACTGGCTCTCTAATCCAGTGATGGTAAAAAAGAGCGATGGCAGTTGGAGGATGTGTGTAGACTTCACAGACCTTAACAAAGCATGCCCACAGGACTGCTATCCACTACCAGAGATAGACTGAAAGGTAGAATCCCAGTGCGGATATCCTTTTAAGTGCTTCCTAGACGCATACAAAGGGTACCATCAAATCCAGATGGCAGTGGAGGATGAAGAAAAAATAGCTTTTCACACCAGTCAAGGGGTCTATTGCTACACGAAAATGCCCTTTGGCCTAAAAACCGCAGGCGCAACATACCAGCGATTATGGACACGGCTTTCGAGAAAAAAGTAGGTCGAAACTTGGAAGTCTACGTTGACGACCTTGTCATCAAGAGCCACACAGAGGATGAATTGGTGCGCGACATCGAGGAAACGTTCAAAACATTGGGAAGAATAAACATGAAGTTAAATCTCAAGAAGTGCACCTTTGGCGCGACAGAAGGCATGTTCCTCGGATACTTAATAGAACCTGATGGAATCAAGCCTTGCCCAGAAAAAACAAAAGCTGTTATCGATCTTCCCTCGCCGCGCACACTCAAAGAAGTCCAGTCATTAAATGGAAAACTAGCTGGGCTAAACTGTTTCTTATCTAAGTCAGCAGACAAATCACTCCCTCTCTTTAAAACACTCACGAAGTGCACCAAAAAGGGAGACTTTCGTTGGACCGAGGAAGCAGAAGAAGCTTTCCAACAGCTAAAACATCATCTGGCATCACTTCCCAAACTTGTCGCACCGCGACCAGGGGAAGAATTAATCATGTACTTATCTGCAACCCACGGAGCAGTTAGCGCAGTACTATTGACAGATAGAAACTCCGTCCAGACACCCATATACTTTGTAAGCAAAGCATTGAAAAAGACATAGACTAACTACAACGCCTTGGAAAAGCTGGTCTTAGCTCTAGTATTCGCAGCTAAAAGACTGCGCAGATACTTTCAAGCACACCCAATAGCTGTAATCACAGACCAGCCGATCAAACAAGTTATCTCTAAACCTGACACATCAGGGCGGCTACAAAAGTGGAGTGTGTTGCTAAGTGAATATAACATCTCGTATAGACCGCGCACTGCAATCAAGGGGCAGATATTAGCTGTCTTCATTATTGAAAACCCAGATACTGATAGTCCACCTTCAACAAGCAAAACGGACCTACAGGAACCTTGGATTCTATTCACAGATGGATCCTCATGCGTGGATGGATCAGGCACAGGCCTTATCCTTACTAATCCAGAAGGAATAGAGTTCACCTACGCGATGTGTTTCGAATTCACAGCCACAAACAATGAGGCAGAATACGAAGCCTTACTCGCTGGACTGCGTATTGCAATTCAAATGGGTGTACGCAACCTGGAGGCAAACGTGGATTCCAGGCTAGTAGCTAACCATGTGCTAGGTGAGTATGAAGCCAAGGATGAACACATGATCCAATACTTGGAAAAGACCAAGTCCTTAATTCAGAATTTTGATAGGTTCACAATCAAACAAGTACCTAGAGGGGACAACAGAAAAGTTGATGTGCTTAGCAAGATTGCATCTACAAGCTTTGCGCACTTATCAAAATAGGTATTGGTAGAAACTCTAAAAAACAAATCAATTTTGGAGATGGAGGTATCCACGGTGATAGAAGAACAAGATCCTACGTGGATGACACCTACCATTGAATTCATTGGCAAAGGAATCTTACCACAAGATCATAAGGACGCTCGAAGAGTGCGGCGCACAGCGCAACGCTTTGAACTACGAGATAACATCCTATATCGACGTTCTTTCTTGCAACCTTGGCTCCGATGTGTTGGACCTCTTCAAGCAGACTATGTACTCCGAGAAATTCACGCTGGATCATGTAGCATGCACTCAGGACCACGGTCTGTTGTAGCGCGCGCTCTACGGTCAGGATACTATTAGCCTACTATGCACTGCGACGCGCGAGATATGATAAAAAAATGCAGCAATTACCAAGTACACAGACCAATTCCGCGCCAACCACAACAAGAGCTAACCCCCATCACCTCACCATGGTCATTCTATAAATGGGGCATTGACATCGCAGGCCCTTTCCCAGTTGCAGCGGGAGGGCTAAAGTTCCTCATCGTAGCCATAGACTACTTTACAAAGTGGATTGAAGCAAAGGCAGTGGTGAGTATCACGGGCAATCAGGTAAAACGCTTCGTATGGGACAATATTGTGTGTGGCTTTGGGCTACCAGGTGAAATCATATAAGATAACGGAAAACAATTATGTGACAACCCATTTAAAGATTGGTGCGCGCAATTGAACATCACACAACACTTTGCTTCAGTAAAACACCCACAAACCAATGGTTTAGTTGAGCGCGAAAATCGCAGCTTAGGCGAAGGGATAAAAGCACGCCTCGACAGACACAAAGGAAAATGGGTGGACGAGTTGTCACACATTTTATGGGCGCACCGTACCACAATCAAAACCAGTACCGAAGACACACCATTTTCTCTTGTCTATGGGACAGAAGCCGTCATACCAGCTGAAATAGGAATGCCAACTATACGAACAACAGAGGTCAACGTCACAACAAATGACGAGGAACGGCGCATAGACTTGGACTTGCTAGAAGAAAGGCGTGAACGCGCAGCCATACGCGAAGCAAAGGCAAAAGCAAAAATGAAGAAGTATTATGACGCAAAAGTCAAACATACTTCCTTCAGGCCAGGAGACTTCGTATACCGTGCTAACGACGCGAGCCACGCAGAAGACACAGGCAAGCTTGGACCCAAATGGGAAGGACCTTACGAGGTCACTGATGCACTAGGCAATGGTGCATACAAGTTGCGCGATTTGGAAGGTCACGACCTGGCGTGCACTTGGAATATCTGCAACCTCAAAAGATGTTATCTTTAGAAAAGGCTACGGCCCACAAACAGACAACTTTGCACTTTAGTATGCGCCCAATAATTGTTTGTTTTTTCTTTTCTTTGTTAGGAATTGTCTTTTACTTTTTCAAAAACTTGCAAGTATCAATAAAACGTTATGGTTTCTAGCTAACTCCATAACACATTTCACTTTATTGCGTACATTCTTATATGTGTCAATATTTTTATATTATATTTTTGCCTACATGGCGTGCATGCACTAATTAAGACCCACGACGGCATACAGGATGAGTAAACCTACTAACTAACTCGTTGAGTAAGAGGGTTGCAAACCCATCAACATTGGATCACGCATCCTTGCTAGGCGCCTTACCTTCAAGACGTTAAAGTAAGTCTTCCTTGCGCATCCCACGAAGGATGCACAAATGTCACGTACAAGCTTAGCAAACAACGAGCCAAGACTCTTCGTCACACAATAAAACTTTGCAAACATAATGCAAGTTTATACTTATAATTTATCTTAAGTCACGAACTTAATTTAAACATAACTCCAAACAAGAGTATCTTATTTAATCTTTTTACATAAAAAGACAACAATCATAACACACAAAAGATATACTTTATTATTTATACAATAAATATACAAGTCACAAAAAAGCCTATATGCTATGACGATGCTCAGGACTATCTTCTGGGGCAGCGGAGCTTCCTGCCTCTTGAAGCTTTCTCAAGAGCAACGCATCCTTAGGCGATATGGTCGCTACGCTAACAGGAATCCCATCTGACCTGGGAATATGCGCAGCGCCTACACCGCATAAGATGGCTTTGCCCTTAACACCCTTTTTCTTTGCACCCCTCTCTGCGTGCAGCTCCAACACCTCCTTAAGAGGAATCTCCCTTTCAATAGCAAAAGGGTTCAACATATGGCGCGGCTGGGCAAAAACAGGAACCTGCAGCTGCGACTCGTCAGGCTTGAGAAAGTAGTCTGGCTGCGCCTCTGCATCCTCCAAGATATGGCGCCTCAGGGTCAACCCCTCCATAATTACCTTTATAGGGTTATCCTGGTCGCGCTCCAGCTGCGCAATATGAGGAAGCTCAAGCAGCTTCATTCCCTCCATCGCCTTCATCAGCTCATCATACGCATTGGCATTATAAGCAGGCACCTCAGCAAGCGCCACCTTCAGCAACTTAGCCTCATGAAGCTCCTCCATGGCTTGTGCCCTCCCACGCTCCACGGCGCACTGCACCACCTTTCCAAAGGTCTCCAACATCTCTGGAGACTCTAAGGTGCCCATAGCAGCCAAGCGCAGTTCATGACTGATCAACCACCTACATCAATAGGAACAACTTGCATTAGAAGAGACAAGCCAACAAAAATAGTAAGGTAACATTGTAGGAAAATATGTAAGGACGTACCTGCGCTCAGCTATGGTAGACATCAGGTGAGGGTATAATTCCTCATCATAGTCTATGCTCAGGCCACGCAGCTTCTCCTCCTGCACCTTAATGATAGTCTCCATGCGCAAGCGAAACTCATTAATGTTTGCAAAATGTTCCTCCTTCTTCTCCTCAAGATACCTTACCGCCCAGGTAAGGTTGGCCCTAAACTGATGAAGGTCCCTGCGCGCTTGCTGCAGCTCAGCCATCGCGGTCAACTTCTCGTTAGTGACCTTGTATGCGTGCGCCTGGAAGGACCCCACCTCCGCTTGCGCTTCAGCCAGCTGCGCACGGAGAAGAGCTATCTCCTCATCTTTCTGGGCAAGAGTGCTACTATCCCCGACGTATCGCGTCTTCAACTGAGCAACTAGCTCAGCTTTACGCTCAGCAGTAGCAGCCAACTCCACCAACAGCTGCTGCGCAGATACGTCCTCACCCACCTTCATTCCCTCCTCCTTGTTTTCAATCTGAGGAGGGACCACACTCTCCACAAATGCCGCATCATCCTTCGCAGCATGGTCACTACAATGAATAAGGAAGAAAGTTAGCGCATATTACAACAAGTAATAATACATATATAAAGAATAAAGAGGAATGTGGAATATCACTTACAGCAGCGGAGAAGCCTTTGCAGTCTCCTTCTCCACGCCAGTAGCGGATGTATCATCCTCCGCAGACGACTCTTCATCCGCAATCAGATGACGCCTCCTCTTGGAAGTACCAGGGGCATCATCCTTTCCCTTGCGCTTCAGATTCTGCGCTACCACCTGAGGCTCTACTACCTCCACGCTGTCAGAAGATTCAGCTTGCAACTTCTCCACATCTGCAGACTCCACAGTAGGAGCCACACTCTGCACTGGCGTCACAAGAAGAGGGGGCGAATCTTCATGACCAGCTGGCCCCAACACAGTCAGATGCCCAACAGTCGCATCCAAGAGTGGTTGCTCACCCTCCCTTAGAGGGCGCATGCCAACGGTCACCTGTTTCGGCTTCTCAAGCTTCACTACAGCAAACAAATCCATCTCTGCGCAGCACATAAACAAATAGCCAAACACAGGTTAGTTATTAAATGTGCGCATACAGAAAAAACTTACATTATTTGAAGCGAACAATAAAAAGGGATGAACACCCACCCCGGCCTTCCTCATCAATGAAGGTTGGCACCTCATCAGCACCATGAAAATAGTTGCGACTCAACCCCATGTGCACCAAAAACTCCTCAGGGTAAGGGTTAATGAGGATGTGGTTGGCATCAATAGTCTGCGCATCTGCCAAGCTATACGAACCGGGTGCGGGGCGCCCATCCCTCGGCAGCGTCTCTTGAGTATAAAACTCAAACGATGAAGGAAACACCACATCATCGACCGAGAAAAAATATTCCCTCCAATGCCTCAGGGAATCTACCTTATCGGTATAACATTGAAGGCTCCCCGCGCGCTTCGCGAAGGATACCCATCCATGCGACCACGTTGTGTGGTAAAACGCACGGAATAGGTCGACGGTCGGGTTTATTGCAAGTAAACGACAGTTTACTTCAAAGTTTGATATCTTCGCCGCACCTATATAGTGCAGCTGTGAGATATGAAGGTGGTAAAAATTGAGCACGTTGCTCAGAAATACAGATATTGGTACGTGATAGTTAGCGTACTCAAAGAAACGCGTGTATAACCCTATCTTCCATTAGGGGAAATCGGCAATACACGCATCGACGTCCGGGGCCTCTGGATGCACATCCAGAGGAATAAAGTAATCAGATGAGAACTGACGCACGTCATCCTCATCCATCGCAGAGCGAAACTCCTCTAATTGAGCAACCATTTCTACGATATAACAAGATCTACTAAGATGCGCACGTGCAATTACCTAATGAAACAGTTGATTTCTTTGAAAAACGCTTTGAAGAAATGTAAAATGGTGAATGTGTGTTTTTACTGTGTGTTTTTAGGTAAAAGGGAGGCGGTTTTATATAGGGTTACCAAAACCCTAGGATGTAAGCCACGTGGATCCCACTCATAAAAACGTGTGGCTGGAATACGAAAGGTACATGCATTTTTTCCCGTTTTCCAAGAACTACGTGGACACACCCCCCGTTTTCCGAGGCACCTTTTTGAAATATCTTAGGCTAGATACATAGTTCTTATATTGGGCGGCAAATTTCTAAATTTGTCCCGCCACGCTTACCGCTGTTCTCACTAGTCTAGCATCCGCAGCTACGAGCCGCGCACACTAGACTGGGGAGACATGATGACGTATAGTCTATATATGGGCCACGAGCCCAAATGATAAACATCACTAAGGCCCAAAACCACCATGAGTGGGCTATTATAACTTGGGCCGCATTAATAATGGGATTGGGCTCACGTAGACCCAAGCCCAACCAAACTACCCGGGCATAGATAAGGATCTTCTAATTACGGAATAAATATCCTTAACCCGGATAAGCACCACGTGTGCGAAACGTAAGGAGCACGAAACCTACAAGGATTCTGCGCCTATATAAGGGATGACATAATTCTCATTAAAGGTACGATTCACAAACCCTAAACTCTTTACGAGAACCCTAAAAACCGATTACTTACTCTCACGCCGGAGGATAATCGTGGGAGACAATCTCACGATAAGCCTAATGGTGTTTGTTTACTTTCTTAGTGTGCAGGTTTCAAGCATTAAGAGCGAATTGATACGAGAGCAAGAGCCTAAACTAGGAACACCCAACTTTTGTATCAACACTTACATTGATATGGCCTAAATGAAGACCCGTAGACTACTAGACAACTCTCTTGGAATGCAATTGATAATTTCAACAAGCCTCTTATAGTCAAGAACTAACTTCTGAATCCAATTTTTCTCAAAGTTGGTGATTGTATGTCAGATGCCTTCTAGGAGGTCGTTTGGGTGGGAGTCTGGGAGATAGTAGTCGACAGGCTCAACAAGATCCACTTCTTACTCTCCTCAAAGACTTCGCCCATGTCTCACATCCCGACTCTTGGTCATACAATATCGACACATCCAAGCCCATTCAAGTAAATTTCCTTTCACAGATAATTGGCTTGAAAAGAATACCCACTTGTCGTAACCTAGACGAATGTGGAATCGATATGGATATATATATATATATATATATATATATATATATATATATATATATATATATATATATATATATATATATATATATATATTAAGGTGTCCAGCGTAGGAGGCTTTGGAAACTACACAACACCTATTTGTTGAATCGTTTTTGGTGGCTTCTCTTTGGAGCATGGTCTCGACGAAAGGGGTTTATCGGAATTACTCCTCTAACTTAGAAAATCTCGTCGCATGGAATGATACATGCAACCTTACTACCACTACGAGGATTTGTTTTGATGCCTATGTTCAAACTACCACTTGAATGTTTTGGAGATCTAGAAAAAGTGTTTACTTGACTTGAAAATATAAGAAAATGTATTTTTACCAAAGAAATCAAAGTTCTGCTTTTCTTACTAATGGATTGTTCACACGTATAAAAAACATATCCTAGCTAGTGTGGTGTGTTGTTAGACTGGATCATTGAGCGAAAAACTACTTGTATTGACTTGTGATTCCTCCTTTTTACCGCTAGCTTCAGTACGTCGGTGTGTTTAACAAAATTTCTTATTGTCGTTCAAAAACAAAATATTACATGTTCCACTTTGTCCAATAACAAACTATCAAATTAAGCTATTATAACATTTTAGGCCTTGTATAATTACATAAAATAGGTCAAAACCAAAGGCTTTGTGGTCCAGCAGTATTTCATATATATGAGAATGCTTGGTCAACTAAATAGTTGTGGATACAAATAAGGTTTAGTTATGTGAGATAAATTTAGGAAAAATTGTCTAAAAATACATTGAACTTGTCACTTTTTATTTTTGTATGTATTGATTTTTTTTCCTATTGTATGCACAAACTTTCTTAATCATGGGTGTGTTATGATGTGGCAATACTTATCACACTAATTACGGTGTAATTAATAGAATAAAAACCCGTAATATTGTTACAATAGAATGATTAACAAAAGGTTCAATGCATACAAAAGTAAAAAGTGATAAGTTCAATATACTTTTAGACAATTTTTCTATAAATTTATTGTATAAATATTTTGAGGTAGTTAATTGTTTTAAAAAAATAAAAAAGTAAAATTGAAAGAAGAGTTCATCTAAGCACTTCACCAACCTAATATTTTGACTCCCTTAATTTCCTTTCATCCGAGAGTTGCTTCGCAAACCTAAATATAAAAGAAAAGAAAAAGAACATGTGTTAATAATATGTGTTACGCTAAACCAAATTTATTGAATAGAAAGTAGGAATTGTAAATTTTAACGCGTTGTACCTCTTTAATGCTTCACGGTTTGTACCACCATTATTGATCTCTTCAGCCATTCCTGTATCGAAATTCACCCGGGTAACCGGTTTATCAAGTAAACTTTCGCCAACACTAACCAGGTTGTTCAAATTTTTAGTTATTGCTATGTCAACCGAGGCCAAGGCCCCACTCAATGTTTCGTCCTGATTTGTCATACAGTCATAAAACATGATTGTCAACACATTACAACCTTTGATACACAAAACATAATATTCATGTTGAACTTGATAATCTGATATGCATGTTGGGATATGCCAATATACGATACATTAATTTATGTTTGAGATTGCAAGCCATATATAAGTGAACCATTATTTACAGGTTAGAAACTTAGAATAAAGTAAACCATTCTTACTATTCACAGAGCCACCCGGTTTGGTTGTGTGGTCAGAACTGTTTGCTTTGAGGTGTTGATGGGCTATGTTTCATGATGTGTTAGGGTGGTGGACGGTTATCAACCCGTACGTTATAGGTTTTCTATGCCCTTAGTGACATTGCGTTTTGTGGGTTTGGGTCTGGTTCTATTGGTTGGCTCTATTCAATTTGATGCCCATATCTGTTTCGTGGCGTAATAGTAGGTTGTAGGCTGGTTCGTCATTATTGTAAAGTTTGAGAATCAATCTGTCAATATGATTAGATGAGTGTGTGATGCCATTTTAGCATTTTGCTAGTTTATCTAAATTTAGTATATTGTCTTTATAAAAAGACTACCAATGTATGTTCGAGATTCATGAACTATACCTGAATGCGGAGATAATTATCAACAGAATTGAGGGCTTCAAAGACGACGTTGTTGTGAAAAACAACCAAATCAGTGCTCGCTTGAGAGTAAGATCCTATCAATGGCGAATAATTCTTATTGACTAACCATCCAAGCACTCCCCATTTTGCTGCCATTTTTGCATCGTATCGTGGTTGTTGCTTTTGCGCACCGGTCCCTAATGATATCACTAAACACCGCTTGTAATCCAGAAGCGGAATTTCTAAGTAGTCTGGATTTTCCTTGGTAACTTGCCTAGTCACTTCCCCTATTGCAACCAAACACTGCCAATTGAGACACAAGTTAATTTGCATTTCATGCATAGCTAGTAGTTGTAGAATCTTGACAATTATGATAGAGAATTATATATACGATGCAATAATAGTTGCACTCTAGGCATAATTATCTCTCGCTACTTCATTGAAAAAATGGCCGCAACTTGCAACTAATGCGATATGAGGTACACTTCAAAATGTATACGATACCTAATCCGTGTATTTGGCAGAGAAGACAAAAGAAAAGGAATTTAGCACATTTCTTGATACGACCCGGTTAGGGGTTGTATCGGGATAAGGCACCACTTTTAGCGTGTGCGAGCTCCTTAAGAAATAGAAGAGAAGAACTAGAGAATTATTGATCTTAAACTTTGATTGATTCATTCATAATAATGATTCGGTATATATAACCGAATAACCCTAGCTTGTAAAACAAGCCAAACATAAAGATATATCTAAACATGACACTTTCCTAATACGACACAAAGACATATATCCTAAATAAATATAAAATGACATAAAGCCCGAGGTGTATTATTCCCCACTCCTTCGAAATCACCTTGTCCTCAAGGTGTGGTCTTGAAAATTTTCTCTTGATTCCGGGATCCCATATCCTAATCCCAATCCTACTCCTATCTTCTACTCCTATAGTTCTCCTTCCTTCCGCTAGCGCAACCAACACCTTTTTCCTCTTCCGCCTTCCACTACCTTGGACATAACACAACACCATTCTTCCACCTTCTTCTACCAAAGCTATAACACTCCCCACTCCTTCAAAAATCACCTTGCCCTCAAGGTGATACGAAGAATATGCAGATTGAGAGTTTGCTAATTCCTCGCTTAAATTCAAATTTATTTCATCCAAACGACTATCAAATTCATCACCTCCATCCTTAAGTGTCGATATCACTCTATTCAACCCATCCTCGCCAATCTTAAGCGCTTCGCCACCACCCACAACCTCTTCAACTCCGATATACTCATCAGCATTCAATGACCCTTCAGCCTTAGGTGAAGCAAATTCACCCTTTAATGGTAGAATGATATCTATTTTCTTTTCAACGATGTGCTCTTTCTCTTCCTTTGCAATTGTCTCAAAACGACCCTCGGTGATATAAGCTTTGAAGAAGTCTTCTCCCAAAATTAAAGAATGGGACCTCAAAAATTCCCAAATATCTAGGTTCGCGAAGCGTGTTTCCGCCGCACGGGTCAATGAAAAAGCTTCGTCTAGAGTTTTGTGATTTGACCGTAAGAGTAAACATTGTAGATCCAGTTTAAGGTCGGAGATATAAAACGATATAAGTAAAGATTCAGAGATCCCTACTACTCTATTTGCAAGTACCACAAACTCACTCTCATATTTGGCCACCGTACCCATTTGCAAGAGCTTAGAGAGTGCGTATTTCGCATTCTGATCGCTGCCGCCTGATGCCATGAATAATACTCAAGCGATTAATAACTAAAAAAAATATTTTTTTTCGATGAACAGTGCTCGCTATGAACAGTAATTTTTGATGAACAGTAGCGTCCTATGAACAGTGACATCCGATGAACAGTAGTGTCTGATGAACAGTACCCCTGATGAACAGTGTTCGATGAACAGTACTTTTTTTTTTTTTTTTTTTGAACCCTAATCAAAAACCCTCTCAACGAGAGCTCTCAATGAAAGCACCAATTGATACGACCCGGTTAGGGGTTGTATCGGGATAAGGCACCACTTTTAGCGTGTGCGAGCTCCTTAAGAAATAGAAGAGAAGAACTAGAGAATTATTGATCTTAAACTTTGATTGATTCATTCATAATAATGATTCGGTATATATAACCGAATAACCCTAGCTTGTAAAACAAGCCAAACATAAAGATATATCTAAACATGACACTTTCCTAATACGACACAAAGACAGATATCCTAAATAAATATAAAATGACATAAAGCCCGGGGTGTATTATTTCTCTCGTTTGGTACATAAAATAAATAAATAAATAAATAAAGCGGAGAAATGTGAATTCTCGAGATATGGCTTCTTTTTAATTTGATTTCCACCCTGATTGGTAGAGAAACCGGATAATTGAATTTAGACCTATTAAAAGAAAGAGGGTATAAGTAAAGTAAATCACGCTCTTCTCACATTCACTTATCCAAACTCTAGCACAACTCCTCTTCCACTTTATTTTTCTTGGCCACATCTTGCTTGGATTGTTCTACTTCATCAACAATATATTGTCAAGTTTCTTGAATTTTGCAAGATTTATAGATTGTCCTTTTTTGGATTTTGGGTTTATGGGTTTTAATTTATGAGATATGTGATTTTTTAAAGGCATTTATGAGATCTGTGTATACTTTTTTTTCTTTTATTATTATTATTTTTTTTAATCTTTTCATTGTATATAATTGAATGAGTTGTTATCCATTTTGAACGTATGAGTGTGCTCATGTAAATTTGTTTTGATTCAATTTGGACCATGTTTATGCATTTGATAATTTCCTTATGTTACCGGGCAATTTGAAATTTTAATTTGCCCATCTCTATTCCTAAACAGTTCAATGTTTTGTCACCATCATGATTGTTTCAAGTATATTTTACCAAACAAAAGAAATCATATTTTTTTTTTTAACAAATTTATTTCCATACATTTTTATTCTCTACTACATTTATTTTCTCTTAATTTCTCCCTATCAAACGTGCCCCAAGTTAGTCCACATATTTTATTACCACAATAAATATATAATTTCCACATAAAATTGTCTACACTGTGTTGAAAATTGCATTATGTTTTACAGATTTGTTAAAGTGCAATTATAAATATGTATACGATATTGGACAATTACCTGAAAATTAGCTAACTACTGTAGTTTGTAACTTTTTCTAGAGTCAGAACCATACCTTTCAATATTTTTTATTATGTTTATCTTGTGGTCATTTTACACTTTCAACTACCTAACACTTCTTTTAACAAGGGTAAAGCAAAATAGTCACAAGATACACAACATAAACGTAATTCAAAAGCGTGTTCACACACAAAAAAATTTGTTACACAACATAAAAAATGAAAATGATAAATTAGCTATATTTTTAAATAACTATCCCTACTAAAGGTATATAAACTATCAGTATATTCACACTTTTATAAAGAAAAATAGATTACCCACTTATATTGTATAGATGAGAGTTATCTTACATACCAAACTTTTGTTATATATCAAGTGACTCATCCCAATCATTATTTAAAAATAAATCAATTGTTGAGATTAAAAGCATTTTAACATTTCACACATTTTTATAATTTAAATATCTCTTAAACCATTAATCATTAAGCGAAAATAATTACACACCATCGCGACGAGCATTTAATTATCTTTCTATAGACGGGCACTTTGATATATTTTCGACAAAAAAAAAATTCGTTTTTTTCACGTTATGTGATATGTAATATCACATATGATATGTAATATCACATGTGACACTAATATCACATGTGATTTTTTCGGCTACGAAAAAAAACGTGAAAAAAATGATTTTTTTTGTCGTAAATATATTAAAGTGCCTATCAATAGAAATATATATAATTAAATGCTCGTCGTAATAGTATATTTTTTTTCGCTTAACGATTAACGGTTTGTAAAATATTAATATTTGGGAAAAAAAAAAAAAACGAAAGTGGATTTTTTTTAATTGTTGGGATTTATCTTATCAATTAGATCAAGACACCGGATCTCTTGCAAAGTGAGAAAAATTAAAAAGTGCAGAAAGCCATTCATAGTTTGACACGTGTCACCCACTCTAAATTATACATAAAATCCGCCCAGGGGTAATTTGGTCTTTTGACTCATTTTTTCTTTTCCACCTCAATTTTCAAACGCATATATCTCTTAAACGACAAACTTTTAGAAAAAACCGATTTCACCATAATTTTTAAAATTTGATTCTCTTTAATTTGGTATAAATCTTTTTAATTTTTTCGAAACATTTTTTTTGACATATTCACTGGGTATTTTTTTGATGTTTTTGCTATTTTCGACCATATTTTTTACCTTAAAAATTGCCGAATCATAATATACTTAAAACAAGAAAGTTGTAGATTTTGATTCACTCTTTACCCAGAAATTTGAATCACTCAAATCCGATATGATATGAGTGAGATATCGCACGTTAAAGATGATGTTTTAGTCATATTTGTTGCACACAACATGTTTGATGAAATGTTTAGCTTAGATTTTGTCTTAAAATCAAGTTAAATGCACTTATTTTTGTCCCACAACGCATTATTAATAATTTTATTAATGTAACACTCAAAAAGTGATGTTTTTTAATCATTATTTTTTTAAAATATACATTTAGTTCATTTGTTAGATTATTAGGTTCATTAGTTAGGTTATTAGGTTTATCAGTTAGATTATGTTTTGTTTATCAGTTAAGTTATATGTTATATGTTCATCAGCTAGACATTTTTTTCATCAGTTACTTTATTTTATCAATTTCAGGCTCACCAATTTTTTCAGATTCATCAATTTCAAGTTCATCAAATTTGATCAAATGTTTGGGTTCATCAATTTTTTTTCAGGTTCATCAATTTTAGGTTCATCAAATTTGATCAAATGTTTGGGTTCATCAAATTGATCACAGTTCTTTTCAGGTTTATCAAATTTCAGGTTCATCAATTTTTTTAGGTTTATCAATTTGATCAAATGTTTAGGTTCATCAATTCTATTTAACAAAACAAACTGATAGTTTTGTTAAACTGAAAATAACTTGACCAATTAGTGCATTTAAATGTATTTTTATATGAAAATTCTCTTTTAGTCATTTTATCAAACACTTTGTGTGCACTAAATATAACTAAGACATCATCTTTAACGCGCGATATCTCACTCATATCATATCGGATTTGAGTGATTCAAATTTCTGGGTAAAGAATGACCAAGAAGCTACAACTTTTGTGTTTTAAGTTTTGTAAAATTCGGCCTTTAAACTAGACAAAATTAGAGCCGAAAATGCTAAAATTTTTAAAAAAATCATGACCCAATGAATATGTCAAAAAAAAAAAGTTTCGAAATAATTAAAAAGATTTATACCAAATTAAAGAGGATTAAATTTTAAAAATTATGATGAAATCGGTTTTTTTTGTAAAAGTTTGTCGTTTGAAAGTTATTTGCATTTGAAATTTAAGGTGGAATTAAAAAAATAGGCAAAATGACCAAAATGCCCTCTAACAAAAAATATTAAAGAAAAAAGAGAGGGAGTGGATGGTGACACATGACACTAACTTAGTGGTTAAAAACACTTTTTAGGCTTTTTAATTTTTGATCATTTTCTAGGAGATCACAACTCATTAGATCAAATAATGATGGAGGGTGGAGATTAGTTCACAAAAAGTTTTGTCCTATCTTAAATCTATTGTATAAGATAAAAAAAAAAAAACCTAAAATGTAAACATCAACTCGTTTACATTTATAGTTATAAGATACTTATTGTGGTGCATGAATTAAAAGAGTTGTATCTCATTAACTCATTGTTTTAATTCCCCTCTAATATAGAGTGGTACTTTTTTAATTTGCTTCTTAATGAAAAAGGTTGTATTCATATGCACCAAAAAGTTATATTTCTTCCACGGCGAGTCAACTTAACATCGAAACACAATAGTTGTAAATTGTTCATTACCGGATTGTTAGCCGCAATGCCACCATCAATAAGGTTAAATTCTCGATCGCCATTCTGAAAGTAATGAGCTGGGAGGTACGTTGGAGCCGCTGATGTAGCTAAGCAAATGTCCGACAATTGAGCGTCCTTGCTAGGTTCGGTTGGCACCTTCAAATGAACATACTAATTAATCTTAAACTTGTGTTATTGGAGTTTGATCTTATTTCCAGAACTTTTTCTAGTCACTTGGTTTTGTTAACCGATCAGATAAAAAATGAAGCATAAAGCACAAACCTGAAATGAGCTAAAGATTACAGGTTGCATAGTCCTTATCGAAACTAGGAACAACAATGTTGGTCAATGTCTGATTTAGCCTTGTGGTTCCTAATAAGCTCGTTACAAGGTTTTTGAGATACTTCCCATCGTACTGTGGCCCTATCAACGCCTTTAACACCTTTATAAACTTCTTAAACGGCCCTCTATATATATTTGCACCAAGAAGAACCACAAAAAGTAAAAACTCAGTATAATTTGCACTATTGCGGTATCTAATCCTATGGAACAGAAGTGCTATTTTTTATGTATACAAGTTCAAGAGGTTTTGAATAATAAAAGAAAAGAAAGAAGGGTATGAAACTAGCAAATCAACTCGTATTTCAACTTACCCGGTTTGTGGAAAAATCTTGGGAGAATTTTCTACATAAAATGGAACGATGTCTTTAGCGGCATATAGTGGTCTGTTATTCTGGTCAGGAGCCGTTAGCATGATTGTCACTAGACCTCCTGTGCTTGTTCCAGCAATAACATCAAAGTAATCCGCGAGCCTTGCTTCTTCGCCATCCAACTCCTGCAGTCCTGCACATATATGTTGTCATGTATGTAAAATATAAAACTATGAGACCATAAGACGAGTAACTACCAAGGCTGACACATGTATGCACAACATGCAACGGATCAAATCGGCATGAATTTATTTTCTTACTAGTTTAATAAAACATTTTCCGTTAAAAAGAGTTGATTTTTCTTTTCTTATGTATATGATATTATTCTTTCAAAGATGTATGTATGTTTCTGCTGTATGTACACATATATGTATGCATACCTGAAGTTGCGACTCGAGATACTGGAGAATAACACCGGGAATGATACCTCTGATGCCTCCACCATCAATACTGAGGATTGTTATGAGATTTCCAGCACGTGGGGGACGGATTCCTATACGATTTGCTGTTGAGGTTTGGCTTGTCATCTTGATATCTTAAGAAATACCAAATAGTGAATATTTTGACAAGGACTTTGTGTGAATTGGTTTGTATATATGCAAGCTTTATTAACATCATAATCTAGTCTTTTATTTATTTATTTATTTATTTTTTTGTTAAAAGGATTTTACACCCGGTAAATATATTATTTCAAAAAGTGTTTAAATACACAGGATGTGAGTGAATCCCATATCTCAGCCTATTACATAGGCAGAAACATATGCACCATTGTGCTTCAAACTATACCTATCATAAGAATGACAAACTAAACTTATGAGCTACTACAAAGAAAACAACCACTATCTAGATTAAATTTGACTCAAAGTAATACCAAATATAACCTTGCGTCTAATTTGTTCACGGGGAGTGATATCGAACGCATCACAAAAAGTAAGTTGTTCTTCCGTTAAGTCCGATACCACATCATCGTATCCGTCATACAAGTCATACTCATCAAGTTCACATAAAACTAGGGTCATTAGTTTAGCCACCTTGTTGCTTATATGAAAAGGCCATAAACTGATTATCATATTCTTCAACATCACTTTCCGAGCTACCATCTTGCAAATCCATTGAAGTACTAGGCATAGAACCTGATTCCACAGTCCACGTCCTCTACATGATTAGACTTTGCCCATGTTCTTCCAAATTATTCACCTCCTTTTCACTAATGGTATTGAAATGGCCTACACCCCTAGTATTCTTCACGTCACCCATATTGCCTAAATCATCAAAAGAATTAGAAGTAGTAGCAGTGTTGACAACCTGTGTAGCACATGGAACCTTCGGCTTTGGCTGTCTAGAATCCGTCTTCTTCTCATTCTTTGGTTGAACAGGTTTGTAAACAAGATGCAACTTTAAAGCAATATGAACACCGCGTACCACTTAGCTAGATGCCTTACTATTCTTCTAAACATTCGAGATAATTTTCTTTGGGCATTGGTTCAAGACGTGGCAAAAAACCTTGCAATTTAAACATCTTGTTGTTTCCACTCGTACTCAAATAGTGTTCTATATACCCATTGCCCTCTTTTTTTGGGATTGCCACCACAAGAGTATCTATCAACTCCACATGAGCTCGTAATTCAGTTATAGCTCCCGCATAACTCGAACTACCCCATGATTTCGTACACATAGTTGTTGTATAGACGTCTAACATCAATGGTGTACCAAGTTTAGTTGCAACAACACTCAATCCATCTTCAGTAAAAATAGTAAGAGGAACATCATGGAACATAACTCAAACAGAACGTTAGACAAGTCCTCCTTTGATAAATTCACATTTGGAGATCACTTTTTCAGAATTAATGGCACATCACGAATTAACCATGGACCATTTTTAAGCATTGCATCAGTCCCATCCTTATTGAAGCCCTTCATGTTACATTACAAGAAGCCAAATTGAAAAACATTTTTGAAGGTTGTAAAGTGGGTTCACATAATGTTGACATTTCTTAACTATAATTTGCGGATGATGCTCTCATTTTAGGAAATTGGTCTCTTGAAAATGCTAAGATCCTTTGTCGTATTTTAAGATACTTTTATATGGCCTCCAGATTGAAAATCAACTTCTCTAAAAGAAAATTCTTTGGCGTTGGGGTCCATTACGATGAAACTCACTTACTTTCTTCAACCCTTAATCTCCATCCCTCCTCGCTTCCTTACACTTATATTGGGCTTCCTGTTGGTGCTAACAAGAACAAAGGTTATAATTAGAAACCCATTATCGAGAAAATTCATATGACACTCACCTCTTGGAAAGCTAGAACCCTTTTATATGGCGGTAGACTCACTCTCATCAAGTCAGTTCCAGGTGCACTTGGTACTTATTTCTTCTCCGTATTTAAAGAACCTAAATATGTCATCGAGTACTTAGAGAAATTAAGTTTTTTTTTTTTTTTTTTTTTTTTTTTTTTTTTTTTTTTTTTTTTTTGTGTGTGTGTGTGTGTGGTGGGGGAAGGGGGTGGGGGGTGTTTGTTGGATTCTAATAAGTTGACATGGATATCTTGAAAGTTTGCTCCCCCTCCTCGTGTGGTGGACTTAGAATAGGTAGCTTCCATGCCTCTAACCTCGCCATGTTGGTCAAATGGCGAGGGCGATTTTATACGAAACACGATGTCCTTTGGAGACGTGTTAGTATTTCTATATGTGGTTCTCATAGGGGTCTTGATCCCGATTACCCATCACCTTGAACAAAATCGAGCACATGGAAATGTATTATCGGGCTAAAAGGTTCCCTTTTGAATCTAAATGTCAACTTGGATTCTGTTTTTACAATAAAAGTGGGGAATGTCAACTCCTTTGATTTCTGGAATGATCACTGGTATGGAGATAAAAATTTTAAAAAATTATTCTCTCGTTTGAATTCCCCGAAAACTATGAAAGATTGCAAAATAGTGGATCGTTGCAACAATCACAATGGGCCTTTTAATTGGACTTAATGGAGACAACCCATAAGAAATGGTGAAGAAAAACAATAGTTGTGTAGGCTTCTCAATACTCTTCAACACTTCAACACTTCAACACTTCTTCATCTTTTGATTGTTGGAATACACTTTGGCCACATCAAGAATCCTTCAGAAGATACATTAAATACAAAACTCCCTTATCAGTTGCGATCAAATACGTTGGAATAGATTATCCCGATCAAACTTAACATTCATTCATGGATAATAGCTATTAATCGACTATCCACATGGTGCAATCCTTGGTATTGATCTCGACTCAATGTGATGCCCTGTTTGGGATGACACTGGTACAGAAAGTGCTATTGGTCACGCCAAAAATGTGTGACGATATGCATATAGTCACACACATTTTTTTGTTGTGTGTCACCAAAGGTCTCACCACCGTAGGTGGCATATGGTCACATTGTTGAGTTCGTGGCATTTTCCATCGAAAAAGAGTGACCAAAAACCCGAATATGTGTGACAAATTAGGCACAAGTTTTGTTTGATTAGTCAGTATCAGTGACCGTAAACACCTTACAGTCATACGAATGTTTTTTAGAGTAACTATTGTTCGTCCTTTGGCCACATAAATATATAATATATGTGACATTTGAGATGATTCTTTCTAGTAAATGTGTATTTTGTGTGACTAGTTCCTGCCCTGTGGCCACATGAATATACAATAAATGTGACGTTTGTGATGATTTAGTCACACAATGGGTGTTGTTTTTTTGGAGTTAGTCACATACAATTTAAAACAAAGTGGCCAAAAGTGTTAATAAGTGTGACCATATGCTGTTTAAAATGAAAAATGTGTATTTTGTGTGACTATTGATCATCCAATGGCCACATGAATTTTATGTTTTGTGGCCTTTTGTAATATTTAGTCACACAAAGCATGTTTGTTTTGTGTATTTAGTCACATACAATTAAGTAAACAGTGGCCAAAAGTGTTAATAAGTGTGACCATATGCTGTTTAAAGTGAAGAAATGTGTATTTTGTCTGACTATTGATCATCCAACGGCCACATGAATTTTATGTTTGTGTGGCCTTTTGTAATATTTAGTCACACAAAGCATGTTTGTTTTGGGTATTTAGTCACATAAAATTAAGTAAACAGTGGCCAAAAGTGTTAATAAGTGTGACCTTATGCTGTTTAAAGTGAAGAAATATGTATTTTGTGTGACTATTGATCATCCAATGGCCACATGAATTTTATGTTTGTGTGGCCTTTTGTAATATTTAGTCACACAAAGCATATTTGTTTGGGTATATAGTCACTTACAATTTAGGAAACAATGGCCAAAAGTGTTAATTAATAAGTGTAACCATATGCTGTTTAAAGTGAAGAAATGTGTATTTTGTGTGACTATTGATCATCCAATGGCCACATGAATTTTATGTTTTTGTGTCCTTTTGTAATATTTAGTCACACAAAGCATGTTTGTTTTGGGTATATAGTCACATACAATTAAGCAAACAGTGGACAAAAGTATTAATAAGTGTGACTATATGCTGTTTAAAATGAAGAAATGTGTATTTTGTGTGACTATAGATCATCCAATGGCCACGTGAATTTTATGTTTGTGTGGCCTTTTGTAATATTTAGTCACACAACGAATAAAGCAAATAGTGACCAAAACTGTTAATAAGTGTGACTATATACATCTTTTAGTCACATTTAAGAAATCAATATATATAAAAACAAATTCAAATATATTTCAAAATAAATTCAAATACAATAAAATTGTAAATATAAAATTCGTATATAACTCTATACCCTAGAACCTCCTTTTATACACCAAGGAGTCCTAGTCGGCTTACAATACTTTCCTAAGTATCTATAATCTTTTTCATAAACAACTAATACATATCATACTATACAAGCAGTACTAACTATATGAAATGTTGTACCAATAATATCACGTCTACAACTAATCTAAATATGTAAAGTGGGTGCGAGCACTTTAGAGAGAAGAGAGAGAGAGAACAAAGGTCTCGCATTGCTTGAACATAAAACACACACCTCATAACCCATGAGGTAGGGGGTATTTATACCCAACGTTTAGCCAAGCCTCCATCGCGGATATACAAGTTCCGTGATGGTAAACTTGTGTCGCATACAACTAATATTACACAACATACCCTATACTAAGATAAAATATAAATAGAAGTCCCTAACAAATAATTTACACTTTTCGTGTTCCAACAATCTCCCCCTAAGGGTAGATCATTCGGGTCTTCTATTTATGGGTATTCGGTTAGGCCAGCTTCGACATCCGATTCTTTGTTCCATTCTTCTCCATGATGCACGAAGCGTGAGCCTTTCCCTTATCACTTTCACAACTCTTGTCAACAAACAATGATTGCTTGCTGTCATCTCAATCTGCAGCCTCTCCACACATTTTTTAATTCGCTCAAGTTTCTTTAGTATCTTAATTAGGGTACCTGAGGAGAACTTAGATACTTCAACGACTCTGAACAATCTTTTCTGCCTTTTATCGGTCTTGTAAACAACACAAAGTCCAAGTCCGGGTCTAGTGAAGCAGGTCCAGCACTTGACCTTTTGAATACCGACGCAAGCTAGCATAGGAGGAGTCAGGTTGACTTTCCTTTAATAGCTTTCGATCCCCATCTGGAAGTCTTTAATGTGAACTACTACAACATAGCCTTTCATGAAAATTAGGACTGATTCGATCACGTCTTGATCGATGGCTTTCTTGTTGTAGCAGTCTCTTCTTCTTTTCAGAATATCTTCAAGATCATGAGGATGAAGATTCAAATAATCTGATTCGATGAAGCGGTAATGTTGATTGTCGGTTCGAACTACGTGATAATCAACATAACCATGTGAATGCTGATACTTGGAGTTAACTTCAACATATCTAAGGATTCTGGAGCTTGAGTAGACTTCATCACGAGGCTTCCTTATGAGTTGCCTTAGTCGGTAGAAGCCCTTGGATCTTTCATTAACATTAATAATCCCTATAAATGCATCAAAGTTGTAATCCTCACGATCAACTTCTTCTTCAGAGAATATATCCAGAAATCTCTCTTCTTCCAGAAATGGTTCCGGAATTTCCTCATATGTGGCAACTTCCTTTGTAGATGGTAGGTATTCATTTGGACCGTTCATCATATATTTTAGATCGTCGTTGAAGTACGGAATTAAGGGTACGGAGTCAGATCTTGGAACCTTAGGAATCTGTTTCCACAATGGAGAGCATTCTCTTCTTTCTCTTATAAACGTTGAAGAAGAAGACACATCAAGAGCTTTTGAGACCTCTTGATCTACAAGTCTGGTATTGAAATCTCTGTCGCTTTTTGAACTTGTAAATTAAGGAGTCATAAATGCTATTAACTCTTTGATCCATTGTGTCGTTGATGCGTGGTTTTGCAACCTTGCAAAAGGTTTTACCTCTTGAGGGATCTCGAGAAGCTTGTAATTCCCACCAGGCAGTGTACCTGACCGATGTAGTATAGTGTAGTGGCAAGTACCGGGGGGTTGATCGTTCTACTTGGGGAATAGTGTTTGTTAGGATTGAAACTTAATCTAACTAGGTCTAGGGATGATTCTTTTTGTATTTTTATATTTTATGGAAAGCAATAAAAAATCTCAGGTATTTGAAGAGTGGGCGGAATTAGTTGCTAGTCAACTAACCCAAATAACTACAAATGCAATAAAAATAAAATAACTAGAAAATAAAATGTGAGAAAAACCTTATATAAAGAGAAACGTGTTTACTTAGATTTCACTACTCCCTAGCTATCTTTCACTAATTGATTAGTTTGTTACAATTGCGTAGATGACGGGTTATATTCCTTAATACCATTCGTGGGGGCACGTACAATCTTCCCCAACTCTATATGCTTCTACCTCTTCCTATGTTGAGCCGACAACTAGCTCCTAACATGGCCTCCTTAGTAGTCACTTTTGCATTAAATACAACCATTAAAATCGTAGAACACATCCGATTCATGTTTCTTAAGGTGTTCAAGCATGTTACCAATTGGAGATTAGCTAGTTTTCTTAAGCCTAACATCGAAATCATTCATCCAACAACAATTAATAACAAACAATCAATCAACAATCAATAGCTAGGTTTCATTACATCTAAGCAAACACACATAAACCTAGCCTATCATGTTAATGTAAAGACAAGCATAAGATAGAATCAAACAATACATAGACATATTGAATGATTATTGGAAGATTTATCTTTAATTAATCATGGATGAAAGAAGGGTTTGAAACCCTTAGAAAAAGGCTTAAATTCATCCTAGGGTTTATGGTGAAGTTCCTCCAAAAGTTCTCTCCCTAATGAATGAAAATTAGAAAACTATATATAGAGAATACAATCTGACGGTGTCACGTTATACATGTGACACCTTCAACTTGCCGCCAATGCTTCCCTCAGATTGCCTAGATCAAGATCTGATGCCGTCCCCTTTTAATCTTCACTGGCCGTCACCTTATAGATTGTACGTGACGGCCTAGGCGTCACAAAGGGTGACACCGTCACTCTTTAAATCCAAAAAACCTTCTGGTGCATCTCGTGTAATATTCATATCCACCTCTTTGCCAACACGTGACGCCGTCACCTATAGAACGTGATGCCGTCAGGTACTGTTTCCAGCTTGATTTTGGAGACTTTGTCTTTTTCTTCACTTTTCGCTCCAAAAACGTCCAAAATTCTTCCTTTTCCAGATTTCTTCTCCAAAGTACCTAAAATGACAAAAGGAACGATTTGAGGCAATATTTGATCAAATAATCACGACTTAGGGCTTAAATGACCCTAAAAGCGTAACACTTTTCGCCTCATCAGTTGTCTTCCTGAATGTTGATTCCAAACCTTTCATGCCGATATGAGAACATGCAGTCAAGCTTTTCGGCTGTTGGATCACTAATTTGTTCTTCGGTTTGTATCGGATCCCTTAGCACATCATCAAACACATCGTCATCTTCAACATCAGACACATCGAATCCACCGGTCTCTAGAGGTATTTCACCTTCCCTGTAAGTCATATCGTCGCAGTCATCCTTGTCACCACCTGCATCTTCTTGTTGAGTATCAATCTCAACTTCAACATTTTCAGAATTCACTTCTTCTGGATGATCTGTTTGTTGTTGTGAGCTTGATTATTGTCATTGTTGTTGTTGAGATGATGTTTGTTTTTGGGATGAGAACGTTGCAGTGGTTGTTGTTCTTTGTCTTTTAGCGCTTTTCTCCCCCTCAGGATTGTCCGAGTCTGGATCATCCTGATTGCGCTTCCTTGACTGTGGACGATATTGACTTTCTAACTCCGTGACTCTTGAGGACAATATTGATATAAGTTTGATTGCCTCAGAGTTCAACTTTGTCATTTCTTTTTCGACTTTCAAAACTTGATTCGTGACAGGAGTTGGTGCCGGTGGTTGAGCTTCATGGTCTAGTAAGACATTGTAGAGGTTGGGATGTGCCGCCATGAGTGATTCATCATTCAAGATCTTATCAAGCATTAGTTCGGAGTTGCGGTCCAGTGATAATGATCTTGATGATGTGGAAGGTCCAGCTTGTGTTGATTGCTGTCTTTGAGCTGCGAACCTTGACTCCATGTCAGCATGAAGTTTTCCCATTACTTCGTTGAATTGTGTGGTTGTTACAAGTGGTACTGGATTAGCTCGGATTCTTCAAAACAATGTCGATGTAGACATCGTTTGTATGTGTTTTGGGTGAGATGTTGTTGTTGACGGTTGTTGAAAGTGAGTTGTAGGTGGTGTTGTTGTTGTGTGAATAGTAGTTGTTGCTGTTGCGGTTGTTGTTGGTGTTGTTTTTGTTGTTGTTGTTGTTGTTGTTTTTGTTGTTGTTGTTGTTGTTGTTGTTGTTGTTGGAGGTGATGATGGTGACTCCACATCGATAATTATGGAAGGGGTGAGCTGGTGTTGCTCAGAGGACCTAGACCTACTGTTGTCAATCTTCATCTTCTTCCTAATCTCCGGTCTGTGGGTGTCATCTCCATCCCCCTTATCATCTCCATCGTCATCATCATGGCGTTCATCACTAACCTTAGACTCCTTCCCATCCTTATCCTCCTAATCGGTCCCTTCATCATCTTTTTCTCCCTCTTCGTCATCTAACTGCCTTAATTTCCTACCCTTCTTTGTTCTTTTCCTAACAGTTTATTTTCGATGAGTCCTATAGGTTCCTACTTTGACGCTAGACTCTACTTTATCCCTAGACGCATCCGGGGTATAACCACTCGGTTTTGAGCTATCCATAGGAGCATTTACTAAACCCATGTACTCCTTGTATGCATGCGATTCCTTGTTAACAAGATCAATCAAGCCTTGTCGTATAGGCATTGGTGCATTGGTGGTAACTATTGACTCACCACTTGTGCTGTGCACGTACGGCACTTTGGGTGTTGGACATGTTTGTCTTCTTGTGATATTGGCAATGTTGCAAAAATCGTGAATCGGTACTGAGGCGGTCGAGGACCGATTAGCGATTTTTGACCGATTAATCGGCCGATTTTCTTGACTGGGCCGATTACCTTGGAAATCCCTCCAAGTTCCAGGGCCGATTACCGATTAATCGCCGATTAATTGGCCGATTCGGCCGATTTTTGCAACACTGGATATTGGGATATTGCCTCATGAATTGAGCAATCAGTATCTTGAAGTATCTGACAAACAGAATGCATACATTCTTCTTCTTCTTCGATCTACGGACATGGTCGACAACATCTATCCATAGAAGCTTCGCATAATCGAAGTGACACTGTTTCACTATACCATACATGATTTGATATAATGAAGTAGTGCCTCTATCCATTCCCGTTTCTTTAGCGGTAACACACCGATTAAGAATTGAGAAGAGCGTAGCCCATCTTGCAGGTATGCATTTCCTCTTGAAAGTCGACAGGACTTTGAACTTGTGAGTTTCATCAACATCTTTATCATATCCAAGCTCTATGAAGAATTCTTTGAGTTGGTTGACAGTTGGTAGTTGTTCGTATGCTGTGAGGTTGCCATGTACTACGGCAGGAAGATTGAGTGCCATTCGAAGATCTTCTGATGTTAGTGTAATCTGTTGTGTTTCAATGGTGCTTTGGATTGTGTCAGGTTTGGTTTCACTAAGGAACACAACATGACGCCAGAATGTTTGAAGATATATCATGGGGGTAGTAGAGTCGGATAATGAGAGCATGGGATAAGTTGGATGATTTTAAGGATTGCTGAGATGATTGGGTGATCACATTCAAATAGAGAGATGCGGAATTGGTGATTGCATTCACCAAGTCTGATGTATTCAGCTGTTGGCACAAGTTCTTCATTTGTTGGTATTGGTACAGCTAGAGCATCTTCTAGAATGTGTTGTGGTTGGTTATGAGTTTGTTCTTGAGCCATTGTAATGATTGATTCTGAAATGGCATAAAAGATGAAAGATTCTTGATAAAGTTTACAATATTTATTTTTCAGTCTGTCTATTTTTATATGCTATGGCATTTTTTTTTCGAGCAGATTTCATTTTCTTTTTCTTTTCTTATGCTTTCTTGCTTTTGTAGCATAAGCGCATGCTCTTTCTTTTCACATGCGATTTTATTCTCTCTTTCTGTTTTTATTTTCCTCACCAAAAAAATTTGTTGATTTGTGATACTTTTTCAAAAATTGTTTAAGGTATAGATTAAACGTTGTTTTATAATGCTCATGCTTTAGAAAATACGTTTATCTAACCCTTTTGAAGCTTTAGGAAAAAGTATCAACTTGTATTCAAACATAAGTTTTCTAGTTAAACTAGAGAACTTGATTTTGGAAGTCAAACAGTCAGAAAAAAAAAAATTTGTTGCATGAGCATAAGATTTCTTAACAAATGCCAATACTTTAGACTCTCTATTACGTGGGCTAGTTAAAGGATTCCATTATCAGCTTTTAGGTGATAACTAGTCCTAGTAACCATTTTGAATATGAGAAGTCTTAAGTGAAGTCAATTGTAATACGTCTTAAAAGAGCTTTTGTGGCATAAGTGTGAGATTTCTCAAAACATATCTAGACCTTGGATACTCTGTTACGTTGTGTAGCTAAAGGGATGCATTATCAGTTTTTAGGTGATAACTAGCCCTAATAACTACCTTGAAGATGAGATACCCTTAGTTTAAATAGTGTTGAGTCGTCTCAAAACCATTTGAATTAAAACAATTAAGAGTGAAAAGTCTGTTAAGTGATTGCATGAATTGGTCTAAAATTATATTCATGGCATTGACAATCACTAACATATTGTAAACATATTTGTCAAATCAGTCATATACACAAAGTATTCATAAAAGTTGCAATCATAGAAAAGTCTAAGTCTAGTAATTAAACATATGCATCAATAGTCTGATAAGGCAATAATAGTGTTACAATCCTAGTCTAATTAGCAAGGAAAACTGATCATACGCAATATTTATGTCTCAAAGGTTTTCATTTCATCTTTAAAATGAGAAAAAAAATTGTATTTGATGAAAACAAATTGAGAACGATACTTGTGTAGATTGTTCAATCACCTTGGCTTTTCATAAAATCATTAAGAACAAATTGTGACATAATTTGAAAAAGAAAGTTTGATCAATGTTTGTTAGTTAGTCAAAATTTATTAAAATGTTTGAAATACTTTATATAAATATAAGATTTATTTTGCAAATATTTTAAAAAATTTGGGCAGAGTAACATTTAGTTTAAGTGGGTGAAAAAGCATCGCAATATCTGGTATCACGGATTTGGTATCGCGGGCAAATGGTCAATGAAAGTCAACTTCGCATTGAAGGTGAGACAGGTATCGCGGACCAAACTAGATGTGATGGTAAGCCATCGCATAAAGTTTCGGAACCAAATCGTTCGTATTGAAAACTGTGATGGCAAGCCATCGCATGACATTAAGAAAGGCTCGTATCGCAGAGCTTTTATCCGCGACGCGAAGAAAATTTTTCATCGCAGTTGAAACTCTCGGATTTTTTAAATAATATTAAATGCACATTTTGCCTCTTTTCTAAAGTCTCGAATCGTATCTAATACAATGTCGCATCGAGAACTGTTCATCTTCTTCCCAAAATTAGCCCATTTTAACCAAATCAAACCATTCAAAAACGCATTTTCTTTAAAATTAGTGATCAAACCGGTCTATCTCAGTCATCTAACCACAAAGTTTTGACACTAACACACCACAATTTAAACTCAATAGTGAGACATACGTATTCTTGGTGTCTAAACCCTAACATCACAATTGGGCATGAAACAATTAAAATTAAGGGTAGATAAACAAGAAATATATATAAAACATCATTTAAAACAGATTTGGAAGCTTACTTTTTGCACGAAACAGAGTGAATTGGCAATAAAATCTGTGATACGAGAGTTCTTGTGGATGCGAGTGAATATGTGTTTGTTTAGGAGAGAGAGAATTCGAGTGATTGGTAAAAGTGTGTGTGTGTTTTTCTCGCATCCCATATGTGGGGTTTGTTGACCCGTATTTGTTGGGAATTATATTAACAGTTACCACGACTAAGTATTAAGATTACAACTGCTGAAGAATGCACTAGCAAGGGAAACTCATTACCACTGCTAGTACATATTATTACCACTGCTGTTAGGTTAACTGTTAGGAAACTTGTAAAGATAAATATAGAATAGATCTTGTGTATATCTTATTCTATTAGAGTTATACGTATCTTGTAGAAGAGGACTCCTTGTGCTATAAAAGGAGGTCCTAGGTTAAGGTTAGATATACGTTTTTCTTAGAGCTTCAAGGTTGTAACCCTAGTGATACAAAGATCACTCGCATTATTATTATTAATAATATTGGAGCTAACCGTTTGATACATACATTATTCTCATTCATATACAACTGTTTCATTCACAATCAAACTTCAAAGTATTGCTAAGTAGATTTCGCATACTTAGTGATATAACTCAAAGTATCATTCTACCACAGATCAAGGTGTTTAGATCCATCAAGTGGTATCAGAGACAGGCTTTGATACTTTGATTTAGAGGATCCCAAGTTCACTCAGAAGATTCAATGGAGACAGAAACTAGTCAGTCCAACATTGCTGCTAAGCTTTCCAAGCTTAAGTTGAATGACTATGAGATGTGGAGGCTAATGATCGAACAATTCTTTATGGTGCAAGACTATGCACTCTGGGAGATCATTATGTTTGGAAATTCTTTCAAACCTGGTACTACCTCAGAAACAATTGATGGCAAGGAAGTACTAAAGGTCAACACTGGACCAGTCACAAATGATGAAAGACTTCAGATGAAGAATGATCTGAAGGCCAGAGGCTTGCTGTTGATGACACTTCCCAGAGATCAAATTCTAGCTTTCAGCAAGTACAAGACTGCACAAACTTTATTTGAGGAGATCTGCAATGTTTTTGGTGGTAATGATTCCACCAAGAAGACACAGATGACCTTGTTGAAACAGACTTATGAAAACTTTGGTTCAACAAGTAATGAATCTATTGACAACATCTTCATAAGGCTTCAGAAGATTGTTACTCAACTCACAGTGTTTGGAATTGAGGTGGACAGGGAAGACCTCAATCTAAAGTTCTTAAGAAGTTTACCCTCTGAGTTTGGTACAAATGTTGCAGTATGGGAAGACAAGCCAGAATTGGAGACTATGAAGCTTAATGATTTGTACAATAACTTTAAGGTTATTGAACAGAGGTTGAAGAAGGCTGGCAAACTAAGTTCAGGATCAGGGAATTTAGCACTCATATCATCATCTGTTGATGATAGTTCAGATGAAGAGAGTGATAGTGATGATGATGATGCTAACATTGTTGTTTCCACTGGTAGTGGAGGTGTTTCCACTGCTAGTTCAAAAAGACAGATTGTTGGTCTTAGTGATTCTACTTTTTATGCCTTTCTATCAAGTCAGATGAATGGTTCCATTCTCACACATGATGACTTGGATCAAATTGATGAGGATGACATGGAAGAGATGGACATTAAATGGCAGGTTGCATTATTAAGCTTAAAGGCAAAGAAGTTCTGGAGGAAGACTGGTAGGAAGATCACCATAAATGGCAATGAAACTGTAGGTTTTGATAAAAAGAAGGTGGAGTGCTACAACTGTCATAAGAAGGGGCACTTTGCCAGGGAATGCAGGAAACCAAAGAAACCTGATAACAGGTCAACTTGGTATAAGCAGGACAAGAAGAAAGAACCTACAACTAAAGAACCAAAGGTGCTATTGGCCATTGATAGAGTAAGCTATGATTGGAGCTTTATGGCTGAGGATGAAGAATGTTGATCCCAGTTGAGCAAACGATTTTATATAGAAGTTAACTTGAATTAAACACATAAGCTAGAATGCGGAATATAAAAGCTTAACTTAAGAAGAACAATTAACTATCCACACTTCAATATATTATTAATACGAGCACTCGACAATGCTAGGGTTTTACAACCTTGAAGTGTAAACGAAACTAAAACAATACGTACTCAAAACTAACCCTAGGATCTTCCTTTTATAGGCCAAGGAGTCCTACTAGGTTTACAATATCTTTCTATGCAAGATAAGAATATTCTAGACGTATATAATATACACACAATCTATTCTATAATTATCTATTCCGTATACATGCTTATCTCTTTAGCAGTAGATTCCACTGGCAGTATTTTCCCATAATAGCACTTTGAGATTCTTTAGACCCTTTTGACTTTGAAGATACAAAGGCAAGATTTTGTGTACCAGAAGATGAAGTAGATGAAGAAGTTAATTCTGGTTCATACACTCTTAAGTTGTTGTAGAGGCTTTCCAACTTCATAGTTTCAAAGTCAGGCTTATTCCTCCAAACAACTGTGTGCATACTCCATTCAGGTGCAAGACTTCTAAGGAACTTGAGGTTTACATCTTCTTGTGGAACCACATAACCAACAAGCTTTAAATGACTAACAAGTTGATTAAGCCTGTTGTATGTGCCATTAATCTTTTCTCCACTTTCAGCAGTAAAGTTCTCAAACTGATGCTTCAACATGTTTTTCCTTGACTTCTTAGTAGCATCATTCCCTCCAAACCTAAATTCAACAGCATCCATCAAGTCTTTTCCGGTCTCACAACTATCAAAGTCCAACTGAAATTCATTAGGTATTCCCATTAAGAGAATATTGTGTGCCTTGATCTCCATCTTCCTGACTGAGTTCTCTTCAGCAGACTTGATTGGTATCTCTTTACCATCAGGACCCTTCTTTGGTAAAGAGTCACCATTGATGATCACATTCCACATGTTAAAGTCAATCATGCGAATGTACTGTCTTATTCTCATCTTCCACAACTCATATTCTCCAGGGTTGAGCATGGGAACCTTTGAAGCAGTCACCATATGTGTGTTGTCACCCATCTTCAGCAATTGATTTGGAACGGCAAACGTGCAAGGAATAATTTCTTCTTGATTACAACTTCTAGATCATAAGCCCTGATACCACTTGTTGATCCCAGTTGAGCAAACGATCTTATATAGAAGTTGACTTGAATTAAACACTTAAGCTAGAATGCGGAATATAAAACCTTAACTTAAGAAGAACAATTAACTATCAACACTTCAATATATTATTAATACGAGCACTCGACAATGCTAGGGTTTTACAACCTTGAAGTGTAAACGAAACTAAAACAATACGTACTCAAAACTAACCCTAGGATCTTCCTTTTATAGGCCAAGGAGTCCTACTAGGTTTACAATATCTTTCTATGCAAGATAAGAATATTCTAGACGTATATAATATACACACAATCTATTCTATAATTATCTATTCCGTATACATGCTTATCTCTTTAGCAGTAGATTCCACTGGCAGTATTTTCCCATAACAGCACTTTGAGATTCTTTAGACCCTTTTGACTTTGAAGATACAAAGGCAAGATTTTGTGTACCAGAAGATGAAGTAGATGAAGAAGTTAATTCTGGTTCATACACTCTTAAGTTGTTGTAGAGGCTTTCCAACTTCATAGTTTCAAAGTCAGGCTTATTCCTCCAAACAACTGTGTGCATACTCCATTCAGGTGCAAGACTTCTAAGGAACTTGAGGTTTACATCTTCTTGTGGAACCACATAACCAACAAGCTTTAAATGACTAACAAGTTGATTAAGCCTGTTGTATGTGCCATTAATCTTTTCTCCACTTTTAGCAGTAAAGTTCTCAAACTGATGCTTCAACATATTTTTCCTTGACTTCTTAGTAGCATCATTCCCTCTAAACCTAAATTCAATAGCATCCATCAAGTCTTTTCCGGTCTCACAACTATCAAAGTCCAACTGAAATTCATTAGGTATTCCCATTAAGAGAATATTGTGTGCCTTGATCTCCATCTTCCTGACTGAGTTCTCTTCAGCAGACTTGATTGGTATCTCTTTACCATCAGGACCCTTCTTTGGTAAAGAGTCACCATTGATGATCACATTCCACATGTTAAAGTCAATCATGCGAATGTACTGTCTTATTCTCATCTTCCACAACTCATATTCTCCAGGGTTGAGCATGGGAACCTTTAAAGCAGTCACCATATGTGTGTTGTCACCCATCTTCAGCAATTGATTTGGAACAGCAAACGTGCAAGGAATAATTTCTTCTTGATTACAACTTCTAGATCATAAGCTCTGATACCACTTGTTGATCCCAGTTGAGCAAACGATCTTATATAGAAGTTGACTTGAATTAAACACTTAAGCTAGAATGCGGAATATAAAACCTTAACTTTAGAAGAACAATTAACTATCAACACTTCAATATATTATTAATACGAGCACTCGACAATGCTAGGATTTTAAAACCTTGAAGTGTAGACGAAACTAAAACAATACGTACTCAAAACTAACCCTAGGATCTTCCTTTTATAGGCCAAGGAGTCCTATTAGGTTTACAATATCTTTCTATGCAAGATAAGAATATTCTAGACGTATATAATATACACACAATCTATTCTATAATTATCTATTCCGTCTACATGCTTATCTCTTTGGCAGTAGATTCCACTGGCAGTATTTTCCCATAGCAGCACTTTGACAGCAGCAGAATCATTAACCTTAGCAGCATTCTCATCATAGCAGCAGTTTCACCAAGCAGGAGAATCCAAAACCCAACAAAGAAGATGGTTCAGAGTCTGCAATGATTGCTACTGAGCTTGCACTTATGGCTTTTTCTGACTCTGAGGTACTAATTAATAATGCTTGTTCTAAAACTTGTAAGGCTTTAAAAGATTATCAGAAACTTAAAGAACAATATGATGAACAATTGCTAGAGTTAAATCAAACTAATTATAACTTAGCAAATCATAAAAGAGGCCTTGCTGTTTTAGAAACATAATTAGAGCACTATAGAGCCAATGAATCTAAGTTCAATGATGATATTACTGTTTTAAAAAGAGACTTAGATTATAAGGTTGCAGTGAATAAGGCTCTTGGGGAAGAGTTAGAGAAGGTTAAAAGGGCCAATGAGAATATATAGATAACTTGTAATACACTAGATCATCAATCCAAGTGTGTTGACAAAATTTGGGAGGCCCAAGTTGTGAACAAAGCCAAATCAGGAGTAGGATATAAATCAGTTCCACCACCTCTAAGAGGTGTTCCATCACCTCCTGGTATTGACTTAGCACACACAGGATTAGAAGAGTTCCAGGAACCAACCATTACCTATGGACCAAAATTTGTTAAAGAAGCCGCTATTGAAAAGGTTCAGGTTGAGGTTGATACATTTGATAGTGCTAGTGACTCATCTCTTAAAGATGAATGTTTGAATGTTGAGTCTAAAACTAGTGTTCCTGAGTGTGTTCATGTGGATGTTAAAAAGAGTATTCCTGAAGTTGTCAAAGAAAAGCCTAGGACATAAGCTAATTACTCTAGGCCCACTCCTAGATATGCAGAGATGAACAGAAGTAGGTCAACAACTCCTAGGGGGAATAAGAGGAGTTGGAATCATGTTAAGTCTAGGCAATTTGGTAGTGACTTTGTGTTTAACAACAAACCTTGTCACATATGTGGTAGTTTTGAACATCTTCATTATAATTGTAACTATCACATGGGTAGAAGGGAAGTGTTTGGGAATAACACGGTGAATGGAAATAATGCTAATAAATTTACTCACCCAAATCCACTAAGCAAGATGATTCCCAGGTCTGTTTTGCTTAACTCTGGCATCAAAACTCTTTCCACTGCTAAACCAGCAGTTGCCACTGCCAGAAATATAAACAGAGTTTACCCTAAGTCCCCTGTTAAGAGTGCCAAACCTATTACAACTTTTGTTAAATCTGCACAAACAGGGAAAAAGACCTATTTTGAAAAGAAATTTTACAATAACCACAAGTGGGTATCTAAAATTTTAAAACCAGTAGTTGCCACTGCTAAGCCAGCAGTTACCACTGCAAGGCCAAAAGTTTCCACTGGTGGTTCTGTGAACAACAAAAGGGTAAATGTGGGAAATGTTGTTAAGGCCTCAGCACGTTGGGAATGGAAACCAAAAGGATCTATCACCTCAAACAATCTCAATGGTGTATCAATGACCTTTGACAGATATAACTATATTGATACACGAGGCAGATCCAAGTCATTTATGGCTTGGGTCCCCAAAAGGAACTAATTCCTTTATTTTATGTGCAGGAACATTCAAAGCCTAAAGATGATCAAGGATATTCAGACAGTGGATGTTCCAGGCACATGACTGGCAATAAGTCCTATCTTTCAGATTTTAAACCTTATGATGGACAATTTGTCAGCTTTGGAGGTGGTATAGGTGGCAAAGTTTCTGGCAAAGGAACAATCAAGGTTGGAAACTTGGATTTTGAGCCTTCTGGTGCTTCAGTTGTTCGTAAATTGGTAATTTTGACTCCATGGATTTACCTAAATATGGTGCAAGAAGTATAAGGGACTGTTAATATTGTACAAATAGATGAGTAAACAAACTAATGTTGTATGAATAACAATCCTAGATAAATAGTCAAGTCCCTAAATAGTGTTATAATTTGAGCCACAGAAACTGGTTGCCCATAAATAGTGTTGTAATTTGTGCCACATAAACTGGTTGCCCAGAAACGGTAACCAGTTGCTCAAATTACATTGGGTCAGGTTGCACAAAGTACAGCCTATAAATGGTGTTGTCAGTTGTTCACAAGATTATATGCTCGTTGTGTTTAAAGTAGAAACAGTAAATGGTGCTACTACTTACAGAAGGTTGCCTAAAGTACACAAATAGTTGGCCAGAACGATAAATAATTGCACTGTCTGTAAATATTGCTTCAAAAAGAAAATGGATTATGCATAAACGAAAAGTGTGAAAGAGATTTTTACCGAACACAAATGTCGGATTTTTGAACACATAGTATAAATGGCTACAATCATTTTAAAAGTCCATGACCAACTTTTAGACTCTATACTTTTAGTAGTATGTTGCTGTTTATATCGCTAAAGTTTTGTTTCCTTATCGTTGTACCCGTAAACGATAATAAATTGGCAAAAAAAATTAATTCTTAAAGCTAATAAACGATTAATACTTAAAACATAAACGACTGCTTATGAGTTGTTTGCATTCATAGAAATATTTTACATCCACATGGTTGCCATTCAAATAAAAAAGAGATAACTACATACATCAAAACACATAGGAAAATGACCAAAAGATCCTAATCTTCGTCATCCTATTCAGCTTCTTCAATCCTCTTCAAAAACTCATCCTTCTCCTCCATGCTTTCACGAGACAACAGCAGTAATTGAGCCAACAGATCAAGTTTTCGTTGATCCTTCATCTGTATTTCCATAAGGCAAGCTTGAGCTGTTGCAGCCACAACATTGAAACGAGTAAATGAGGAAGCTGCCTCAGTTAGAGTTTGCTCCTTTTTTGAATAACTGCCCTCAACTGGCTACTCTCCTCCCCTATACGACCGATAAAACTTTGCTCCTCTGCTTTGTCATGAGTTATCCACAGCTTGAAGGCATCGCCAAGCTTACCAGATTCAGTTGCATCTTTCAATTCATTAAGATTTGGTGTGTCTGCCATTTTTAAATAAATAATGGTGAATACGTTGATAGTTTTTTGTTAGATATAGGGTTTTAAATGTTAGACTTTTGATAAGTAATGTAATCGTATATATACTTAAAAGTTGTGGTTGTAATAATTGCGATTACCAAATACATGGTATAAACCCTTGTAGTTGTGTATTGGGACACCTTTCGACATGGCTGCATTCAATTGATTGAAATATGAATAATTACAATTTGGTATTCCCAAGATAATTTATTATACCCTATTTACTCCCTTTGAAAGTACAAAAAAGGGTGAAAAAACATACATGTTTTTAGAAGTATGTTGCAACTTAGCAACCGCAATGGAGAGGTTCTTACATGACTTGTTAACCATTTACAAATGCTATTAGATGACCTATTTCATTGGAGCAAACACTTTGCATATGACTTTTGGGTGAATGACTTGAAGTGTACCAAGCTTTTGACGCAAAAGATGTGGAAAAAGAAAATAATGAATAATTGTGCACTACATCATATGATTTTTATTAAATGGTTACTTGTAGAAAAGCTTTTTAAAAGCTTTGTTGCATTGGAGTGGTTTTATACAAAGATTTTTTGAAACATGAAATTTACTGACATGATACTCGCTTAGATTTGCTATGATGGAATGTGTACTTGGTGGTGTGGCACTACATGTGTTACATTGATTGTGTGGTTGTTGTGGCATTATGTTTCTTAAACTGTTGCAAAGATACATAACTATTGGTTGCCCAGGTGTACGAATATGAGTTGCCCAAAGTCATTTGAATAATGGTTGCACAGGTATACATTATAACAGTTGCCCAAACTTATTTGACTAAATTAAGTGGTGACATGATACTCGCTTTTTAAAAGATTTTTTGAAACATGAATTTTACTGACATGATACTCGCTTAGATTTGCTATGATGGAATTTGTACTTGGTGGTGTGGCATTACGTGTGTTACATTGATTGTGTGGTTGGTGTGGCATTATGTATCTTACACTGTTGCAAACATACATAATTAATGGTTGCCCAGGTGTACGAATATGAGTTGCCCAAAGTAATTTGAATAATGGTTGCACATGTATAGAAATAATGGTTGCCCAAAGTTGTTTGACTAAATTATGTGGTTAAAGCATTGATATACCATGGCAATAAGTGTTTTACATAACATACATGTTTGAGTATTAGAAAAAACATACTTGCGTTTCCTCCAGGAGTAGAAGTTTCCATTGAACGTTTGCGTTTCTTTGAATCATTACTTGAAGATGGTGAAGCCATAGAATTTGGAAACAAAAAAATTAAAGTATATAATACAAAAGATGAAATATGGTGGTTTATATTGGCACACAAGAGTTAGAATGGTTTATAAAATAAACGTAAGGATAACTAACATTTCCAATTCATAATACCCACATGGTAAGGATAAGTAACAGTTAAGGATAACTAACGGTTTCTAAACTATATTTACAGTTTCTACAAAAGATCTGTAATTACTTATATGGAGACAACCAACTTTTATGAAATAATGCATAGCGCAACAAATGGAGTGGGTTGTTTTCATAGGGCAACCAACAATAGTAGTTACTTAACCAGATAGTCTCGAATAGTAGTGCACGTTAAGTTAAAAAGTACAACACAATATCGTACGTAGTAATTTGGTGGGGTGAAAATACATTACAAAAAAAAAAAAATTATAATAAAAAATTAAATAAAAAAAATCATATGACATTATATAGCCATTAACCATACAGTACAAAACCATTATTTAAACATAAAACATAAACCTAATGCAAAAAAAAAAAAAAAAAAAAAAAAAAAAAAAAAAAAAAAAAAAAAAAACGATAGACTATGGCATTTCATAGTCTGCTTCACACAAATACATCATATGTGATTGAACTTCTAGCTGCTTAACACCATTTAAATTGTCAGCTTCTAGCTGGGTCAATCGAGACAACTTCAGCTCCAACCTAGCCTTATTTTATTTTAAACAGTAAACAGCATCCATGAAAGCATCTTTGTCACTCCGGCTCTCCATCTCACGAATCGCTGTAGACAGCATTGTTATACTAGCATTAACATCAGCTATCTTATTACGAATATCATTTGTAAAACCCTTCTCATGATCAATCTGTTTTTGAAAGAAAATCTTAAACGCCTTCGATATCTCTGTCTCACAAGTGACAGCAAATATCAATTCCAAAACGGAATTAGGTGCGATGCTCGAACTGCATTTTGATGATGTCATTGATAATGAAGTCCCTGATAATTTATTTTTAAAATTACAAGTGAAGATGATAAGATGTGCTGCTATTTGATAGATTTTTGTGTGTGGGATGTGTTGCCTCGTTTTATAGATGTACTGGACGTGTATAGTCAAATAAATGTTATGGAAACTTGAAAGGCTTGAATTAATACAAGTTGACCAAAAGGACTAAAACTTATTGCGTCACTGATGGTTAGTTGCCCAAAACATCCATATAATTTGGCCAAAATATTTATGTCATAAATTAGTTGGTTTTTTGTTATTTGGGTACGCGTTTTGAAAACTATTACAACATTAAGAGTCAGTATCATAAAGTGAACCACTAACATCATAAGATAATTCAAATAGTACATATTCTCATGGAATCATAGAAGACAACGGGTAAAAACCACAACGATTACTAGAAAATAGTCTGAATTATTACAACGTGACATGTTATTCAAAGCCATCCATTGATAAGAGTAGCCAGCTTCCACATACTCATGACACGCGACTTCCTACCCAAACACAACACCTTGTCAAAACCACAACGCTTGATCCATAACTGAACACATTGTTAAACACCAGGAATACCTGCTAATGAATGGGAAAAAAAATTTGTGTTAATGTTTTAAATTGAATAAGAATGCGATACAATAGTTATGAAATTCATCGTGTACCACAATACGCAAAATGTATCATAGGCGAATCAATATAATGATATATTAAAATGTATACATACTGTACAATGCACGCTCTCTGTGATTTATCAGAAGGAACCACCATTTCCTTCTGATAAATCACAAAATATGATTTACTGAGGTGATGATAAAGACTATGGGAAGATGATCCATGAAATACAGGTCCGTGTTGAGCACAGGCATGTGATTATACTGGAACTTCAAAATCTGGGTTACCATAGGGACTTTTTTGCACCTCTGGAGTCACTCATCTTGGCGGAAGGTGATGATTTTGATGAAATTGATTTTTTGATACAAAGGCGCAATACAAGTATCAGACGTGCCGCTGAGAATCCAATGATCATGAAGAACCTAAGGAATTACATATGACTCTTATTTAACTAAACATTTGTTGAACTGTTTTTTTAATTTTTTTTCTTGTTAATGTTTTTGTATGTTTTTTTTGTTATTATTATTAATTTTTGTAATTTATGTTTTATTTAAGTTATGGCAGCCATAGTTAATGTTGGTGGTGGGTCATGTTTTCATGTATCGAAAAAGTTGTTTACTTGTCGCATTAACCGTTTGTCAGTTGTTTAATCGTATGGAAATTAAATGTGGTTTGGGAGTATTGTATTTCCAGTTTCATAAGGGCATTAACATTGAAATTTCCATGAACCATTAAAGTAACAAATGAATCATTAACCCGTGCATATTAACACAACTAGAGTACATCGACACATTTCTTCACTTAAATCTAATTTTTTTTATTTATGCTACGGTTAAGTACCAAATAAAAAATGAATCCGGCTAAGATATGTAGAAGTCGACAAGATACACAAACTTTGTTGTTACTTTTATTGTAATACTCCAACATATGGTTTGTTTAATTTGATACTGACAAAGCCATGTTTTTGTGGTCTATAACACCAATTTGTGAACCATCCTAATGGTAACCAATATTTACAAATGTAAATCAATAATGTATGTATTATAATAATTTAAAGTAGTTTCGTGTGTCTGGATATGTACATACATGAAATGCATGAAAGTTATGGGAAATTTACATCTATTTGGATATGGGTCCCAACCATATTGGGGTTTATTTGTGTTGGGCAACCTAATATTGTACTTTGGGCAATTATATTTCTTTTGGGCTACTATACTTCTGTGGGCAACTATATGTTGTTATGTACGTCTATTCACCATTTACAGTTGTACTTTGGGCAACTTTTTATTGTTTATATAACTCTTCACCATTTACAACACAACCATCAAAACCCAGCAAAAAAAACATACTCAAAATTCAAACCCAACCAAACACATAAATAAAACTAGGATTTGGTTATAAGCAAATGGATTCTTGTAAAGCCGATAAGTTCAAGGTATTTATGCGGTATGAACAGGCTTTGATTCCCGTTTTACTTCCAACTAACATTAACTTTGCCAAGCTTGTCAAGTATGTGTCGAAAAAGTTTAACTTGAACGATGCAGACGCAATCATTTTATCGTACAACATAAGTGAAACCAAAACCACCCTACTTAACACGACGATGTCGAGGTTTTCAAAACCCTTGCTTTGGAAACGCCGTTTCATGTGCATACATTAGTCGTCGACCACTCTCCCCATACCCCTGTAGTCAATTTACTCCAAAAGAACCAATTGCTACTCACTAATATTAACTGTATGCCACTCCCACCACACTCACCCACTGTTGACTATAACATCAAAAAAGGTGGTGTAAAGGTTAATGATCTGTTTGACGATAAGGAAACTTGCATCTATGAGATAAGTGTGAAATGTTAAAAAGAAGGGTATCTATTTTGTGTTGTCAGATCGAACCCGACAAGATACAATGTAAAGTGTAGCCAACCAGAATGTAAGTGGCACATATACAGTCGTCGAGTTGGGGATACTAGTCTATTTAAAGTCACATCAGTAAATGACAACCATTTACGTTCGAAAATCGTATTCGATCCAAATCACCGAAATGCATATGCAAAAACATTGGCTAGAATAATATCCCCAAAGCTCGCAGATCCGACAAGAGTGTATAGGCCAAAGGACATTGTACATGATCTGAATTTGGATATGAATATTGACATTTCATTAAACGAGCTTGGAGAGGCAGGCATTTGGCACTGGAATCAAATTAGGGATGCCCAAGGGCATCATTTGAGCAGCTGCCATTATATTGTCATAACCTAAAGCTGGCAAACAGGGACACAGTTACACACATAGAGACCGACGATGCCAGACATTTTAAGAATCTATTTATCAGATTCGGTGTTGCGGTAAGCATGTTATTATCCTTTTTATCTTGTTTGGTTAGTTGGAAATCAAATTTGTTCTTAAGGGTTTGTTATAAATTACTTACTTTTAAAATCATGCAATACATTACTATAGCGGTATAATTAAATATGGAAAACCCATAGTTAATGAAAAACACAACATTAATCTAAATAAGCAGTAGGAACTATGCATACCATACGTTATACACCATAGTCATATTCCATATTCATAGTCATACAAAAACATGTACCTCCATATGCAGGTACATAAGGTTCAACATACATACTTGTTTATAAACCGTTTTATTATATACTACATACCAATTCATAAAATTAAACCATTTTACTTAATTGGTTATGACAGCATATAACAAAAATTAACAAATCCATCTTACGTGCATACGGCACCTGCCATGTCAAACAACAAACAAATACATTCGTATTAGCTTAACAATAAACTAATTGCATATCAAATTAAATAAAGGTTTTCAATTTGATGTACCATTGTATTTGTTACATTCACAGATTAAGAGTTTCCTCTGCTATCTGCGGCCTCTTATCATAATTGATGCCACACTTCTAAAAGGGCTATACCAAGGAACAAATATGGTTGCTGTCGGAATGGACGGAAACAATAAGATTCTACCGATTGCTACCGGTGTTGCTGAAGGCGAGAGTGCTGAATCATGGACGTGGTTTATGACCAAAATCAAAGAATGCATTGGGGACGTTCCTAATTTAGCAATCATATTTGACAGACATTATGGAATTACCGCTGCATGTAACGCTGTATTCCCGAATGCATTTCACGGCTATTGTTGTCACCATTTGATGTTAAATACAAAGATGCACAGCGAGACACTGAAATGTTTATACTGGAAGACATGCAAAGCATACACAACGGATGCTTTTCAAAAGCTAATGTCGGATATATGTTCGGTAAGACCGCAGGCTTACAAAAAACTTGTTGAAGCAGGGGTCGAGAAATGGTCAAGGGCACATTGTCCTGGGCAGAGATACAATTACTTAACATCAAACAGTGTTGAATCCATAAATGCTTTGACGAAGCTTGTAGGCCACTGCCCAATCACGGTGCTGATTGAATGGTTCAGAGCTCTGCTTCAGAACTGATATTACCACCGCCGAGCAAAACACGCAGGTAATAAATGATCCAATTTGTTATTAAGTTTACTATCGAATTATGAGGTACTAGTGAATAATCATAATTTATTTTCTACTGTTAGATGCCCCGGATGACGATCTTTCTGAATGGGCGATTGCGAAAGTCAATGCCAGAATGGCCAAAAGTGCTAGCTGGAAGGTTATGGGGATTGAGAAGGACAGAGTGTATGAAGTACACGACACGAAGAAACGTCATATTGTTGACTTGGAACAGGGGCATTGCACTTGTCGGCAATGGCAGCTTTCGGGCTTACCGTGTGGACATGTATGTGCTGTGGGTAGATTTGCTGGCCTTACTAGTGTCAAGAAACTGGCTAAAGCTTGGTTTTATAATACTACATTTAAAGGAACATACAAAGACATCATTTATCCTTTAAAAGACGTGACGGAGTGGGATACTCCAGACGACATCGATCCTGTATCCCCCCCTCTTGCAACAAAGCGGCCAGCAGGTAGACCAAAAAAAGAAACAGAATTCCATCTCAAGGAGAGGTGCCATCATCTTCATACAGCTTCGCTTTACCTTTACCGTTACCGTTTGCACTATCACCTTGTACACCAATCTCGGACAAAAAGATAGCATCCCCTGGTTCACCACCTCCATTACCGGTACCATTTGCATTGACATTTATCTCACCATCACTATTGCTGATAACAAGACGTTTAGTAGTCATCCTTCTTTTGAACGGAGTCGCACAACAACAATGATGGCCAGCGTCCTCCTCTTGCCAAAGCATGTTTTTGAAATAATACTTTGACAATGGCTGTTGTTTGTGTGCGATAAATAGGTTTATGGAACCATGGGCGACAGCGTGAAAAAAATAATCTACGGACGTCATTATCAGTATGTAGTAAAGTTAAGCCATTCTCAAGTGACAGGTTTGGTTTACAATAAAACAAAGCCCATTTATCACCTTCAATGTCCTTCATAACACGATCAAGTGCCCTTGTGAAAGTACCATTGTGTGTGCTATAACACGTGGCAAACACACCCATCAACATAACGCAGAGGATTAAAAGCAAATTTCCCATGTGCGTGTACTTTAAAGTCAACTTCTTTCTTCATTTTTATCCTGATTAAATATAATTAAACATGAGTATCGATTAAGTATTACTACGCAAACACCAAAGTAACTACACGAAAAAAAAATTGAACAACCAAAAACCAGAAAACAAAAAATCATGAATACAGAAAAAAAAATGATTAATAAAATCATTTAATGCAAACTAAATTAAATAAATAAAACATCATATGTATATGAACAAAAAAAGGGAATAATTTAGTTATGGGAAAGTACAACAAACCTAGTTTATGTCAATTAAATATGATAAGGACAGCAATTTGTTTTTGTTTTATGTTGGAATCTTGGAGTGACAGTGACTTAGGGTTTCACCTAATTTGGGGATATGGTAATTTGGAAGAACCAGGTTTATGTGGTGTGGGACAGTGGGGATACAAGATGTTTTCTAAAAGGTCATTTTTGGCCCTTTAAGTAGTAATAAAGAAAGATCATGCAGGTGTATATTTATTTTTTTTTCCAAAATTGGATACATTAAGTAAAAATACCCTGCACGTGCAAACATTGTTTGTCCTTTTATATACATATACCCCATTACATACAACTTTACCAAATATCCCCAATTGTATCAAACCTTGAAACCCTAAAATATGAATAACCGAAATAGAGCGATACGACGGGTAATTGATGGCAAAACCGAATTCTCTTGTCACTGTGGTGTTCGACTAACAGTTTTGACTGCAACTACAAGGACAAATCCTGGTAAAAGATTTGTAAAATGTGCAGTTTGTCGAGTTTATGAGTTTTTAGATGATGATCTCCCAAGTGAATACTATCAAGAATTGTTGTTTCGATTGTTACAAAACGAGAGACGAAGGAACAATACTGTCAACTATGAGCAGGTGATTGATGCAATTACTTTGGACAAGTCAATCATGGAAGAAGAGCTTAATGATATGAAGTCAAATTTTAAGTTGTATGAGCGATTGGTTTTCATTTTGTTTGTATCATTTGCAGTTGTTTGTGTTGGGTTTGGGTTGTTAATAGGCAAGTAATGTAGTGCCATGGGTTAGTGATACTTGCTTAAGCTGCTTTCAGTTGTAAGTTTGTCCCGTTTGCAAAACTAGTGTTTCAAATAAATTTGTTGCTCTATCAATTGGCCGTTGGTTGTGGATGTATGTTGATGCAATGTCACTTAGTAATGCTTAAGCACATATCTGTCTAGTCATACACGTATAAATGGTCACTCAATTTTCCAAGACTACTAACCATATTAATCACATTGCAGATATGCAAACACATCTTCAACATTTGAAATCCTCTTGTCCAGTTCATCAAAGTTAGTTAACAATGTATCTTTGCCATCAAAAGCACCCAAGATATTGAAATTGTCACCTTGAAACAAATCAGTTGCTGCAAATAAGTATATGGCCAAACAAGTATATAGGTAAAACAACATAACAGATAATGTAATTCTTGTATCAATTTATTTTTTTTTGTTTATTTTTTATATTTTTATAGACAGCAAATAGGCTTAACATACCAACACACTCAAACGGTTGATTCGACAAAGGGGGATTGTAAAAAATCTGCATACGCAACCATTTTAATCCGATTAAAATGACTAGAATCTCGTTTTTTAGATACTGACAATTTTTTTGATTATTATTCCAAATCGGGTACGTTTGGTAGTACTGGTTTGACTCTGCTGCGTGTACAGGTGGAGGGGTCATAAGATTTGGGCATCCATTTTTTGGAGATGTGTGCAAATTGGGCGCCAAAAACATAGAAAAACACCCGCCAAAACTATTGGTTGCCCTAAAAAGAGTAACAATTGTTTTGATCCAAAAACGCACTATTATGTGCTCCAAAAAAGTAAGTGTGGTTAAGATAAACAAAAAATAAATACAAACAATTCACAATGAACTGCATTTTAAGTTGAATACGAACCACTAAGATTGGTATGAACACACACCAAACATAGAACCCAATACATTTGCACACCAACTGAACTTAACAAAGGGTACATCCACTTTTTTGGTTTCTTCTCTTTTTTTTGAACATTTTGTTAGAATTCATAATGGGTAGCAAAAAAATTAAACACATGTTCAACAAAAAAAGAGAAGGATGGATCCCTAAAGACTATATCAGTGCGTACGGTTTAGTTAGAAGCTTGCGAAACAAAAGGTTTTCGAACCCCAAAGAGCGGTTGCAAGTACTTTACAACAACCCTAGAATGCAACCTACCGTCCCTTAGGAACCATTTACGTGTTTTTGTAAGACCTCCAACGATCCGCTCGTTGTGTAGAAATCCAAAATATCTTGCCATCTTTTGCCTTCTCAAAGGTGCAGTTCGCGAGCCAAAACAGAAATTCCTGGATGTCCTCTTCTTTGAAACACGTCGACACGTCGTACGATGCAGACTAATCCCTTCATGTTGAAGGACTTGAGACCCACGTTCATCCAAATCAACCTCACTTGTAAAACAGTCATTAGCAACACTTGGCAATTTCGAACAATGATTGTTGCATACATCATTTACCCACTCACCGGAGACGACGTAGACCAACCAACATCCATCGCTGGAACATCAACTCCAGGGACACCAAGCATGTAATCTTCATCCAAAAAATAAAAATCATCATCAATATAATCAGAATGCAAAAATTCTTTGAAAATATTCTTACATTGAAATTGTCTTCCTTTGGTTCGAGGAGGGGACGGAGGTGTTCTTAGAGGAGGGGTTGAAAGTGCTTCGTTCTCCCATGCAATAAGAGCAAGATCAAAAGTCATATTTTGACATCAGCAGGATCAAAAGTCATATTTCTATAATAGTACTGTGAAAGGTTTTGAGGAATATGGGAAACATACAAATCAATTAAACTTAGTGAAGCCGCAAAATCATACATCTTTCCCATATCATTGTCACCTTTAACTAACGTCAAGCCTTGTTGTATAGAAAGTCTTGGAGAACAAAAATAAACTTGTCGAATATCTTGTACAAGTTTATCTCCTAACATGTCAAGCAGGGCCTCATAGTTCATCCTCTTGGACTTACATATATTCACTATCATTATTTTGCCATTTTCATACTTTAAACTGGGAAAAGTGATGAAACAACCATCGTAGTGAATATCAAACAGAACATATCCCTTATCATATTTGAGGAGGGACCTGTCCACAAGAAACATAAACATTTTTTGAAACCCAAAAATGAAGCAACCAAATAATCATTTTACTATATAAAATAAAGAAATGCATACCTTTGACTGATGTCATCCGATTCATCTAGGGGGTTTGCAGGAAATTTTTTTGGATGAGATGGATGAGTGATTGGTGCTAAACAGTCAACCTAAATTAACCAAGAATATGGTCAACAAGGTCAAACTTCCTAAACCAATGCTTCCGGGTAATAAAGGGTATCACCAGGTCGCTATGTCACGACGAGGTGTGGATTGTGCTTTAGTGTGCTTGTGATCGGGTGATTATTCACAGAAAAGGGTTGTGATGAGAATTATTTGGAAATTATGAACAGAAATAGCTTAGGAAAGCTATGTGATTGATTACTGGAATTGAGATTAAGAAGAATTGATTTAAAACCTAAAAACGTACGTTTTAATTAAAAACGTACACTGACGAACGTGAAAGAAAGTACAACTGATGAACTGAAAAGGCTACGAGTGTGAAATTATTATTATTACAATCCTAATGAACAAAGAAAATTTTTAGAAAAAGAAAAATTATTTTTACACTATTTAATTATTTATTATTAATTAATTACTAATTATTTATTTATTAACTAATTATATTGATTTAAATTACTAAAAATTACTAAAAAGACTTAGATAATTAAGAAGATTTTTATAAATCTAATTAACCATCACGGGAATCTAAAAAATTATAAAAAGTTGGTTTTATGTATTTTTAAACTAATTTACTAATTATTATTCTAATTATTAATTAATTACTAATTAAACTAATTATATTCTAAAAATGGAAAATGAACAGTAGAAATTCTAGAAAAATTCCTAAAAATGTTTTAACTTGTATAAAAGCTAGAAAAATTATAAAAACTAGGTGTTACTTAATAAAATCTAATTATGCTATTTAATTATTTAATATTAATTAATAATTAATTAAACTAAAATTAATTCTAAAAACTACTAAATGACAAAAGAAAAATCTGGAAAAATTTCTAAAATTACTTTAATCTAAAAGAGAATTAATAAAAATATAAAAATGCTAAAGTGCTTATAAATAAGCTAAAAAGAAAATTAAAAAGATAATTTCTATTAAATAGAAGCTATCACTATAATTAAAATTGGTTTTTTGTGTTTTTTTCTTTTTCCAAACTATTTTTACACTAAAAACTAAAAACGTTTACAAAAACACTTTCACTAGAACTCAGAAAATAAGCAATTTGAGTGCTTATTAATCCAACAGTTGACTTTCTTTGACTAAACAAGGAAACATGCTCAAATGGGCTTATGTGGGGTCCATAATGATGGATTCAGCTTCACTTAAGTTATTTGAACAAGTTTAAGCTAGAAAAAACAAATTGGGTCTACATAATAAGCAAATAAGCCACAATAAGCACAAGGATTTCTTATTTCTGTCCTGAAAATGGGACAGACTTTTGGGGTGATTTTATGTGGGGTTCACTGAGCCTAAGCTCAAAACTTTGATCAAAATTAGAAGGTGGGCAGGAGGGGGGTTGAAAGAACCGAAAGTTGGACTGTGGGACCCACTGTGGTGGCCACAATCAACCACCAAAAGTGTGGTGGTGACTGGGTGGTCTGCTGCACAGGGCAGGGTATTCCCTTGCAAGTGTGTTTGAGGGGAAAATTTGTCCACAAAGAAAATTCACAAAATTACAACAAGTATGGGAATCTCAAGTTTAGCTGGTAGATTAACCACCCAAGAAGTTTCAAAGCCTAAAACCCTACACAAAATTCAAGAAAATTCATGCCATATTTGGTTTTTCTGAAAAGATGCACTTTTGACTTTTTATGAAAAACTTGAACTTTGACCTATGTGACTTTTGATCTAGGTTTACTGGATGATAATGATATTATAAGTTATAATGAAACTAAAATAATCTAACTTGAACACTTTTGCAAATATTTGAGTGGTTGTGGTTCTCAAAAACCTACACAGTTAACTGTGTGGGTACATTACCCATGATTTTGACTTTTTAACTAATAAGGGCTAAGTTTTTTAGTTTACTTATCCTATTTAGACCTAAGGTGACTTGTTTCAACACCAATCAACAAACAAAACCAGCTCTGAGTCCTTCAAAGCAGAACATCCAAACACTCCTATTGAGACAGTTTTGGTGATTTGTTAAATAAATGAAACTTTAAGCTTTTTGAAACAACTTTTTATTACTTATAATGACTAAATGACCTTAAATGAATGTAGAAACCTAGGTCTAAACTATAAATGCTCAGTTATGCTAAAAATTGCTAATATGACAGTCAATATGGAATACTAAGCAACAATTAAATCTAATGAACTACTATTATATTTTAAGTTAAATTGTCACTAAAAAACTTTAAATAAACACAAATACAACAGGATCAAGCAATAACAACCATGTTTATAGAAAATGAGCTTAAAAATGGGTAAATGGCTTACAGTTGAAGCTTGTGAGCATCCAAACCAAAGAACCAAGGACCCTAACTCCTCCCTTGAGGATCTAAACCAATTTTCCACAGCTACATTGCTTCCAATATTGCTCTGAACCCAGAAATCAAATCCAAACTCACAGTTGACTTTAGTTGACCAATTTTTATATTTTTTAATTTTTTAGCTACACTGAATTTTAAGGTAACTAGAAGCTTATAAAAGCTTCCTGGGAGCTTATATGTTCTATTCTAATCCATAACAACAACTGAAACTAGCTTTAAACCTTAGTTAAAATTTTGAATGAAAATTGCATAAAATGGAATCAAACTGAGATACTGAATTTCATTACTTAAAAAGATTCAACATACACTGAATTTAATACTAGAAAGCTTAAAAATACAATACAAACCTAAAAATTATACATTCGACCTAATTTTTGCTAAATTATACTAGATAGCCATCTCCACTGCCTCCCTTCTCTTTAAAATAGATGCATAGGGATTATTTTTGACAAGTTTTGAAACTTGGGGTACTGAAACTGCCAATATTGCAAACTTTGATCATTTTTCATTTGTTTTTGCTCATTTTGCATTTAAAACACATAAAACACAATCCCTGGGATAATTTCAGTATTTTGATGACTTTTCGATTGTTTTTGTATGTTTTGGCAGTTTAAATACGATAAAAACGATGAGTGTTTGAGCACTCATCAATCCCCCACACTAAACTATTGCTAGTCCCTAGAAATCTTTTTGGAAAACTTGATGGATTTGAAATCTCTTTACCAAAAGCCATCACTTCTGGAGTAGCCAAATGTTTTGATTCAAATAAGAACTATGGTCCACTTGATAACCATGTGATTTTTAGCAAACCACCAGCTTTCAACGGTTTTGATTCGTCTTTACAAATAGCCGTTTGCTCCTGGACTGGCCAACTCTTGATGGACCTAGTCAACATCTTGGTGAGCTGATTGCCAATTATGGTTTTTCCACTGCCTTTACCACAAGCCATAATCTTGCGGGCTAGCCAACTCATTCACTTTTTTGGATATGGCGAGTTGATATACCATACAATTTTGGGCAAATTGCAAGCCGTCAACGGATTTGATGTATCTTTACCAAGAGCCGTTTGCTCCTGGATTAGCCAATCCCTTTGTCGGTTAGACATGGCGGACTGATAACCACAAAAATTTTGAAATAAAGTGAAAATATTTTTGAAAATTTTGGCAAAAAACGGGGGTACTAGAAGATATATTTTGATAAAATTCGCTAGAATTTCCCCCCCACACTTAGAAATGAATATTGTCCTCAATATTCAAAGTCCCGGCTATTATGCCGACTCTTTGAACGGAAAAAGCCAATATTCGAATCTAACTGTGGAAACACCATATTTCACTTTATTTCTACATATACATTTTTTTTGGAACTTATATACATATATACATTTTTCAAACAGCGGGGGTTGGCCATTCCCCCACACTTAGATGGTAGAAAATAGAAAGAAATCAGAGATACGGGTGAAAACCCGTATTGTGCTATTGTTTTTGTTCATCGAGTCCCTAGCTTGACTCGATCCCCGAATTCAATTGTCCTTTGGGAAAGTTTGGAGATCCGGGACAACCATGGATGGTATGTCCTCTCCAAAGTAATGTTTCAAACGATGCCCATTCACTTTGAAATTCGGACCGTCATTTTGAGATAATTCGACGGTGCCATAAGGATAAACCTTTGCGATAGTGAATGGGCCAGTCCATCGGGTTTTTAGCTTTCCCGAGAAGATCTTGAGTCTAGAGTTGAAAAGAAGGACTCGATCACCAACGTTAAAAACGCGGTTCTTGATTTTTGAGTCATGAATCTTCTTTGTCTTTTCTTTGTAGATCAAAGAGTTCTCGTAAGCTTGATCACGAAGTTCATTTAATTCATTCAGTTGAACTTTCCGATGATCACCCGCAGTTTTCAGGTCAAAATTTGCATGCTTGAGAGCCCAATAGGCTTTGTGCTCAAGCTCGATCGGAAGATGGCACGCTTTCCCGTACACAAGTTTGTAAGGCGTACATCCAATGGGTGTTTTGTAAGCCGTACGGAAAGCCCAAAGTGCATCATCTAATTTATCTGACCACGATGCACGATTTTCACCTACGGTTCTTTCTAAGATTCTTTTAATGCCCCGATTGGAAACTTCTACTTGTCCACTTGTTTGAGGGTGGTACGCAGTAGAAAGACGGTGAGTTACACCGTACTTTTGCATGACTTTGTCGAATTTTTCATTACAGAAGTGCGTACCATGATCACTAATAATAGCACGTGGAGTTCCGAATCGGGCAAAAAGAGCTTTCAAGAATTTCACGACTACTCGGGCATCATTTGTGGGTAAAGCTTTCGCTTCAACCCATTTTGACAAGTAGTCAACAACCACGAGTATGTACTTATTTCCATGAGATGATGGAAATGGCCCCATAAAATCGATGCCCCAAACGTCAGATATTTCACAAACTTGAATTGCATTTTCAGGCATTTCATTCTTTCGTGAAATATTCCCGTGACGTTGACAAGCGTCACAGGACTTGACTAATTCCTGGGCATCCTTGTAAATCGAGGGCAAATAGAAACCGGAGTCAAACACCTTTTTGGCGGTGTAGTTTGGATTGTGGTGGCCCCCCGTGGGACCAACATGGCAAGCCTTAAGAATTTCAGTGGCTTCTTTGCCATAAACACACCGCCGAATGACTTGATCCACACAGATTTTGAAAAGATAGGGGTCCTCCCAGAAGTAATGTTTTACATCTTTGAAGAATTTAATTTTCTGTTGGGACGACATCCCTTTCACCACAAAGTTACCCGCAAGGTAGTTTGCAAAGTCGGCAAACCATGGGGTAATAGAGTCTCCACGAAAGGTAACCGCATTGAGTGTCTTGAGAGGGAATGTTTCATTAATTTCTTTCCTCTCGAAGACATCTTGGTGGGGGTTTTCCAATCGGGAGAGTTGATCAGCAGCTAGGTTCTCAGCTCCTTTTTTTATCACGAATAATGATATCAAATTCCTGTAGGAGGAGAACCCAATGGAGTAGTCTCGGCTTTGCATCTTGTTTTGCAAAGAGGTACTTCAAAGCCGAGTGATCCATATACACTATGCTTTTGGTCAGTATCAAGTATGGCCGGAATTTTTCAAAAGCATACACCACAGCTAATAATTCTTTTTCGGTAGTGGTGTAATGGCTTTGAGCCTCGGTCATAGTTTTGCTGGCATAGTGTATAGGCTTAAAATGTTTTGTTTTTCGTTGCCCCAAGACTGCCCCTATCTTATAATCACTAGCATCACACATGAGCTCGAAGGGCAAGTCCCAATCGGGGGCAACAAGAATAGGTGCCTCAGTAAGCTTTTTCTTCAATTTTTCAAAAGCTTCGATGCACTCGGGGGAGAAGATAAAAGGAGCATCCTTTTCGAGGAAATGGGTCATAGGCCGGGCGATTTTAGAAAAATCTTGAATAAACCTACGATAGAAACCGGCATGACCCAAAAAGCTCCTAACACCTTTTACGGTTGTGGGATGAGGCAATTTTGCAATGACGTCCACTTTGGCTCTGTCAACCTCAATCCCGTTCTTTGAAATTTTATGGCCGAGGACAATGCCCTCTTTGACCATAAAGTGACTCTTCCCCCAATTTAGACATAACTTTGTGTCTTCACAACATTTTAGCATGCTGTCTAAATGGGAGAGACATGATTGAAACGAATCCCTAATGACCGAAGAATCGTCCATAAAGACCTCCATAGTTTTCCCGATCATGTCGGAAAATATGGCCATCATACATCTTTGAAACGTGCCTGGAGCATTGTATAAACCAAATGGCATACATTTATAAGCAAAAGTTCCATAGGGGCACGTGAAAGTGGTCTTTTCCTGATCTTTCGGATCAATGAGAATCTGAAAGTAACCTGATGAGTGTGTAAATACTCATCATTTTTAGTCAAATCTGAGCTGCAAAACGATCAAGAATACTAAAAAACGCACCAAAATGCGAAGAAAATCCCAAAGATCGTATTTTATATGTTTCTGATGCAAAACGAGTGAAAACAAACGAAAAACAAACAAAATTTGCATAAATGGTAGTTTCAGTCCCCCGACTTTCAAAGTTTCACAAAACTAGTCCCTGGTCAATCATTTTCAAAGAAAAGTCAACCCTAGCTCTTTAAAAGTCAAAACGAATCACAAATGATCTTTGGGTAAAACGATTTGGAAAATTACACAATTGGTCCTTATACTTTGGCCAATTGACAGTTTTAGCCCCCGGTGTTTCAAATGTGAAAAAATTGTATTCTTGGTCCCTTGGTTTCCCTAACATGACAGGATTGATCCTTTGTTGAGGTTTGAAATAATGGCAGAAAAGGTCCCTCAAAAATTCAGAAAGTACACTTTTGGTCCTTGTGATAAAACCATTACAACCAAAACGGACCTAAAAGTATTACTAATCCAAAAGAGAGTTATCAGCCCATGTATTTGATCCAAATCCCACTTTGGCCCAAGTTCCCTCCCAAGGCCCAAAATGAAACCCTAGTACGTTTTAATAAAACGTATACCACCCCCTCACTTTGGTCAAACGCATTCAAAACAAATACCATCTCATCTCCTCCCAAAAACTCCACCCCGTGAACACCTGCAAAACTCCAAACCCCCATCACCATCTTCCTATCACCGTCAAACACAACTCCCCATCCCACTCACCTCCAAGAACTCACAACCCGTACCTACCACATTCCAAGTCACCAATCCACACCTTTCTTTGGGCGCCAAATCAAGATTAAAGGGCTAAGATATGTTCAAGATTAATCCAAGGGCTGTGGAGAACTCCAAAGAAGCACAAAAAGTCACAAGAAGGAGCAAAGTGAAACCCTAGCTACACTTAGTATAAATAGTTCGTGTTGTAAGCCTCTTGAGGCAGTCTGGTTTTTTAGGATTTAATAGTCGAGTCTTTTAAAAATATGTTGTAGTCTTGACTCAAGTTTTCAGTCAGTCTTTGTATTAGGTTTTATTAGCAGTAAATTAATTAAGCTTTTAGTCAATTAAGTAGGTTGTAGTCTTTCAAAAGTTCAGTTTTTAAGTTTAATTTTTACTTTTAAATGTAATCTTCTTTCAAGGGAATGCAATGTTATTTCAATGAAAATTCTGTTTTGAATCTTTTCTGTATACTTCAATTTACTCATTTTACTACTTATTTCCACCATTCCATTGCTTATTAATTGTTCGATTAACTTAATAATTCCTTACTGTACCAAGTTTGAGCATCCAAATCCTATTTCAGGCATCTAAGGGGTGTTTGGGTCAGGGTTTATTGCTATGCTATGGTCGTTATTTTGCTTAATGGATGGAACTAGTAGTTTACACTAGGATGGTAAGAGTCAGTAGTTGAGATTGGTCGTACGAGTAGCTAGTAGCAGAGATTTTAGATTTTGGTGCTTGTTTCATAATTTCTAGTGTATGCGTAGTATAGCGTTCTTGCTGCCGTTTCTGTCCCAGCCTTTTTAGTATAAGCTTGTCAATTTACTCCGCTCGACTTTAAGCTATATATCCCCCGCTAGGCCTGCTAAGTAAGACCGTAGCTGCACTGTTTTAGATCTGCTGCATCAGCAACCATCTGGTTCCGACCACCCCGTTTTGATCTCAGTTTTGGTGTAGCTAAGTAGTTGATAGAACCCATAATTAATTTAGATTCTGTCTAGGATGATTTTATTTGCATTTCGGTGTGCATTTGTTAACTCATAGGTGCCCATAATTAAGGTCATTTACATCTGTTTCATCAGCCACCATTTCATTTTGATCTTAATTTTTTTAGGTAGCCTAGTAGGATTTAGTGTTTGATTTAAGTTCCTCAAGTAGCCAGTAGTATTGTTTGAATCTAATCTAGTTAGTTTGGAATTTTGGGTTCTGTTGAACGGGATAAGTGTACCCATTACTCATTTTCCCCATCTGGTTCAGCAGCCTTGCTGTCTTAGTAAGGGTTTTCCTTGCTCATTTATTGCTTATTTACTTGTTCAAGCTCCTTTATTTTTGTTTCCCCGTGTTCCTTAGTAGCTTGTCTTAACACACTTCCATCTCATGTCCCCTAGCTTAATCATTCGCTTAGCTTAACCTTTGCTCAAAAGTACCCCTATGGGCCTGTTTTTGTTTCAGTTATCATCATTTTGCTTTGTGGCTTGTTATGTGCTTTTGTTTCTCTCATTGCTTATATATGTCCCTCTAGCTTACTTAGGACTCCCCTAGTTACCCTTAACTTATTTCCCCCCCCCCCCCCTCCTTAGGTTAGCTTGTGTTAGCTTATTCTCAGATTTTAGTTTTTTTTAGTTTTCCTTTTGAAGCTTATATACAAACTGCTTATTGTCTTCACTGTTTCTGTGTTTATTAGTGGATTTCAAAATTAATTGTAGTTTTGTAAGATGTTAATTTTCAGTAGTTTGATTAGTTTGTAAAAAAAAAAATAATAATAAATAAATAAAAAATAAAAAAAATCAAGAGGCAGATTCGACCCCTTGACCTCAGACACCCATCAGACGCTATACACACCCTCAATACCAACTGCACCCTTGGGATTTTGTCAATTGCATTACAATTTTAGTTCTTATATAGTTGTGCTTGTTTGTTTGCTATTTTAGCTTAATCAACTGCTTATGGCTTATTGTAGCTTATGTAGAGTAGCTTATTCCAGTTTAACATTTTTCATAGGATGTTATTAGTATAATTTATTTTTCCAAAAAGTTTCGGATTTTTATAATTAGTTTTAGTAATTATTAGAGTTTAATTTAGCTTAAATGGTAATTTAATTATAATAAATAGATTTTCCTTTGAAAAATTAATTTTCTTTTTTCAAAAATTTTCTTTTGCCTTTTGGCACGTAAGAAAATTATTTGTAACCTTGTAGGACGTTTAGAACTTAAAATTCGCGTTTTATTTTGCGCTCTCGCGTAATTTTTAAATAACTTTCGCGTTTTTAAATTAGTTTACGTTTTAGGATTCCGATACCTAATTATGATTTCCCATAGTGTTTTAGGTTTTTCCTAGTTTATTAGTAGCCTTAGGTTAATTTATTTTTACCTTCGTTCGTTAATTTTCAATTTCGTTAATTTAACATATCGTAAAACCAAATAACCTTTCCAATCATACAAGATTTTAATCCAAATCTCATTCGAAGCTTTCCATTCACACCTCGTTGGGGTACGACCCGGGAAATCACTTCCCGGTCTCACAATTTGAATATCACTTTCACAAGTTTTGCGAGGTAATCATTTTCCTAAACGGTTTACTCGTATTACTTCACGTTTATTTGTCTCACGACGAATTAAACTTCACGTTTGTTGATATTTTGATAAATTGTTGTTTACACACCAAAACACAACGAATCAAATGGCGCCGCTGCCGGGGAGGCTGTGTGTCGAAAGTCTCGATAAGGTTTAGACGATTAGTCTTGTAGAACCTTCGCAAGAAGTTACGCTTTTATAAAACGTATAAAAAACCAAAAAATATTTTTCTTTTGTTTCTAGTATATGTATTATATCTATATAAGATAAAGAAAAACACAAAAAGATTTTCCCGTTTCATTGTTTAATAAATACAACATTAAAATCTTACCACCGCAAACCAAGGCAGAACACCTACCAACTGGGGGTGTGACCATAATAAGTTCACAAACAAAAGATCAAAACTTGCCTTTGTATCACTTGCGTATTGGAAAATTTTTAAACGAGAAACACACTTTAAGAGGAGTCGAAACGGTATATGGCGATCCAACGAACTTCGCCCAATGAGAGATCCATTCTTCTCTCCCGCTCCTTTGTGCGTTTTTCTTTAGAAGTTAACCTTGCGTTTGTGATATTTGGTTTAAGTTCCCCTGTCTTTATGAGTTGGTCTTGTTTTAATTGTTGTGCTTTTCAAAAAAACCAAAAATAATCTTCGTCTCCTACCGTTTAATTCTTCCTTCTCATCCCTCGTTAATGTTTAATTCTTATGTCATCACTCGACTATCATTGTTTTCATTGTAAAAGTCCGGTGGATGACGATCTTCGTTGTTACAAGTGTGGGTGTGAGCGGTGTGGAAGTAATATTAGAGATGGATTTTGTAAATGGTGCAAAGCAAATCCGAATGCTTTGAATGATTCTCAAAATTCTTCCGACTTCCCCTCACATCCCGAAAAACGACCTATGAATGGCAAACCGTCAAGAGTCGATCCACAACTCTCACAATTTATGATTCGAAGTTTATCAAGTAAACGTACTGAGCTTAAAACGGTGACTAAAATAAACGACTTGCCTGATCATCACGTTTATCAAGAACAAAAACCGGGGACCATAACGGAAGTGGTAGAAATTCCTAGCTCTCAGAGCATTCCACTTGTCCCACCCCCGGATTTTTCAAAATATTTGATGCGTGGGAATCGCAATAGGTTTACCTCTCGAGGGATCTCGAGAAGCTTACAACCCCCACCAGGCAGTGTACCTGATCGTTGTAGTATAGTATAGTGACAAGTACCGGGGGATTGATCGTTCAGCTTAGGAATAGTGTCGCTAGGATTAGAAAGCCTAAATTACTAGTTCTAAAGGTGAGGGATGATTATTTTTGTGTTTTTATATTTTTTAGAAAGCAATTAAAATCTCGGGTTTTGGAAGAATGGGCGGAATTAGTTGCTAATCAACTAACCCAAAACAAAAATGCAATCAAAATAAAATACAAAAAATGAAAATAAACTAATTATACTAAGGTTGTGAGCAGTAATTGGAGAAAATGTGTTTACTTAGATTTCACTACTCCCTAGATATCTTTTACACGTTAATTACTTGTTATAATTGCATGGATGACGGATCGTATTCCTTAATACCATTCATGGGGTGGCATACATAACTCCCCAATTCTATGAGCTCTTATCTCGTCCTACACCATGCCCAACACAACTATAGGGATTGTAAACAGTGGCTCATGCATTAAATACAACCAATAAAGACCTAGTACGCCTCGGTTCATGTTTCTTAAGACGTTCAAGCATGTTACCATTTGGAGATCTGCCAGTTTTCTTAAGCCTAACATATAAAATCATTCATCCAAGACAAGAATAAACAAGTAATCAACACATAATCAATAGACAACCAACACATAGACATATTGATTGAATTAGAAGAACACTTATCTCAATTACAATGCAAGGTCTCAAGGGTTTGGAACCCTTGAAAAACCTGTAAAAGTTGCACCAAAATCGTCTTTAGGGTTTCTCCAAAACTTCTCTCTTAATTTGAAAAACTAGAAAACTATATATAGGAAAATCGGGGTGACGACGTCAAGAACAAAGGTGTGACGCCGTCATCTCGCCGCCAAATACTTCCTCGGACGGCCTTGATCTACTTCTGACGCCCTGTGTGACGCCGTCATGAGCTACGGATTTTAATTCTTGGGGTTTGACGCCGTCATGACTTGACTCTTGACGCCTTCATCAACTACGGATTTTTATTATTGAGGTTTGACGACGTCATGACTTTACTCTTGACGCCTTCATGTACTGTTCCAGCTTGGAAAATTGAGACTTTGCCGTTTTCTTCACTTTTATGCTCCAAAAACGTCCAAAATGGCTTCTTTTCCAGAATTCACTCTCCAAGTACCTAAAATCACAAAAGGAACGATTTAGGGCAATATTTGATCAAATAAATTCGGATTTGGGCTTAAATGACCCCCTAAAAACGGATCATTTTTCGCCTCATCATATACCCTTACACTTGAGATTTGCTTGTCCTCAAGCAAATGCGCTTTTATTCTACTCAAAAGACAAGTTAGGGGTCATTTAACACTAATATAAAAGTAATTACAACAAATAATCGTTCCACTAAAGACCAATAGACAAGCACGGAGGTCATACACTAGCACCTCACAAATAGTGTTTAGATACTCACATCTCTCGGGTGTAATAAAGTAATATAACATTATGGAAATGGAAGATATCTCTCACTACCTGTCATAGCAAAATAGATTACCATAGGCTTGGGAAAGGATCAAACCTCCACCACATGGCGTAAGCACCTAGGATAAACTATCAAAGAGGTCTTTTAAAGGGTTGTAACGTTAGGTATAGGGATATGAATTACACGGTTTTGTTGGATAAAGGAAGTTTTACTGGTGGCGAGTTAACAATCTTAGTTAATTACATGTACAATATGGCGTTGCTAAGCCAAGACTAGACTCGACTTAAGCTAATAAATGAAAAATAACAAAAACATAAAATGAACATAGAATGAAACGGGATGGTAGTCCGTATGTTTTTCTTTTTCTTTTTTTTTTTTTTTTTTTTTTTTTTTTTTTTGCATACACTCTTACCCTACCATCCAAAATAATACATCATAGGGGATGAACATTCCCCTTACACTTGAATCTTTACATACTTTACATTAAACTAATCTAATGACTCGAATTAAGAAAATCAAAACACTTGGAGCACTTTTAAGATTAACGTACATATGGGGGTAATAAATGATGTTCTTCCCCATTACTCCATAAATAAGTACTTTACCCATGAGTCCCAATCGTCCCAAAACAATATGTACAAGGATATGACTCGACTTAGCAACCATGTAATCAATTAGAAAGTTAACTTAGGGTTTAACAAATAACAATAATGCACTAAAAATGAGCGCATACACGGAAGGCTAAGGCGATTTGGTTGTACATTTAAGTGGGGTGTAACAAATTCTTCCTTTAAGTAAAATGCTTAAAGTTAGAAACGAAAAGATAGGCTCGGAGGGGTGTACTAGGGGTTTCGTGTACTAAAAATGAGTACAACGCTAAGGGTGTGGGAAAAATTAGTTGACTTAACTAGTCAAGTAATATGACTTAAATGGTCAAGTAATCATAATACGGGTTTAACACAAGGGTGATCCTAATGCCTCTTATCATGTAGTAAATCCTACCACACGAATGTAGTCTCACTAGCGGTCTCGGGATGCATCACTAACGCAAGTTCTAGAATCTAAATGCTACCGGTACACTCATAAGCACTAATAGTAAATGCTTTTCCTATCAAATCTAAAGGCGAACCTCACAATTTTGGGTGGAAAATTTTTCTGAATATACGGTTATGTGCTAGTCATACAATCTCCTATCCATGAGACGCTTGCTATGGCTAAAGTTTCACTCCTAAATGTTGTAAAAAATTTTAAATTTGGCGCTAAAATTGCACTAACAAGTATTTCTCATAGTTTTATTACACATCTACTATCAAACAAAACAAACTCAAGCGAAAGTGCATATGTAATGTATCATCTTTTTACCCTCCCCTTACACTTAGGATGAACATTGTCCCCAATGTTCAAGTAAAGAATGTAAAAGTGAAAAAGTAAAGAGAATGAAATCAAATACTCCCCTGATTCGCTCGGTATGGATTATAGGTTGGCCAGGTTAGATCTTCCTCCAAGAAAACGAACAATCAAAGCTTCCCTTCCAGAATATAAATCATCTCCTTGTCGAACATAACCTGTAAATCCTGACAAAAATAGACAAGACAACCTCGCGTAAAATCGGCGGCATCCTATATAAGTTACTAAATCCTAGAAAACAAAGTAAGATATAATGCTTGTGGAATGAAGTTTGCAGATTTCCTGGAGATTATAAAACTTAATAATTCACAAAAACCATAAGACTCCGTTAGAAAAACAAAACCGGTAAAATTTCCAGATTTTTAACTCCTGACACCGTCAAGAGTAAACCTCTGACGCCGTCAGAATGGACCTGCAGAAATTCTTATGTTAAGTTTCCGGAAAATTTCTGGAAAAACTTGGTCCTACTTCCTGGAAAATCCTGCAAAACTTCATTATGACTCAATACAAGCATTTGACTCTAACAAATACGAATATACATGCTCATTTAATATTGTGGAGAATCATGATCGGTTTGTTTCTTAAAAACATATTTGGGGTTTCCCCTTACACTTATCTGTTGCAAAAATACTTCTAGATGGAGTTAAGACTAGGCCAAACAACAAAGTAAAGTATTTCCACTTTTTAGTTTGAGAAACATGATCAACCAACAATAAAAATAAAACATGCATACGGAAGCAAATAACAAACAAAGAATTAAAATCACACAAAACATGGGTTGCCTCCCAAGAAGCGCTTTTCTTTATTTACGAGTCTTGTAGCTAGACTCATGGCTATGGGATACTATGTGATTTCATCATTGGTTCCACTCTCTAGGTCGTCTTCTAAACCAGTTTTGTATTCCGGACCTAGTTGCAAGCACTCTTTGTAGAAACCAAGCATCCTATTTCTAACATACCCTACTCCTCTACGTCTGTCCTCCTCATTCCTATAATAAGCCGCTTTCTTGTGTTCCTTTTCGAAATTAGAGAGAAGGCGGTATTGCTCAATCTTGTAGGGCATTTGATAAGCTACCTCATCATTCTCTTTCTTGAATCTAACTATCCCTAAAGTCGGATCATAACTCATCCTAGTGGCCTCAACAAATGGTTTCCCAAATATTATTTGACTTAGGCAAGCATCTATCACCGGACGAGTGTCCTCAACTATCATAAAATCGATCTCATAGGTGAGATTCCCTATAATCACATGCAATCCTTTCACTCTTCCCGCAAAATTACTTATCAGGTTCCTATTAGGCATCATCCTAAAATTAAGTTGCTTCTTCATCACCCAATTATAATAAGTCCTAGTCATGATGTTCACGGGGGATCTAGGGTCTATGTAAGCTTTCCATATATGCATGTGCCCGATATTGCATGGGATGTTAATGTTAGAGGGGTCTCCCATTTTGATAAGGGGGTCGCCAAAGATATATGTTCTCTCGGGACTATCGAATAAATCCTTATGGTATTCACGTTCTTCCTTGGTTGGCAACTTATCAAAGTATTCTTCTCTAGGCTCCACTTCCTCTAATTCCTCATCTTTATTAACCTCAACTTCCCTACTCTCATCCTTAGTCTCGGCTTCTATCTTAACTTCATTCTTGTCACTCTCCTCTATCTCCTTATCTATTGGCTTAATGGTGACAACATTGACAAAGTGGACATGTTTGGATGATGAGGGATCCTTAATTTGGCTTCCACTATTGGTGTCCCTAGTGTCCTTCCTAGGTGTGATTAATGATTGGTTGTTGAGGGCTTTCAACAAGTTGTCAATCTTGTTGGTCATCTCCGTTTGTTGTTGGTTGAATTCGGTTTCAAACCTAGCTATGCGAGCCTCTTGAGATGCCATAAACTTTGACATCAATCCTTCAAGATTGTTGGTACTACCATAGTTGTTAGAAGGATTGTTGTTGAAAGTACGGTTGGATGGTGGACCGTTTGGTTGGTAACGATTAGGCGGATTGGAAGAATTGGGTTGATTTTGTTTCCACCTAGGGTTTGGGTGATTTTTCCATGAGGGGTTGTATGAATCACCGTAAGGGTTTGGCTCGGGCTTGAAAGTGTACCACTTATCTCCCGCTTCGTCGGTACGCGTGGATGCGTAGTCCGCAAAAGCTGTTCCGGGGAGTTCCATACAATCACGAGTGTCATGGGGACCACTACATAATTCGCATGAAGAAGTGATTTTGTTCACTTGGCTTGAAGGCTTAGGAGCATCGTAAGATTTCATGAGAAACTTGACTTGGTCCTCAAGTTCCATGATCCTACGGTCGGGAGTGCTAGAGTTGTTCGAAGGCAAAGATATTGCCTTGACCGTTTTGTTCAAGTCACGGGGATCATTCCAACTTTCGTTGTCATAGAGAGCAAGATCTTCTATGAGTTCCCATGATTGTTCCGCACTAAGATCACGTAGCTTACCACCGGCCGATTGGTCAATGGTTCGCCTCGTGGAGATGTCGATATGGTCATAAAAAATTTGGACTTGGAGCCAAAGATCTATGCCATGATGAGGGACTTTTTGGAGTAAGTCCTTGAAACGAGTCCATGCTTCATAGAGAGATTCATTTTGACGTTGGTGGAACATCAAGATGTCATTTCTAAGCTTAGTAGTTCTCCCCGGTGGGAAAAATTGAGCAAGGAAACGAGTGGTGAGATCATCCCATGTGGTGATGGATCCCGCGGGTAAACGCTCAAGCCATTGACTAGCTTGATCCCGTAGAGAGAATTGGAATAGGCGTAAACGGGTAGTCTCTCTAGTTTCAACACCTAGGTCTATGGAATCTACGATTTTGAGAAAGTCCTTAAGATGTTGGTTTGGATCTTCGGAACGAAGTCCATGGAATGCACATCCGCTTTGCACCAACCGGATGGTGTCGGATCGCAAGGGGGTCACATTGGCTCCGGTGAGCTCAATGGTGTTTCGGTAGCCTTGGTGGCTAGGTCGGGAATACTCTCCTAAGGTTCGGGGCCTAAGGGGTTCTAGTGGTGGGTTTTGTTGTGGTGGGATGATGGGTTCAAAGATGTTACCACCTTCCATGATGTCGGATGGTAAAGAGTTACGAACAAAGGCACAAAGAAATAAGATAGACTAAAGAAAACCTAAAAATAAAAATAAAATCTTACTAGAAAGGAATCTAGCAAGTAGACCTAATAAAAAGAAATCCTAACCTAGACAATAACTATTTCCCCGGCAGCGGCGCCAAAAACTTGATGCGTGGGAATCGCAACAGGCTTTACCTCTCGAGGGATCTCGAGAAGCTTACAACCCCCACCAGCCAGTGTACCTGATCGTTGTAGTATAGTATAGTGACAAGTACCGGGGGATTGATCATTCAGCTTAGGAATAGTGTCGCTAGGATTAGAAAGCCTAAATTACTAGTTCTAAAGGTGAGGGATGATTATTTTTGTGTTTTTATATTTTTTAGAAAGCAATTAAAATCTCGGGTTTTGGAAGAGTGGGCGGAATTAGTTGCTAATCAACTAACCCAAAACTAAAATGCAATCAAAATAAAATACAAAAAATGAAAATAAACTAATTATACTAAGGTTGTGAACAGTAATTGGAGAAAATGTGTTTACTTAGATTTCACTACTCCCTAGATATCTTTTACACGTTAATTACTTGTTATAATTGCATGGATGACGGATCGTATTCCTTAATACCATTCATGGGGTGGCATACATAACTCCCCAATTCTATGAGCTCTTATCTCCTCCTACACCATGCCCAGCACAACTATAGGGATTGTAAACAGTGGCTCATGCATTAAATACAACCAATAAAGACCTAGTACGCCTCGGTTCATGTTTCTTAAGACGTTCAAGCATGTTACCATTTGGAGATCTGCCAGTTTTCTTAAGCCTAACATATAAAATCATTCATCCAAGACAAGAATAAACAAGTAATCAACACATAATCAATATCTAGGTTTCATTAGATCTAAGCAAACACAAAAGAGATCTAGCCTAGCATAATGGAATTTAGACAAGAACAAGATATAGACAACCAACACATAGACATATTGATTGAATTAGAAGAACACTTATCTCAATTACAATGCAAGGTCTCAAGGGTTTAGAACCCTTGAAAAACCTATAAAAGTTGCACCAAAATCGTCTTTAGGGTTCTCCAAAACTTCTCTCTTAATGTGAAAAACTAGAAAACTATATATAGGAAAATCGGGGTGACGGCGTCAAGAACAAAGGTGTGACGCCGTCATCTCGCCGCCAAATACTTCCTCGGACGGCCTTGATCTACTTCTGACGCCCTGTGTGACGCCATCATGAGCTACGGATTTTAATTCTTGGGGTTTGACGCCGTCATGACTTGACTCTTGACGCCTTCATCAACTACGTATTTTTATTATTGAGGTTTGACGCCGTCATGACTTTACTCTTGACGCCTTCATGTACTGTTCCAGCTTGGAAAATTGAGACTTTGCCGTTTTCTTCACTTTTATGCTCCAAAAACGTCCAAAATGGCTTCTTTTCCAGAATTCACTCTCCAAGTACCTAAAATCACAAAAGGAATGATTTAGGGCAATATTTGATCAAATAAATTTGGATTTATGCTTAAATGACCCCCTAAAAACGGATCATTTTTCGCCTCATCAATATTCTTCGAGACTTGATAATCATTCGAATTATTTTGTTGATTCTTTGAATGGCCCGATTCCTTCTCTAAGGAAATCGTTTATTCCTTACGTCGGTTGTGGTGAGCCACTTTTCGGTCAACCATGTCGTTGGTGCACGTGTGAACGATGTGGTAATGATATTCAAAATGAAAGTTGTTTGTTTTGTGGCTCGAGTAATTGATTCGCTTACGATTCTAATCTGAGCTTTTGCAATGAGCCACAAAACAATTTCATTTCATATGAGCATAATCCGTGTTATCAAAATTTCAATGCCGAATCGTTTCAAAATGCACCAACTTCACAACAATACGGTTGTGAGTATTGTGGAGGTCCACATTTTAGCACCGATTGTCACACTACGAATCTTTTTCCTTGTGACAACAATTATCACGATCAACCTCCACAATACCAAATATTTGAAACACAACCTCAACCATTTCCTCAAGAACTTTTGCAAAATGTCTTAAATACTCTTGAGGATTTGGTTAACAAACCTGTTCCGGAAGAACCTCGTCTGAAGTCTTACAATGAAATACTAGCCGAAGAAGCTGAAGAAGCAGCTAGGGTAAGACTTCACATGCGTAAAACTATCATCTACGATGACGATGACGATGACAACAACAATAGTGATGATGAAGATACCCTTGATATTCGTCAAGGCTCATCGGATTCATCGGTTGTGGTTCCTTCCGTGAAAAATCAGGGAGAAAATAATGTGACGGAGACATTACTAGCAGAAGATCAAATGGAACTTGTACAATCCATGAATGCTAGCTCCTCTCAACTCCCTCAGCCTATCGGTATCACACCCGAAGTTCACACTCACTCTCTGAATATGGGGGATGAGCTTCTTAGCATTGTTCCTGAAACGGAATCTGACGAATTCATAAAGTCTAGTGTTGAGAACCTTGTCCCAATCCCAGGAGAGTCACAGGGAACTTTCGATCATATGTGTGATTTACCGTCCCCTCCCGAAAATCCAAAAGATCATTTTGAAACTTTCTCCGACTTTGATGATGATTGTACATCTTATGGAGAAGTTGAGTATGTTGAGGCATCACTGCCTCATTCTAATGTTGACCTTCTCCTTGAGGAGTTCACAGACGAACTTACTCACATAAATCCGCTTCCATTGGGAAGTGATGATGATCTGTTAGATTTCGAAGCCGATTTGGGAGAAATTGAAAACCTTTTAAATTCTAATCCCAACATCGAGCTTAATGCTTCACATACTAATGAAAATTCTTTATCTTCTGGAAACATTAGTCATGTGGAAGGATTACCTTCTGAGCTAGTCAGCTTAGAAGATGAGAATGATGATGAGACTGACATTGAAATAAAAAATGAAGCTCTTCGTGCTACATTATTAAATGTCAGTCACCTCATCTCTAAAATTGAGGCTTTCAAAGAGAAACCTATTTCATCTCCTATCCCCATTAAGGATAGTGACATTTTTTCCGATGAGTCTATACCGGAGTTTGAAGCCTTTACGTTTGATCCTATGGGAGAGAAGATTAGTGGCAGTACCACTTCTCATTCTCATAATTCTCTCCCCGATTATGAATCATTTACCTTCGATGAGTTCTCCTGTGAACTCACTCACATCGATCTCGAATATGATTCGTTCACCTTTGATGAGTTCTCTTGTGAACTCACTCATATCATATCTCCACCGGAGTATGATAACTTCTATTTTGATCTAGACACACCCAGGATATGTCTTGATCACATGAGCTTAAATGATGAGATTCATGAATCCATGAATCCTCCTCCTGATGATGATGAGTTAGTCAAGATGTTTATCATGACTTTCTTTCTCTTTTTCACCTATCGGGTGACTTCTCCTATTTTTCATTCCTTCGGGAATGAAGACATTATATTTGACCCCGGCATCACCGCTTATAGTTTATACTATTTTGAGCCGGGTACTTATCTCGTCGGTGTGGAACTTTCACGTGCTTCAAATGTTTGTCCAAACATCTTGAATGAAAGTCCGATGGAGATTGCTTCTTCCACATCATGCTTCCCCAAGGACCAATGAATTCGGGGTCGAGTCAGGCTAGCGACTCGGTAAACAAAAACAGTAGCATGTACTTAGGGTTTTCACCCTAAGTGTGGGGGAGTTACCCCTATTATGGTTACAAAAGTGAAAATACAAAATGGTGTTTTCCACATTTAGCTTGTAATGTTGCCCTTTTACGTTCAAAGAGTCAGCATAATAGCCGGGACTTTTAATATTGAGGACAATATTCAATTCTAAGTGGGGGGGGGGGGGGTATTTCGCTATTCTAGCGAATTCTATCACATTTTACTATCTTATACCCCCGTTTTTGACCAAAAATTTTAAAAATTTTTCACTAAAGTTTCAAAATTTTTGTGGTTATCAGTCCGCCTTGTCTAAACGACAAAAGGGATTGGCTAGTCCAGGAGCAAACGGCTCTTGGTAAAGACATCTCAAACCCGTTGATGGCTTGCAATTTGCCAAAAATTGTATGGTTCCTCAACTCCCCATCATCCTCAAAAGCTAATGAGTTGGCTAGCCCGCAAGATTATGGCTTGTGGTAAAGGCTGTGGAAAAACCATAATTGGTAATCAACTCACCAAGATGTTGACTGTTCCATCAAGAGTTGGCTAGTCCAGGAGCAAACGGCTCCAAGTAAAGACAAATCAAATCCGTTGAAAGCTGGTGGTTTGCTCAAAATCACACGGCTATCAGGTGTGCAACAGTTCTTACACCTGGCTACTCCAGAAGTGATGGCTTTTGGTAAAGAGACTTCAAATCCAAAATTTTTCTCAAAAAGATTGCTAGGGACTAGCAATAGTTTAGTGTGGGGGATTGATGAGTGTGTAAATACTCATCATTTTTAGTCAAATCTGAGCTGCAAAACGATCAAAAATACTAAAAAACGCACCAAAATGCGAAGAAAATCCCAAAGATCGTATTTTATATGTTTCTGATGCAAAACGAGTGAAAACAAACGAAAAACAAACAAAATTTGCATAAATGGCAGTTTCAGTCCCCCGACTTTCAAAGTTTCACAAAACTAGTCCATGGTCAATCATTTTCAAAGAAAAGTCAACCCTAGCTCTTTAAAAGTCAAAACGAATCACAAATGATCTTTGGGTAAAACGATTTGGAAAATTATACAATTGGTCCTTATACTTTGGCCAATTGACAGTTTTAGCCCCCGGTGTTTCAAATTTGAAAAAATTGTATTCTTGGTCCCTTGGTTTCCCTAACATGACAGGATTGATCCTTTGTTGAGGTTTGAAATAATGGCAGAAAAGGTCCCTCAAAAATTCAGAAAGTACACTTTTGATCTTTGTGATAAAACCATTACAACCAAAACGGACCTAAAAGTATTACTAATCCAAAAGAGAGTTATCAACCCATGTATTTGATCCAAATCCCACTTTGGCCCAAGTTCCCTCCCAAGGCCCAAAATGAAACCCTAGTACGTTTTAATAAAATGTATACTACCCCTCACTTTGGTCAAACGCAGTCAAAACAAATACCATCTCATCTCCTCTAAAAAACTCCACCCCGTGAACACCTGCAAAACTCCAAACCCCCATCACCATCTTCCTATCACCATCAAACACAACTCCCCATCCCACTCACCTCCAAGAACTCACAACCCGTACCTACCACATTCCAAGTCACTAATCCACACCTTTCTTTGGGCGCCAAATCAAGATTAAAGGGCTAAGATATGTTCAAGATTAATCCATGGGTTGTGGAGAACTCCAAAGAAGCACAAAAAGTCACAAGAAGGAGCAAAGTGAAACCGTAGCTACACTTAGTATAAATAGTTCGTGTTGTAAGCCTCTTGAGGCAGTCTGGTGTTTTAGGATTTAATAGTCGAGTCTTTTAAAAATATGTTGTAGTCTTGACTCAAGTTTTCAGTCAGTCTTTGTATTAGGTTTTATTATCAGTAAATTAATTAAGCTTTTAGTCAATTAAGTATGTTGTAGTCTTTCAAAAGTTCAGTTTTTAAGTTTAATTTTTACTTTTAAATGTAATCTTCTTTCAAGGGAATGCAATGTTATTTCAATGAAAATTCTGTTTTGAATCTTTTCTGTATACTTGAATTTACTCATTTTACTACTTATTTCCACCATTCCATTGCTTATTAATTGTTCGATTAACTTTATAATTCCTTACTGTACCAAGTTTGAGCATCCAAATCCTATTTCAGGCATCTAAGGGGTGTTTGGGTCAGGGTTTATTGCTATGCTATGGTCGTTATTTTGCTTAATGGATGGAACTAGTAGTTTACACTAGGATGGTAAGAGTCAGTAGTTGAGATTGGTCGTACGAGTAGCTAGTAGCAGAGATTTTAGATTTTGGTGCTTGTTTCATAATTTCTAGTGTATGCGTAGTATAGCGTTCTTGCTGCCGTTTCTGTCCCAACCTTTTTAGTATAAGCTTGTCAATTTACTCCGCTCGACTTTAAGCTATATATCCCCCGCTAGGCCTGCTAAGTAAGACCGTAGCTGCACTGTTTTAGATCTGCTGCATCAGCAACCATCTGGTTCCGACCACCCCGTTTTGATCTCAGTTTTGGTGTAGCTAAGTAGTTGATAGAACCCATAATTAATTTAGATTCTATCTAGGATGATTTTATTTGCATTTCGGTGTGCATTTGTTAACTCATAGGTGCCCATAATTAAGGTCATTTACATCTGTTTCATCAGCCACCATTTCATTTTGATCTCAATTTTTTTAGGTAGCCTAGTAGGATTTAGTGTTTGATTTAAGTTCCTCAAGTAGCCAGTAGTATTGTTTGAATCTAATCTATTTAGTTTGGAATTTTGGGTTCTGTTGAACGGGATAAGTGTGCCCATTACTCATTTTCCCCATCTGGTTCAGCAGCCTTGCTGTCTTAGTAAGGGTTTTCCTTGCTCATTTATTGCTTATTTACTTGTTCAAGCTCCTTTATTTTTGTTTCCCCGTGTTCCTTAGTAGCTTGTCTTAACACACTTCCATCTCATGTCCCCTAGCTTAATCATTCGCTTAGCTTAACCTTTGCTCAAAAGTACCCCTATGGGCCTGTTTTTGTTTCAGTTATCATCATTTTGCTTTGTGGCTTGTAATGTGCTTTTGTTTCTCTCATTGCTTATATATGTCCCTCTAGCTTACTTAGGACTCCCCTAGTTACCCTTAACTTATTCCCCCCCCCCCCCCTCCTTAGGTTAGCTTGTGTTAGCTTATTCTCAGATTTTAGTTTTTTTTAGTTTTCCTTTTGAAGCTTATATACAAACTGCTTATTGTCTTCACTGTTTCTGTGTTTATTAGTGGATTTCAAAATTAATTGTAGTTTTGTAAGATGTTAATTTTCAGTAGTTTGATTAGTTTGTAAAAAAAATAAATAATAATAAATAAATAAAAAATAAAAAAAATCAAGAGGCAGATTCGACCCCTTGACCTCAGACACCCATCAGACGCTTTACACACCCTCAATACCAACTGCACCCTTGGGATTTTGTCAATAGCATTACAATTTTAGTTCTTATATAGTTGTGCTTGTTTGTTTGCTATTTTAGCTTAATCAACTGCTTATGGCTTATTGTAGCTTATGTAGAGTAGCTTATTCCAGTTTAACATTTTTCATAGGATGTTATTAGTATAATTTATTTTTCCAAAAAGTTTCGGATTTTTATAATTAGTTTTAGTAATTATTAGAGTTTAATTTAGCTTAAATGGTAATTTAATTATAATAAATAGATTTTCCTTTGAAAAATTAATTTTCTTTTTTCAAAAATTTTCTTTTGCCTTTTGGCACGTAAGAAAATTATTTGTAACCTCGTAGGACGTTTAGAACTTAAAATTCGCGTTTTATTTTGCGCTCTCGCGTAATTTTTAAATAACTTTCGCGTTTTTAAATTAGTTTACGTTTTAGGATTCCGATACCTAATTATGATTTCCCATAGTGTTTTAGGTTTTTCCTAGTTTATTAGTAGCCTTAGGTTAATTTATTTTTACCTTCGTTCGTTAATTTTCAATTTCGTTAATTTAACATATCGTAAAACCAAATAACCTTTCCAATCATACAAGATTTTAATCCAAATCTCATTCGAAGCTTTCCATTCACACCTCGTTGGGGTACGACCCGGGAAATCACTTCCCGGTCTCACAATTTGAATATCACTTTCACAAGTTTTGCGAGGTAATCGTTTTCCTAAACGGTTTACTCGTATTACTTCACGTTTGTTGATATTTTGATAAATTGTTGTTTACACACCAAAACACAACGAATCATAACCCGAGAAACCATCGAGGAAGCAATATTACTCATTCCCTGCTAATCTCTCGACCATCTGATCCATAAAGGGCAGAGGAAAATGATCTTTACGGGTGGCGTCATTTAACTTGCGATAGTCAATGCAGACACGCCAACCCGTAACCAATCGAGTTGGAATCAACTCATTCTCCTCATTTGTGACAACAGTAATGCCACCCTTTTTTGGAACACAATGAATTGGGCTAACACAAGGACTGTCCAAGATAGGGTAAATCAATCCGGCATCAAGAAGTTTTAAAACCTCTTGTTTGATTACCTCATGAATTTTTGGATTTACCCTTCTTTGTTGTTGGACTGCAGGTTTGAAGTCGTCCTCCATTAAAATCTTGTGAGTACAAAATTCAGGGTCAATGCCCTTGATGTCGGAGAGACGCCAAGCAATTGCTTGTTTATGTAACTTCAAAACCTTTATGAGAGCAGCCTTTTCCTCAACACTTAAGTCTTTAGCAATTATGACGGGTAATTTATCATCACCCTCCAGAAATGCATATTCAAGATGAGGCGACAAGTCCTTAAGTTCAACCTCAGGGAAGTCATCAGTTTTCTCAACATTTTTGACTTCCTCTTTATGAAGTGTTTGTGGTAGAACAGGAAAAGGAGAGGGATATTCGTTTAATAATCTCTCAAGTATGAGAATATCCCTCTCGGGGTCAATCTCTTGGTTATCGATTCCATCAGGAATCGAGTCACTTTTGAGAAAGGCCTCAATTTCTTCTAAGATGAAGTCACTTCCCTCAAACGGAGTGAGGGAAGGAGAAGAATTGGCTATGATGGGATGAGAAGATTGAGTGAGATTTTCACTCGAAGAATCATCAATGAAACCTAAAATCTCTTGAGCATACTCCTCAGCAGCAATATCGATGACATCTATTTGATTCACCGATTCACAGTCATAATTGGAGGAGTATCTCGAAGTTTGATTTAGGTTGAAGGTGATGGCTTCCGTTCCAACACGTAATGTGATCTCATGCTCAAATACATCGATAAGAGCACACCCAGTTCTAAGGAATCCCCTTCTAAGAATGAGAGGGACCCTAGAATTGGCATCAAAGTCAACAATCACAAAATCTTTCGGAAAATGGAACTTTCCCACATTAACGAATATGTCCTCGGCAATGCCAAGAGGACGAGAAATCGAACGATCGGCAAGCTCTAAAGTCATGCACGTGGGAGTAAGTTTGGGAAGAGAGAGTTTCTTCCACACATAATATGGCATCAGGTTAATGCTAGCACCTAGATCGGCCAAGGCGAAGCATTCAACCATACCCGGAAAAGTACAACGAATGAGAAATTTCCCGGGTTCTCCAAGATTTTCAAGAAGCTTTTTCAAAAGAACTGCTGAGCAGTTCTCATTCATAGGAGTTCTTGCCATCTCAAAGAGTTTTTCCTTATTACTTAACAGATTCTTGATTGTCGATGCAAACTTGGGCATCAAGAGAATAGCATCCTCGAAGCTAATATCAAAGTGCAAATCTTGGAAGATTTGGAAAAATTTATCCATTTGGTGATTAGCTTTTTCGCGGAGCTTTTGTTCATTGAGACGTGATAGATAAGGAATAGAAGATTTGGATTTAGGGTTGTCCACTGGAGTTTCTGGTGGTTCAAAGACAACTCCAGGCTTACATCTGGTTTCAGGAATAACCTGAGGTTGGACGTGTGCTGTACTTCGCGAGCTAGGAATTTGCACCTTGTCCTTTGTCACCTCAGGTTCACGTTCCACTACCTTTGGAGGAGAGGAAGAAGAGGTAGTAGGAATCGCAGGTTCATCATATGAAGCACCACTTCTTGTTGTGATCGCCTTAGCATCGCCCCTCGGGTTAGCGATCGTGTTGCTCGGTAAAGTAGTACCTGAGCCCGAGGGTCGATCATTTAAAGACTTCTTGATATCAGAAATATGGCTGACCAACATCTTGTTCAACTCTTCTTGGGACTTCATGAATTGCTTTAACAACTTGTCAGATGAAGGCCCGGTTAGAACAATGGCTTGATTCGGATTAGGAATATTTGGAGCTCGATTGTTCGGATTGGGACCTTGATGTTGAAAATTACCCTGATTAGGGTTGTTGTTTCCATGAAAATATCCCGGATTGAAATTACCCTGGCCTTGGTTTCGATTAAAGTTTCCTTGATGTTGGAAACTTTGGTTTTGATTGTGAAAACCGTGACCCTGATTGAAGTTACCTTGGTTTTGAAAACCTTGGTTCACTCTATTTTGATTTTGGCCACGGTTTTGGACATTTTGGTTTTGATTAAAACCAGGAGGTCCAGGATAATGATGATGAGGACGATAGCTAGGGTCCATAGGAGGGCGATATTGATTGCCTCCTTGATTTTGGGACCCGGCTACAGCATGAGCTTCATATGGAGTACCATCAGTAGTTGTGCAATTGTAGTAGGCATGCGGCCCACCACAAATCACACAGACTTCCACTTTTTTAACCTCAGCAGGTGGAGGATGTTGTGGAAATGAAACTTTCTTTGTTTGGGCGAGAACCAAAGCTTGAATAGCTTCAGTGAGCTTGTCAATCTTAGCATCCGTGCTAGATTGACTCACAGAAGATGAAGTGGAAGGACCCGCATTGATTTGAGAAACAATCGGTTTGCTTCGTGTGGAGCGGACCTTGGACTTGTTTTCTATGATTTGCAAAGCTTCTTTTGTGGTTCTACTCAAGAAATTACCTCCCGCGGAGGCATTGAGAGAATCCTGATCAGCTTGGCTCATGCCATTGTAAAAAGTATCGAGTTGCATCAACTCTGAGAAACCATGATGTGGACACTTGCGAAGTAATTCTTTGAAACGATCCCACGCTTCACCAAAAGATTCATCATATTTCTGAGTGAACTTGGTGATTTCGTTCTTAAGACTCGTGGTCTTGGAAGGTGGGAAGAATTCATTCACAAATTTTTTGACAAGATCTTCCCATGTCTCAATAGATCGAGGAGGTTGTTTTTCAAGCCAAATCCGGGCTTGTCCCTCTAGGGAGAATGGGAAGAGAAGAAGTTTTATTGCTTCACAAGGGACATTCTTGTACTTGATGGTCGATGTGATTTTATTAAACCATCGAATGTGAGCATGAGGATCGTCCCTCTCAAAACCGTAGAATTGACTTGAGGTTACAAGATTAAGTAACCCGGTTTTGAGCTCAAAATTATCAGCCACGATGGCTGGAACAACAATGGTATCTCCGTAACCCTCGATGGGTGCTTGGAGAAGCTCACACATGGGGCGGTCTTCCGCCATGGTGACAGTGGGTGTGGCAACAGTACGGATCTCAGATCCGACTGTTGGTGCTGAACGTCTACGAGGTCTTCGAGGTTTCCGAACAAGCTCACGTAATGGGCTCGTGGACCTTGAAGAACGAGTGCGCATGCACTAGAGATAAAAACCAATCAAAACAAAATCGAGGCAAATCCACAGTGAACTTAAACCAATAATCACAAGTAAGTGGCTTCTTTGAAAAAGGTACACCACTCACAGGGATACAAAGGGAAGTTTTATATCTTTGGTTTCGAAACTTATTATGTCCACACCCCCAGTTGGTAGGTGTTCTGTCTTGGTTTGCGACGGTTGGTTTTTATGTATTTATTATTATTCACAAGAAAAGACGGATGTTTTTGGGTTTTTGTGTATGGGTGAAAAAACTTTTGGACAATGTTTTTGGTATCGTTTCGTTTACCAAAATCGTATTTCTTTAAGAATCACCTTAAAAGAAACACAATATAGAAAACGTAATGACCTGTTTTGTTGTTTTTATTTTTTATTTTTTTGGTGTTTTAACACTTTAGGAAAAGTGTTAATGACTTTTTTATGTTTTGATTTTAAAATTTACAAAAGTGATGGTATTTGTACAGTGATGATGGTGAAATAATACTAATCTCAAATGACGCTATAGAAACGCGCACACCTCCCCGGCAGCGGCGCCAAATTTTGATTGGCTCAGAACAGTCAACCTAAATTAACCAAGAATATGGTCAACAAGGTCAAACTACCTAAAACAATGCTTCCGGGTAATAAAGGGTATCACCAGGTCGTTATGTCCCGACGAGGTGTGGATTGTGCTTTAGCGTGCTTGTGATCGGGTGATTATTTACAGAAAAGGGTTGTGATGAGAATTATTTGGAAATTATGAACAGAAATAGCTTAGGAAAGCTATGTGATTGATTACTGGAATTGAGATTAAGAAGAATTGATTTAAAACCTAAAAACGTACGTTTTAATTAAAAACATACACTGACGAACGTGAAAGAAAGTACAACTGATAAACTGAAAAGGCTACGATTGCGAAATTATTATTATTACAATCCTAATGAACAAAGAAAATTTTTATAAAAAGAAAAATTATTTTTTAACTATTTAATTATTTATTATTAATTAATTACTAATTATTTATTTATTAACTAATTATATTGATTTAAATTACTAAAAATTACTAAAAAGACTTAGATAATTAAGAAGATTTTTATAAATCTAATTAACCATCACGGGAATCTAAAAAATTATAAAAAGTTGGTTTTATGTATTTTTAAACTAATTTACTAATTATTATTCTAATTATTAATTAATTACTAATTAAACTAATTATATTCTAAAAAATGGAAAATGAACAGTAGAAATTCTATAAAAATTCCTAAAAATGTTTTAACTTATATAAAAGCTAGAAAAATTATAAAAACTAGGTGTTACTTAATAAAATCTAATTATGCTATTTAATTATTTAATATTAATTAATAATTAATTAAACTAAAATTAATTCTAAAAACCACTAAATGACAAAGAAAAATCTGGAAAAATTTCTAAAATTACTTTAATCTAAAAGAGAATTAATAAAAGTATAAAAATGCTAAAGTGCTTATAAATAAGCTAAAAAGAAAATTAAAAAGATAATTTCTATTAAATAGAAGCTATCACTATAATTAAAATTGGTTTTTTTGTGTTTTTTTCTTTTTCCAAACTATTTTTACACTAAAAACTAAAAACTTTTACAAAAACACTTTCACTAGAACTCAGAAAATAAGCAATTTGAGTGCTTATTAATCCAACAGTTGACTTTCTTTGACTAAACAAGGAAACAAGCTCAAATGGGCTTATGTGGGGTCCACAATGATGGATTCAGCTTCACTTAAGTTATTTGAACAAGTTTAAGCTAGAAAAAACAAATTGGGTCCACAGAATAAGCAAATAAGCCACAATAAGCACAAGGATTTCTTATTTCTGTCCTGAAAATGGGACAGACTTTTGGGGTGATTTTATGTGGGGTCCACTGAGCCTAAGCTCAAAACTTTGGTCAAAATTAGAAGGTAGGCAAGAGGGGGTTGAAAGAACCCAAAGTTGGACTGTGGGACCCACTGTGGTGGCCACAATCAACCACCAAAAGTGTGGTGGTGACTGGGTGGTCTGCTGCACAGGGCAGGGTATTCCCTTGCAAGTGTGTTTGAGGGGAAAATTTGTCCACAAAGAAAATTCACAAAATTACAACAAGTATGGGAATCTCAAGTTTAGCTGGTAGATTAACCACCCAAGAAGTTTCAAAGCCTAAACCCTACACAAAATTCAGAAAAATTCATGCCATATTTGGTTTTTCTGAAAAGATGCACTTTTGACTTTTTATGAAAAACTTGAACTTTGACCTATGTGACTTTTGATCTAGGTTTACTGGATGATAATGATATTATAAGTTATAATGAAACTAAAATAAGCTAACTTGAACACTTTTGCAAAGATTTGAGTGGTTGTCGTTCTCAAAAACCTACACAGTTAACTATGTGGGTACATTACCCATGATTTTGACTTTTTAACTAATAAGGCCTAAGTTTTTTAGTTTACTTATCCTATTTAGACCTAAGGTGACCTGTTTCAACACCAATCAACAAACACTCCTATTGAGACAGTTTTGGTGATTTGTTAAACAAATGAAACTTTAAGCTTTTTGAAACAACTTTTTATTACTTATAATGACTAAATGACCTTAAATGAATGTAGAAACCTAGGTCTAAACTACAAATGCTCAGTTATGCTAAAAATTGCTAATATGACAGTCAATATGGAATACTAAGCAACAATTAAATCTAATGAACTACTATTATATTTTAAGTTAAATTGTCACTAAAAAACTTTAAATAAACACATATACAACAGGATCAAGCAATAACAACCATGTTTATAGAAAATGAGCTTAAAAATGGGTAAATGGCTTACAGTTGAAGCTTGTGAGCATCCAAACCAAAGAACCAAGGACCCTAACTCCTCCCTTGAGGATCTAAACCAATTTTCCACAGCTACCTTACTTCCAATATTGCTCTGAACCTAGAAATCAAATCCAAACTCACAGTTGACTTTAGTTGACCAATTTTTGTATTTTTTAATTTTTTAGCTACACTGAATTTTAAGGTAACTAGAAGCTTATAAAAGCTTCCTGGGAGCTTATATGTTCTATTCTAATCCATAACAACAACTGAAACTAGCTTTAAACCTTAGTTAAAATTTTGAATGAAAATTGCATAAAATGGAATCAAACTGAGATACTGAATTTCATTACTTAAAAAGATTCAACATACACTGAATTTAATACTAGAAAGCTTAAAAATACAATACAAACCTAAAAATTATACATTCGACCTAATTTTTGCTAAATTATACTAGATAGCCATCTCCACTGCCTCCCTTCTCTTTATAAAGCTCCCATTGACTTCCATTCACTTTTCTGAGTAAATCCCACCCATTGGATTGGGTGGGAATGATCTTAACCGTTGGAAGTACTTTTTGGCGCCAAAAAGTCTTAACTGACTTTGGGGTTTCTTGGAGGATTTAGATATCAATTAATGCTCTTTGTAATTATTAGGGAGTTGGGGGAGACATGGAGTGGGTTTGCTGATGTGGAGGAGGGGGGAGGTTGAGTATTTGGTGACTTTGCAGGCTTGGTGGTGGAAGATGGTCAATGTTTGACCCTGGGTGAATTTATTTGAAACGGGGAGGGAGTATTATTTTGTGGTGGTGGGCTGGTGTTGGTGATTGGGCCAAGGAAGGGATGGTGTGGGCTTTTGGAGTGATAAGGTGGATGGGCCTGGTTTGTGTTTGGTTTGGTTTTTTGGGTTAAATAACAATCAAGGGTCCGTTTGGTATGTAATGTTATCACAAGGACTGTGTTGATATAAATAATGCCTAAAAACATTATTAACATATATTGATATCTCTATGTTTTGATAATCACAATACGTAAACTCATTGAACTACAAATTATGACGAAAATAAGTATTTAGTCGTAAATATTTGCTTTAGCATCCATATCACTTAAGGTATGAATAAACAAAGTGTCTAATGCATTTTATGATCAAAGGAATTTTTATTTTTTACAAACCTTACATTTTATTAAAGTGGGACAAACATTTTTAAACTTATACAAAACAATTTTGTATTTATAAGAAATGCTTTATTCAAAATAAATAGTTTGAATTCAAATTTCAACCCAAAAAACGGCTACATTCTTCAGGAAAAACCTCCCACACAAAAAGACAAAAAATCTGAAGAAAAAATATTTTTTTATTAGGTGGCCCCCATAATTATACTAGGCGGTCCCCTTAATTAAGGGGACCGGCACCCAATCAAGGGGACCGGCCACGCTCCCAAACACTATTTTTCCCCTTATAAATACTGGTTGATTCCACGGATTTTTCTCACCTTTTGCACCCCAAAACTTTCTGTTCTAGATCTCATTTCTATTCTCTAAAATCCTTTGATCATACATACATAAATCTTTGTTTCAAAGTGATCCAAACCTCTACCTTTCAAGTGCAAGAGAAGAATACTTCAATTCTTCAAGAAAAGAAGTATTACAACTTGTTGTGACCTCCACATCCAAGTTGTTAGAGCATCATCCATTATATCTATTTCTTTGTGTAACTAGTTGTGAATATTTGATAGAAGATAGATTAGCAAGGTGTGTAGATAGAGTGAGTGTGTAGTAGATAGTTGTGAAGTAGAGAAGTTGGGAAGTAGATAGTTGTAAAGAAGATTGTTGTGAAGTAGATAGTTGTGAAGAAGATTGTTGTGAAGTAGATAGTTGTGAAGATAGATAGGTGTGAAGAAGTAGTGTTGTGATTAAGTAGTGACAAGGTGTGAAGAAGTAGTGTTGTGATTAAGTAGTGACTAGGTGTGAAGAAGTTGTGTAGAAGGTGTGAATAAGTTGTGACGAATTTGTGGTGTGTATATTGGTGTGTAAGGTTTTCTCCGCCATAAGGGAGCTTGTTGACATAGTGAAGAAAACTCTCGAGTAGGTGACTCGAGGAGTAGAGTAGGGCAAGGAAGGTGTCCTTGTAGCCGAACCACTATAAATCCTTTGTCTCGCGGTTAGATCTTTCCATATCTTACTTATTATCTTGCTTATATCGTTATTACTTTTGTAGACGTAGACGTATATATATATATATATATATATATATATATATATATATATATATATATATATATATATATATATATATATATATATATATATATATATATATATATATATATTTGCTCATATAGTTATAGTATTGATTTTACTTACAGATCAAATGAAAGTTTCATTCACAAAACAAAGTTTTTACAATCAAACTAAAAATGTAACATACATATAATTGATCATTTCGATCAAGTAAAGTTTTCATATAAAATATAACTAAGGATTATAAAATAAACGATTACTTACTTATCTCTCGTATATAGCTATAATTGTTTATATTGTGCATGTGTTGATTTCACATACTTAGCTTATATTATTATTGTTCATACTTAGATATAGTTGTTCATATTGTTCAAGATTTGAGTTCACATAAGATTGAATCAAAGTTTTAAAAGCAAACAAAGTTTTAAAACTAAACTAAGTTTTCATAATAAAATTAAAAAGATGTAAAACTATTCAACCCCCCCTTCTAGTTTCCCACAATTGGCATCAGAGCTACGTTAAACAAGATTTTTAAAATATACTGTATTTTAAAACTTGTATCGATCTATGAAATCGGAAAAATATTTAGAAGGGCAATCTATGCAAAGACTACCACTATTTGAAAGTGATGGTTTTCTTTATTGGAAAAATAGATTCGAAACTTATGTGAAATCAAAAGATCTTGATCTTTGGCATGTCATTACCTTTGGTGATTTTCCCCCTATTCAATATAATTTTGAAACTAAAATGGATGAAATTGTATCTTTTGAAAAACAAAATGATGATTTGAAAAAGAAACTAGCAAAAAATAATGAGGCTAAAATGGTTATTTATAATGCGTTACCACGCAAAGAATATGAAAGAATTTTTATGTGTAAAACCGTAAAAGAAATTTGGGAATCTTTACTAATCACTCACCAAGGTAATAGTCAAGTTAAAGATAACAAAATAGATCTTCTTGTTCAACAATATGAACAATTTACGATTCCGGGGGAGGAATCAATAGATAATGCTTTTGCTAGGTTTAACATTATCATCACAAGTTTAAAAGCACTTGATGAGAATTTTTCTAGTAAGAATTTTGTTAGGAAATTTCTTAGGGCTCTTCATCCAAAATGGCGAGCTAAAGTTACGGCAATTGAAGAATCGAAGAACTTGTCAACTCTTCAACTTGATGAGTTGATCGGCAACCTGAAAGTCTACGAAGCAATAATAAAGAAAGACTCCGAGATGGTCAATGGAAAAAGAGAGCAAAGCAAGTCAATTGCGTTGAAAGCTAGGAAGGAATCTAGTAACGAGGATAGCTCAACCTCCGAAAGTGATGACGAAGAATATGTGATGGCCGTAAGAGACTTCAAGAAATTCTTCAAAAGGCGAGGAAGATTCGTTAGACAACCGCCTGATGAAAGGAAAGTAAACCAAAGAAATAAAGATGACAAAAATGGCAAAAGTGATAGAAAGTGCTTCAAATGTGGTGATCCAAATCATCTCATCGGAAAATGTCCAATGATGTCAAGAAATCAAAATCAAAAGGCGTTTGTTGGAGGAGCTTGGAGTGATAGCGATGACGATGAGAAAAAAATCACAAATGAGGAGAAATGTCTTATGGCTAAGACATCAAGCGAGGTACGTTCCAAAAACGAATACTTTAGTGACGAAAATTTATCGTTAGACGAAAAAGACCTAGATAGTGAATATAATAGGTTATGCAAATTAGGTCAAAAGGTTATAGCTAAAAATAAGTCACTAAAACATATTAATAATCTATTAGAAAATGAAGTACTCGAATTAAAAATTAGACTACAACATTTGAAAAAAGGAAAAGAAGTTTTTATAGAATGTAAAACATGCATAGAGGTTAATAATGAAAACGAAAAACTTAAAGATGAAATTTCCAAACTTGACAAGTTTAAAAATAGTAGTAACCCACTTAAGAAAATAATAAGTGTTCAAGAAACTTCGGGAGATAAAACCGGTCTAGGATTAACCTCAACTAATGTTTCAACTAGTGAAAATAAAAGTATAAAGTTTGAATATGAATCTAGTAAACAAAAATCATTAGAATCAAAACCTAGAAAAATACCCATTGCGAATGATGAAAAAGTAAAAACTTTTTATAAACCATCCTTAAAGACCGAAGTAGGATCCTCTAAATTTAAATTAAGATCTAAAACTCCACCACCGAGAAAACCAAATAATCTTCATACTCGATCTAAAACACCTCAACCTAGAAGAAACCAAAATAGACAAAACTACAATAATACTAGTCATCAAATGTGGAATTATCAACCAAGTTACAATCCTTGGGGAATACTACCACCATACATGCATCCTAGCCAAATGTTGAATATGTTTGGACCAAACAACTTTGGACCAATGAGACAATGGGAACCAAGTGGCTAAGCTGTCAATCTTGGAAGAAGTTGGAATATCATCTACAAAAGACTTCTATAAGTCAACATGGTCACTTGAAGTGCTTGAAGATATTCCATTGAAGACTAAAAGGTACGCGTTTCTTTTAAGTTCATCGCTATAATTTGCATGCTTAGATATATGATTAGTTAGATTAATGCTTAGTTATACATATATGTGTACATAATAGCTTATATTCTTATAACCTAGAAACATCATTGGTTGACTCTCCTAGGAATAAGATAAAATTGTTCATTGCCGAACGAAATAGAAAATGGAAATCTTCTATATCCACTATTAGCAAACTCATGGTGATGAAGTGAAATGAGTTAAGTGGATTGATCGTTAATATAGAAGTAGGATTAGATGCCTCGCGTAAGAAAACTATGGATGAAACAAGCTCTCGTAGACTATGGCATTAAGTTAGGTAAGCGTGCGAAAACAAAGGAACTATAGATGTTAGGTTATACCCCATTCAACACTCTCGCATCTAACATATAAATTATCGTCTTCATTTCCTTTAGGATCATAGGATATGTAGAAACGATAGCATGAGATAATAATAGGCTTAACCAATCCTCTTGAGCATGAGATCTTTAATAAACATTTTTTTAAAATATTTGATTTATGATATTTGTTGTCAAAAATCTAATATCTCTAAAAATATGCGAAAACCTCACATTTTGGAAAATAGTTTTTCAAATAACTATCCCACTTTTAAATAACATGTTTTCACTATCAATATCCACAATTTTGTTTTGATCAAAACTAAAGATTGGGAAAATATTCTTTACCATTCATTCACACATTTTGAAGTAAAAACCCAATCTATTTTATTCAAATAACTCTCACATCTAAGTGAAAACTTACTTTCAAACATTGTTGAATAATGCTAAAAACGTCTCTTTTAAAATCATGCATGGTGATCTCATATTTGTCATCTATATTTATATAAATGATACTTATAAGTGAACTAAATCAAATCAAGAGGACCATGGTTTGTTCATTAAGACTTTGTTTGTAACAAGTCTAGAAATCCATGCTATCATAACTACCCACTTATTGCACATTGATACACATTAGGATTAATCCTCCTAGTTATGTAGTTATGAAATACTTGATGTTGCTTATTGTTTCCTAGCACTTATATTTTACTTGCTTGATGAGTATGTTTGCATGCTAGATGAAATTGCTTGTTTACTTAATCTCTTTGATTAACATGCTTTGGCTACATAATTAGTATATGCTTAATTGCCTCAAAGAGTTGGACTTGTTTGAAACCAAAAACACAACCTTTCTGCAATTCACTACAAAAAAACCTTTTTCTAGCAATCTGGGAATCACCAGATGGGCGGCCCCCTTAAATCATAAGGCGGCCCCCTTAATTATTAAGGGGACCGACCTCCAATTAAGGGGACCGACCATCTGATGGTCGAAGGTGTTGTTTCCTTTTTCTACTTTTTAGCCCATTTCATCCTACACTTCCCAAAATTCATAAACCTATTTTATCCTAAACCTTCTATCAAAATTTATACATCCTTAATCCCACCAATCCTACATTATAAACACTCTCATTCCTCTCAATCTATACTCATCTCTTCATGACCTCTCCCATTAAACCAAAACCACCAAATAACCCGTTTGGAGAAGAAAGCCTAACTTCCATTAAAAGCCCGTCAGACCAAATGATGTTGTCAAACATCCAACACCAAATTCCTCCTATGTCTTCAACATTACATACCTAACACCTCACTCTCCTTCTCACCAACATTACATATCAAAAACCTTTACTCACCCATATCCTTCTACATTACACTCAAACCTCATAATCTTTTCACAACTCAAGTGATGTTGTTCATAATCAACCAACACCTAAACCTCACTCTCACACAAATGATCCATTTAACAACAAATCATCCATTCGTGCTTCCACTAATGCTCCTTCTTAGGATGAGCATGCACAATCCCAAAACAATAATCCCAACCTCATTACCAACACTTTACATGTTGCTCATTCAACAAAAACACCATCCACTCATGAAGCATCTCTTCCACCCATATCATGTTTTCATGATTACCCAAGCTCAAACATGTCTCCACCACCAAGAGTATCACCACCACATCCTAAAACTTCACATGCCATTCCTATGTTGCATGTTCAAACCCTCACCCAAGACAACTATCATGCTCCACCACCATCACCTTCCTCCGAACACTTAATGTTCGTTGAGGCGCTAAAAGAATCCCATGAGCTTAGTGCTCTTTTAGCCTTACATCTTGCTCAACGCAATTTGGATCCACCTTCATCTAGATCACCCTCATCACCACACAACATAAATCAACTTGAGAAGCATGTCAACAATTGACCTTGTTGCATCTTTCTCCTAAAAACCATTGCATTCAATGAACACTTCACTTGGATTGAATATCTTCTCACTAGATCACATCCAATACCCTCACTTGAACAACATCCAAAACCTTAATCAACCTCTTCCGCTACAAACTCTCCACAACCAAACTCTCCAACATTCATGACCTAAACATATACCTCCATTAATCCAACAACCTTACCTTAACTCAACCATCTTCATTCCAAACACTCCATCATCAACCATCTAAGCATACTATATTTTTATGATTTTCACTTTCAAATACGAATCAACCAACCTTTTGTTACAAGCAAGTCCGATGGCTCTCTTTGGCAAATTAGGATCTTTAACATAATCTCTTTGAATTAATTGTTATGTATCCTTAATATTTGTTTGCTATGCTTGTTATTTGTATATTGCATATTCTTCTATATATGCTTGTGCTTCTAATATTTTTCTTGCGAGCATTCCATATCTCGATCCCTTGGTGCCATCGAACGAGGGGGAGCACACACCAAGGGGGAGCTTTCATCCCGTCTAACTTCATATATGAAGCTAGCCGGCATAACCTTTTGGATTCTACAAAAAGGGGGAGAAGTGAATATAAACTCACTAAATACTTGTCTAAAAAAAATTAATTTTTAGACTTAATGAGTTTAGGTTTTGTAATCATCAAAAAGGGGGAGATTGTTGATATAAATAATGCCTAAAAACATTATTAACATATATCGATATCTCTATGTTTTGATAATCACAAAACGTAAACTCATTGAACTACAAATTATGACGTAAACAAGTATTTAGTCGTAAATATTTGTTTTAGCATCCATATCATTTAAGGTATGAATAAACAAAGTGTCTAATGCATTTTATGATCAAAGGAATTTTAATTTTTACAAACCTTACATTTTATTAAAGTGGGACAAACATTTTTAAACTTACACAAAACAATTTTGTATTTATAAGAAATGTTTTATTCAAAATAAATAGTTTGAATTCAAATTTCAACCCAAAAAACGGCTACATTCTTCAGGAAAAACCTCCCTCACAAAAAGACAAAAATCTGAAGAAAAAATATTTTTTTATTAGGCGGCCCCCTTAATTATACTAGGCGGTCCCCTTAATTATTAAGGGGACCGGCAACGCTCCCAAACAGTATTTTTCCCCTCATAAATACTGGTTCATTCCACAGATTTTTCTCACCTTTTGCACCCCAAAACTTTCTGTTCTAGATCTCATTTCTATTCTCTAAAATCCTTTGATCATACATACATAAATCTTTGTTTCAAAGTGATCCAAACCTCTACCTTTCAAGTGCAAGAGAAGAATACTTCAATCCTTCAAGAGAAGAAGTATTACAACTTGTTGTGACCTCCACATCCAAGTTGTTAGAGCATCATCCATTATATCTATTTCTTTGTGTAACTAGTTGTGAATATTTGATAGAAGATAGATTAGCAAGGTGTGTAGATAGAGTGAGTGTGTAGTAGATAGTTGTGAAGTAGAGAAGTTGGGAAGTAGATAGTTGTGAAGTAGAGAAGTTGGGAAGTAGATAGTTGTGAAGAAGATTGTTGTGAAGTAGATAGTTGTGAAGAAGATTGTTGTGAAGTAGATAGTTGTGAAGATAGATAGGTGTGAAGAAGTAGTGTTGTGATTAAGTAGTGACTAAGTGTGAAGAAGTAGTGTTATGATTAAGTAGTGACTAGGTGTGAAGAAGTTGTGTAGAAGGTGTGAATAAGTTGTGACGAAGTTGTGGTGTGTATATTGGTGTGTAAGGTTTTCTCCGCCATAAGGGAGTTTGTTGACATAGTGAAGAAAACTCTCGAGTAGGTGACTCGAGGAGTGGAGTAGGGCAAGAAAGGTGTCCTTGTAGCCGAACCACTATAAATCCTTTGTCTCGCGGTTAAATCTTTCCATATCTTACTTATTATCTTGATTATATCGTTATTACTTTTGTAGACGTAGACGTATATATATATATATATATATATATATATATATATATATATATATATATATATATATATATATTTGCTCATATAGTGCTAGTATTGATTTTATTTAAAGATCAAACGAAAGTTTCATTCACAAAACAAAGTTTTTACAATCAAGCTAAAAAGGTAACATACATATAATTGATCATTTCGATCAAGTAAAGTTTTCATACAAAATATAACTAAGGATTATAAAATAAACGATTACTTACTTTTCTCTCGTATATAGCTATAATTGTTTATATTGTGCATGTGTTGATTTCACATACTTAGCTTATATTATTATTGTTCATACTTAGATATAGTTGTTCATATTGTTCAAGATTTGGGTTCACATAAGATTGAATCAAAGTTTTAAAAGCAAACAAGGTTTTAAAACTAAACTAAGTTTTCATAATAAAATTAAAAAGACGTAAAACTATTCAACCCCCCCTTCTAGTTTTCCACAGACTGATTTTGCAATTTTCTGAAAATGAGGGACCTAAGTTGTAATTATTCCAAAGTGTATCACAAGGACCATTCATTCAAAGTTCAATTATCCAAAAACCATTTTTGCATTTTTTCACTTTTCAAAATTCCCATGGACCTTTTCTGTAAATTTTCAAACTCCAGGGACCAAACATGTAGATTTTCCAAACATTTCACCCAAAGTCCATTTTTGATAACTTTTGATTTCTGAAGGACTTGGGTTGACTTTTCTTTCAAAATAAATGCATAGGGACTATTTTTGACAAGTTTTGAAACTTGGGGGACTAAAACTGCCAATATTGCAAACTTTGATCATTTTTCATTTGTTTTTGCTCATTTTGCATTTAAAACATATAAAACACAATCCCTAGGATAATTTCAGTATTTTGATGACTTTTCGATTGTTTTTGTATGCTTTGGCAGTTTAAATACGATAAAAATGATGAGTGTTTGAGCACTCATCAATGAGAGTAAGCCATGATGATACAACAAGTACTAATGTATGTGTGTAGGATTTCCTATTATAGACTATATTCTATTACTTTATTGTAACTAACATATGGGAGACATTTTAGTTTAATAGGGTCAAGTTACAAATAGTAAATAAGTTTGTATTCAATTACTATTGGATAGGTATTGCGGGTTGTTTAGTAACTTGATGTGTAAAATTTTTTTTCCTTCATTTTTTTATTGTTGTGTGAATCCAGAGTTATGTGTATGCATGACTATATTCTATAACTTTATTGTAACTAACATATGGGAGACATTTTAGTTTAATAGGGTCAAGTTACAAATAGTAAATAAGTTTGTATTCAATTACTATTGGATAGGTATTGCTGGTTGTTTAGTAACTTGAAGTGTAAACTTTTTTTTTCCTGCCTTTTTTTTTATTGTTGTGTGAATCCATAGTTATGTGTATGCATGTTATGTGTATGATGACAATGATTTATAATATAATGTTGTAAACTACTATGACATGGTAAATAATATGCATAAGAAAAAGTTTAAAATACAAGGAGACATAACATGAAGTAAAAAAAAACTATCAGTTACAGAGGGTAATATCTATGATTGTAATAAAACCGGACCATCTTTTCACGATACGCTAAGGCAACGTCAACGGGGTCATCAACATGCAAAGATATACCATGTGACAAACGATATAGAAATATACACACCCAAACACCACAATCACCAAATATACCACAATGTTTTGGAACTTTCTCCTCGAGCCTAAACGTAATGTTATATTGAGACGTATCCATTCATTTCTTCTCAAAAACATCAGCACGATGTAGAACTAGCGGAAGTCGATCCTGTATATCAGTGTACAATGTTATTATACATAGAGGGCCAATCTTATCTGATATTTTGTAAATATTGATGCTAAAGATTAACCATTTACTAGCAATGTGTGCCATAAACAGTTGATTGTTTTTTGGTTGTTTTGTGTATATATATTTTTTTCAGATACTTTGTTTAGGATATTTGTGACGCAATTCATGATCTACATGGTTTCATTTATTCATATAAACTTTTGTAACACTACAGTAAAGTGGTTAAAAAATAGAGTATAACATAAACTTGCTTGCTTTCATTATAAAATTAAAAACAAGTACATCGAACACAAGAGGTACATAGATGATAACACAAAACACAAAAGACAATAGTGACAGAATTTAAGAGCAAGCACATCGCAGGCCAGGAATTGTGGTTCAGTTGATCTTCTTCATTTTTTCAAGAAATGAGATTGTTTTGAGGACTTTTATTTGAGTTTCACTGATGCATCGCATCAAACTCCTATTCTTTTCCCGCTCCTCATCTTGAATCTCAACCAGCAACTCTAAAGCCTGTGTAGTGAGATTGGACCCAACAATAGTTTGGAGCTGTTTGATCTGCTCGCCCCTTTCCTTGCAACGGCGGGCAAGGTCTACAACCTCCACATGTAGTGACTTTATCAGCTTAAAGTCACTCTCAATGTTTAGTTTAAACATTGAGGTTAGCAGATCTTTCAAAAGGTTTTGTTGATCCATAGATATGGCAAGTGAATGCTTGTGTGTATGTAAATGTGACTTGTATGAAATTGTAGTAGTATATGGAACATTTATATATAGAGCGGGATGACCTTTAGATTTGAATTAAGTCAAAATGAATAAACATCTATAGTCGATTGGTGAACAGTGGGGTCTTGTCAAGTTTTGTGTGTGGCAAGTAAGGCAAATAATATTAATGGGGATTAGAGATATGAAATAATTTTGGGCAGAAACATGTCATATCCTGTCCACTAATTGACAACACAACTTAAAAAAGGATGGGAAACTTGGAAAATAGTTTGGGCAACTAGTTATGTTTGCTGGTAAAGTAAGTTGCAATATTGCCCCAATGCAAAACAAATAAAATTGTGTGTACTTACAAAGTTAATAAAATAAAGATATTATGTTATTATTTGGATGTACTACTACAGTCCATGTGTATCTTGTCAAGTTTTTGTGTGGTTGATAAAGCCAAATAATATTAATGAGGATGAGATTTGTGAAATAATTTTGGGCAGAGACTGTCATATCCTGTCCACTAATTCACAATACAACTGAAATAAAGTTGGGCAACTTGGTTAATAGTTTGGGCAACTTGTTATATCAGCTGGGAAACTTAGTTGAAATATTTCCCAATGCAAAACAAATAAAATTGTGTGTACTTACAAAGTTAATAAAATGAATAATATGTTTTTCACTCAGATGTACTAATAAAGTCAATGTGTATCTTGTCAAGTTTTTGTGTGGCTAGTAAGCCAAATACTATTAATGAGGATGAGATTTGTGAAATAATTTGAGCCAGAGACTGTCATATCCTGTCCAATAATCCATAAACACTTGTTAAATACTTTGGGCAACTAGTAAAGTTAGCTGGGCAGCTTAGTTGAAATATTTCCCAATGGTTTAAAAAGTTATGTGTACTTAAAAGGTTAATTAAATAACGTTTATGTTTTTTATTTGATTGTACTACTACAGTACATGGATTATTTGTATATGTCAGAGACAATTTGTTATTTCAAAATATTATGTGTATCTTGTAATTGTTTCAACAAATGTTTGTAAGTTTTATTCCGGTTGGTCATTAACGACGTAACTTTATAGTATAAATGCCTCTAACTAGGATTTACGTGCCCAAATATATGTAATGTAAACCATTTAGTTAATAAAAGGATACAGTTGGATCTAACATGGATCATTTTAATATGCAAATATATTAAAATAAAAATAATGACTCTTATAGTAGAAGTAAGCCATATTGTATTGATGAGGAAAGTCCAGTTGTAACCTAACATTTTTAATAAGGAGTACACGTCGGGAAATGATTGTGGCAGGGCAAGTTGACCTTTACCATATCTGGTCATAGAAAGTGGTGCAACTATTATATGATTTCTTGGGCAACATATCCAACTATAGGGCAACTAATACGAGCAGTTTTTTTTGGACAAGCTGAATGTATTATATTAACTTGCACAAATTTAAAACATAAGAATAAAAAACAAGGTTCGGCAACACCGAAAGTTGGATACAGAAACAACAACCATAGTATGTGTAAACATATTTGTATGCCGACTGACTAACTAAAATTAATAGTTGGTTACTGTATTATGTTATCATATGGGCGAGTCGTGTACTTCCCTTTTATGTGGTTGATTAGCTATGAGTATTTGTTATGTTGTATGTGTTTAACTACAAATGTATACTTAAAAGCATATGTTGCACACTGGTACACGGTTGTGGAAAATAAAAAGGTTAATCACCTGATTTGTGTATACAAACAACGTACCTGTATGCACTTCCTAACAAGGATATACCAGCCACGGTTGTTGTAGTCAAATGTGTCGCCGCTATCATAGAATGTTACCATGCCAGATGGTATATGAAAATGGGCAAGACACCAGTGTTTGTCCGTTTCATTGATCGGAATATAAACTTGAGTATAAACAAATTGACCATACATTAGGCGGGAAAAGTATGTCCAAAAAATACATGCTTATAATATTCTTTATTATAATTCCTACAAATCTAAATCTGGCTAGTCGTATTGGACATTTTTTAAAGTGTTACTGTTTAACCGACATTGGTTTGAGGGAGAACAACATATAAACAATATATAGCTATTGATTCAGCGGTATTCATGAATAAGCAGTACATCTCAAACCAACCAGATGAAATTAGTGAAGTATAAAGTGACCGATTTGGTAAGTTGGAATAAGAAAGCTTGTATTTAAGCGTAAGGCGGTAAACATATTACCTGATCAACATCGCTCCATGGACAGGGATACCTCTGGCCATCTGCATAAAATGATGGCGTGCCGTTTTGACGAAGAATCTGGAAAAAGTAACAACTAACCATCGCCCAGTTTGCATTACTGGGTCTCACATGCCACATGTAGTCAACCCACAAGTCTATGTGCTGCAAATTTTGAGAAAGGGTGAGAGGCAAATTTTATACATAACAAATGAGTTACAATATCAATTGTATGCTCACCTGCTCAGTTAGCCAACCTTTTCTAGTCGGGTCTAAGCATACTAAGCGTAGCCAGAAATTTCGGTCAACGGTGTAGTCATCGGACCATGGAAATTTACACGCCTAAGTGTATGGTGGTTGACCCAGGAATATTTCAATTTCATCGGTAAGCCAGACATTTTCCACAGTATGGAACCATCGAGATAGCTCCTACAAACGTTAATGACTTTATAAGATACAAGGTCAAACAGGTAACAAAAGAAAATGTCAACTAAATTTTCTTCATGCCAATACCTCAACCCAAGGTTGAACTCTTGTAAGCAATTCAACAATAGCTGGGTGAGTAACGTTAGGACCATGGTTTTTTTATTCTCTGCCAAACCCGTTTAGTATTGTTTGATTCCGAAACAGGTTGCAAATAATGTCGTCTCTTGCTCGGATGTACACTAGCCATATATCTTTGATAGTGGTCTGATTGCAAAAACTCTTTTCTTTTTTGCTTCTTCTCCTCCTCCATCTTCAACATGTTTTCTTCTTCTAATCGTAACCTCTTAGCCTCTTCTTCTCTTTTTAGGTTGTCTTCTGCCAACATCTGATCCTGTTGTATCTGCAACCTCTCTTCCTCTGCTAACGCCAAACTCAATTCCTCTTGAATAAGATACTCCTGAAACAGGATTTGGCGGATTACATATTGCGGTTTTTATATGCCGCACAAATAACATGACGGTTTATTTGTATGCATTGCAAATAACGTATTGTACCCGAGCAAGTTCTTCATCACAATCAGGCAATGTAATCATTTTGCGGTATATTTTGTTAAGTGATTCACAAAATTCAGGCCTCGTGTTTGGGAAATGTGCTTGAATATCAAGTTTCTCCTGTGATATAATTATATTTGTACATCATTTAAAAGTGTATTGAAAGTATATATGCAGTTGTTATAAAAAAATTGTAATCGCCTATCTGGTGAAACTCTTGAAGATATGTTTCATTTAATCAAGTAAATAAAGGTTATGTTTATGTTGAAGATATGTTTGTGTAAGCTAGGATAACGTATTACCCAATTTACTAGCAAAGAGTACCAAACGTAACCGACCAGTACTAAGTTTTAACCTACCAGTACCAAGCGTAACCGACCAGTAGTAAGTTTTAGCCTACCAGTACCAAATAAACGGAACAGTACACACTGTTCTTCCCACCAGTATGAACCCAAAGTGTTAGGGATAATTATATTTGTACAAGAATAGTACACACTGTTCTTCCCACCAGTATGAACCCAAAGTGTTAGGGAAAATTATATTTGTACAACATTAAAAAGTAGATTCAAAGTATATACTCGGTTGTTGCAAAAAAAACAGGTACCTGTAATCCGCTAGCTCTATCACGAGCAATAACCTGAAAGATGGGGAATTTTTTTTTAACCAGTATATTACATCAACTACAGACTGCAATCTTTTGATATATGATGGTGAATAAAAGGTAACCTCAATAATAATCTCAAGTTTCAATACTTCGCCATTCAGCTCAGCCATGACACGATCCTTAAGCGTCTTCGTTGTCGAACTATTACTAGGCCTACGTTGCGTGGAATTTACTTTCAACGACTCAGCGACACGTTTGCATCCCTTTGCCAACCTGTTCAGATAAGCATCCACGAGGGTGCACTTGGATGTGGCTGCAGCCATGGGAACGTAGTTTTGCAAAAAAAACTTGGCTATCTATCCACCATGAAGACTCATACTCAGTTGTATTCGGTCTGAGATCTAAACGTGCAGTCGCGTCCTACAAATAAATGGGGACACATAACGTATGTAACCTTAAAGGTATTTCACTGCTGTATGGTAAAAAAAATTATTAATTATAGAAAGATAAACCTTTGAAAACAGGGTGGAACGGTCACTTCTTTTGAATATCGACTTCCTAGACCAGGCTATCGCTCTAGGAATCACATTTGGCTTTTTTGTCCACCAACTTTCACAGCTCTCAAAAGACTCAAGTATCCAAATCTAAACAAATTGTAAAACACAAACATATCAATTTAACAAGCGTTCAACATGTCGAGATGAAAATTTTCATCGATAAAAATAATTTCAAACCTGGAAAGCAAATACAAAGCCAGACAAAGTATAATTCGGAACATAGGTTGGGTTTTTCTTCAATCCTAAAAGGTGTTTATCCATGTGCTTATCCATTACATTATGTAGTTGGTCATATAAATGAGTCCAAATATGTTCACCCCACGGAAATGCATTCCAAGCTTCTAGATTTTTAACCAACCTCATCAATGTGTCATCAACTTCACATGTCAACAACTGCCCATAAAGATAACCTCTAGGACTAACAAAAGAGATATCCGTATTGCGTCTTGATCAGATAGCTTCCGAAACCGGTCTTCATTCTTGATGACACCAATGAGGTCTAAGTTGGTTACAATGAACCCTTGCTTGTCAGGAAACACCCTATCACGGAATTTGAGATCACCAGATGTGTATACTTAAAAACTGACACTTCCGAAACGCAAGCCAGTCATTAGACAAAACTCAGTACGACCAAAATGCAGCGTATGTCCATATAGGTAATAGATGAAGGGCATATCATAATGAGAGTCGTCCACTCGCTGTTGTTTCCGTACCATGTAGTCTATTAGGTGTGTTTCCTGTTCAAAGTATAACAGATCAAGCCATTGTCCAAAGCAAGTACACCTAAACAAGATCCGTCGCTTTGCATTTAATTTCTGATTTATTAACCAAAAGTAGTTGAGTTTGCTCCTAATGATTAGTTTCGCTTCATAGTCCTAAAACAAAAAGATAAGCTCAGTCAGAACCGACAATACATAACAAATTTAGTATGCAGACATGTATACAGGCGCCATAAACACTATCACCAAGAGTTCAGCTGATACATACAAATTCATATTTAATAATCATTGAATGCCTAATTTGAACCTAAGTAAAACCACTTAGTATTGGACCATTTTAATAGAATGTTTTGTCTACGCATATATCACTGTTTGTGAAGTTATTTGATTCATGCTTGGCGTATCAACAAGTGTCAACTAAAGTGGATGCAATAGGGGCTTATGAGTGATGAGACATTAAGAACCAAAAAAACAAATAAAACCGCCTTATGAGTGATTAGACATTATGAACCAACAAGTCTCAACTAAAGTGGATACAATCGGGGCTTATGCAATACAATCCAAAACACAAATGAAATCATAAACCGCATAAACGGTTAAAAATTAACAAACAAACTATAAACCAACAAAAAATTGTACAATCCAAGTAACTTCTATATAAGACACAGACTAATATAACGCCAACCTTTGACACACCATAACAACTAACGATAACATTTTAATTATTTGACATCAAATACTTTTGGTGTCAATCAGGTCAATAGAATAACACCATAAACATATAATCAATAACGATTTAAATAATTGGTAATACCCTTTACATACCCTGTTATACCACATTTCTATTGATAAAATCAACAATCGTTGGTAATCTTTTTTTGCACGATCACTGTTTCATGAACAGTTACTCATTGTGCGAATCAACGAAACGTGAAAAGTAACCGGAACAGATTGAATAAGTTAAATAATACTGGATATTGAACATTGGAGATTGAAATAATAGTGAATCGATATTTTTTTAGTGTAAGGGGTTAATGGTGATACAGGATAGAGTGTTTGTTTTTAAAGTTTAGGATTATTTTTCTTAGTGTAATTTTGTTTTTTGTATACGATCCTAGGAAAAGTCAATCGGTAAAATACAGTATAATTTGTAAAATGACCAAAAAACCAGTTGCCCTATTACGGTTTCCCAACTAGGTATAGTTGCCCATAATACAAATACGTGACACGTGTTTCTCTCTGATTGAAGTTGCTCAGTCTTAAAAAGTTGCCCGGGCTAATATGAGAATTTTCAAAAAAGGGGATAGATATGTGATGAGTGCTCAAACACTCATCATTTTTGGTTAAATATGAACTGCAAAACATACAAAAACACTCAGAAATGCACCAAAATACTGAAAATATTTCAAAATTGTGTTTTATATGTTTTAGATGCAAAATGAGTAAAAACTGATAAAAAACGTACAAAGTTTGCAATATTGGCAGTTTCAGTCCCTCAACTTTCAAAAATTGGCAAAAATAGTCCCTGAGCACATATTTTAAAAGAAAAGTCACCAAAGGTACTTTTACAATCATAAGTTGTCATACTTTGTCCTTTGGTGAAAAATTGGAAAAGTTTTGAGAATTTACAGTTTGGTCCCTAGAGTTTCAGATTTTGGCAGATTTGGTCCCTGGTGGGATATTTTTGAAAGAAAAACCATTTTTTGTCCTTGGAAATTTAAAAATATTCAATATTGATCCTTGGGTAAAAGTTTTCACGAAATGGCAAAACAGGTCCCTCAACTTTACAAACTTGGCAATTTTGGTCCTCGGGTGTTAAATTCTGGAAAATATCAAATATTGGTCCTTGGGATATTTTAACATGGCATGTTTAGTCCTTGGATTATTTATGGAAAATATGGCAGGAATGGCCCCTCAAAATCAGAAAGTTACATGAATGGTCCTTGGGCTTATACTAGCTACTATCCAAACCAAACCTTTATTACTAATCCAATCCACCCAAAACCAATATTAAACCTGGTCCAACACCCCCTGATCCAACACCTCAGCCCACCACCAAGCCCATCTCCCTTTAATATAAAACCTGGTCATTTGACCAGGTCAAACCATCACCCCCACCTTCTTCAACCCCCCGTTTCCCTCCTCCTGTCTCCCCCCTCCTCTCCAAACTCCACAAAAACCTCACCAAACTTCAATTAATTCTTACACCAACCTCACCTTCCCCCCTCCTCATTAAAGTCTCACCTAAACCACTCACCCTGCCCCTTGACCAATTTTCGTGCCAAAATTCAATTCAATGGCCAAGATTCAATTGAGCCATCCAATGGCTGTGAGAAGTGGTGGGAAAGAGAAAGTATCACTCCAGGACCTATAAAAGAAAAGAAAAAGAGAAGATGAAGGATAATTAGAGTAGTAGTAGTTTAGCTTAATTTTCATTAATGGTAGATTAGAATTAGTTTAGCTTTCAAAAGTATACCAAAGTTGTAATCTCAGTTTTATAAATGTAGTTTCAAGTTTGTTTAATCAAATTCCAAGTGTTTCAGTTGAATTCAAGTTTACAAATTTTTAGTAATATTTCCATATCTGACTTTAAGTAGTTAAAAGGTTGTTTCAGTGTCTCATCAAGCTCATGTAAGTGTTTCATGAGTTTTTTATAAGTTTCCTCATCACTACAATCAGTTTTTAGTGAAAATTCATAAAACACTCAAAAATCATAAATAAATAGAGTAAATTCAAAAATCTGTGTTCAAGGAATTTAAGAGAAGAGAAGGTTGTGGATTCTGGAATTTCATGGTTTAGAACCTCTGGGGAGGCAATAGGTTGTGTCCTTGATCCTTGTTTCTCAGTTCCATACTTGGGTACATATTGTAAGCTTTTTATCCAATTTTTAAAATTCACTGTTCTAGTGCTTATTTAATTGCTTATCTTGTTGTAATGTGCTTATTTAGTGTTAAGATTAGATTAGATTTCATGGTTAAGGTTTTAGTTGTAAGATTGCTTTGAAAATCATCATTTTAGTCACCAATAGGGGTGTTTGGTTCACACTGTTTGGGTGTGTCTTTGTTGTTATTTGTCGCATTTGCTGTTCAATTAAGTTCCCTAGGCCTTAGTAAACTCATTTTGATCATCCCTGTGGTCACAATCTCAGAAAAGTCAAAATATATGTGTGTGCTTAATCTGTTATCAACTGCCATAGGTTTAGTTACTATAATCATGCATATCAGTTCCTAAGTTGGTTACTTAACTTGTTATAGCTTCCTTACAGCTTATTTCAACTTTATAAATCACTAAGAGCCATTTAAATCTCATAAAAGTCAAAATCCCAAGTTTTCTCAAAAAGTCAAAATTCCATTTGTGAAGAAAAAGTCAGAATTTGGGTGAATTGTTGTGAATTTTCTACTTATATTCATGGCTTGAAATATGTTTCCACTTGTAGTCCAACAGCTCATCTTTAAGATCCTTGCTCTCCTTCATTTTTGTGATTTTTGTGCTGGGCCCCACTTGGCCTCAAAGACACTTGTAGGGGGAGTGAGTCCCCTGCATCAGCAGACCACAGTCCCAAAACCACCACTTGGTGGTGGTTTTCTAGCCACCACAGTGGTCCCCACATCTTCATTTTTAGTTCCTTCAACCCCCCTGGGACCCACTTGGAATCACTCCTCAAGTCTGTCCCACTTTTCTGTCTCAGTCTTCAAAGTTAAGTGCTTATTTGTGCATATTGGCTTATCCAATGGTAACCTATTGCTTTTTCTTGCTCAAACATGTTCCCTAAACTTGTTTAAACCAGAATCATTCATTGTGGGTCCCACTTAAGCGCATTTTAGCCTATTTCTTACCTTGGTCAAACAAAGTCAACTGTCACACCTTATTGCTTTACATTGTGCTTATTTTTAGTTTATAAAAAAGTTGTTTTCATAAAAGTTAGTTGTTTTTAGGTATAAAATAAGTTTTTAAAAGAAAAATCAATTTAATTTTAAGTGATAGTTTCTATTTAATGTAATTTAATTTTAATTTTCATTTTTAAACTTTTGTTAAGCACTTAGCTCTTTTATATTTTTATTAATTACCTTTTATATTAAAGTAATTTCAGTAATTTTCTTAGATTTTTATTTTGTCATTTAGTATTTATTAGATTTAATATTAGTTTTATTAGTAATTAATTAATAAGTAAGTTTTAAATAGCATAATTAGTTTTTATTAAGTAAGACCTAATTTTTATATTTTTCCTAGCTTTTATATAATGTAAAATAATTTTAGAAATTTTCTTGTAATTTTTACTGTTCATTTACTATTTTTTATAATTTAAAATAGTTTAATTAGGTAATTAATATTTAATTAGTTTTTAATTACTAGAAAATCCATAAAAAGACAAAAATATTTATTTTTAATTTTTATACTTTCTTCAAGTTCATTTTAAGTTTTAGAAATTATTTTTGCAAGTTTTTAGTTTAATTTGTGGTGTTTATCATTTTTAGTTTATTTAAATTAGGTTTAATTTACTTTTTAAATAGTTTTAATTAATTAAATAGTATTTAAATATTAAAATAATCATTTTAATAATTTCATTTTCATTTTAAATTTTCTTTTTATTTTAAGTTTGTAAAAGTGTCATTTTCATCCCCTGGGGGTTTTCAGATTTCAGTTTTCACTTTTTATTTTGTACGTTTACTTTTTATTTAAATGTAAACGTACGCGTTTTAGGTTTTAATCTTTTCTGGTTTTTTGTTCATATAGCTTATTTAAGCTATTTCATTGTATAAATCAGTAGTGTAATCAATCCCAAACCCTTTTCCGTCCAAATTCACCCGATCACAAATCCGTTTATTAACCATCACACCTCGTCGGGACATAACGACCCGGGGAAACACTATATTCCGCGGAGCATTGACTCTAGGCAGTTTGACCTTGTTGACCATTCCCTGATCAGTTTAGGTTGACCGTTTGGAGCCAATCAAATTTTGGCGCTGCTGCCGGGGAGGTGTGCGCGCTATTCTAAACGGTTTTTCTGATTAGTTATTTTGGAATTCGTTCTATTGTACATTTATCCATCCTTTGTTCATATTTTCTTATCATCAAAACAAAACCATTCCCGAAAACATTTTAAACTCAGTTTTCAACGACACAAAAAACACAAAAACATTTTCTTTCCTATTTGTACAAAATGTTTATCCAAAAATCCAAAAACATTCTCCTTTACCCTCTCACCTTTTTGATTCTTTATCCCTACCCCTCTATACACATTTGATTCTTTCTATGTCTCATCCGCACTTTCTGGTTTGCCAATGGTGTGGTAATCCTCATAATGGTGGCAATTGCCCCAGTTGTGGCATGGTAGAGTCAGGAAATGGGTCTGTCTATAACCAAGATCCCTATTCCTACCATGACACGACTGATTCATTCCACCAGCTACCACACCATCAGTCTCAGCAGTTTTACTGTTGTGAGTACTGTGGTGGTTCACACTACAGTTCTGATTGTCAATCGGGAAACACGCTTGTCTATGAGCAGTTTCCCGATAACGATTATGACTCTAGCACATACGACTCACAGCCTCAACAGTTTTACTGTTGTGATTACTGTGGAGGTCCACACTTCAGCTCAGATTGTCAAACGGGTAATCCATATCCTTGTGACAATTTTAACACACCTTATTATGACCAACCTCCACAGTACGATATGAATCAAGCAATTCTTCCAGAAATTCAAAATGTACTGGAAATACTTGATGAGCTTAAGGTTTTAGTTAAAGACTTGTCCCAAAAAGACACTCATCAAAAATCCATGGAAGAATTGCTAACTGAAGAGCAGGCTGCTAGAATAAATTCCCAAGATGCCTATGAAAAATCTGTGAGGGAATCCATTGCAAAACAAAAAGCAGCCAAATCTAGCTCTCAGTTCCGTTTTATTCCTGATGACAGTGATGATGAAGATACACTTGATATCCTTCAATTCTATAAAGATTCATCAAGTTCATCAGTTGATATCCCAGTAGTTGAGATTCCATCTCAAACAACTGCTATCACACCCGAAGTTCACACTCACTCTCTGAACATGGGGGATGAGCATCTTAGCACTGTTCCTAATAAGAAATCGGACGAATTAATAAAGTCTAGTGTTGAGATCCTTGTCCCAATCCCAGGAGAGTCACAGGGAACTTTGGATCATGTGTGTGATTTACCTTCCCCTCTTGAGTGTTCAAACGATCATTTTGAGACTTTCTCAGATTTTAATGATGATTGTATATCTCATAGAGACATTGAGTATATTGAGGCATCACTCCCTCAGTCTAATGCTGATCCTCTTCTTGAGGAGTTCACCGATGAACTTACTCACATCAATCCACTTTCATTGGAAAGTGATGATGGTTTCCTTGACTTTGAAGCCGATCTAGGAGAAATTGAAAGTCTCCTATATCCTGATCCGTCACTCACTTCTGATCCCAATAGTCCAATAGAGAATGTTAATCTCTTTGTTCCCGAAACATTCAATACTACTCTCACCAATCCTCTATTTGAATTCGATTCTGAATTCACTTTGATTTCTGATAATCCAATCTTTGATATTCAGAATGAGGATTGTGATGAGTCTATTCCGGAACATAAATTCACAAATTCACATCTTGTGAATAATTCTCTTCAGGAGGATTTCTCCGGTGAACTCACTCATCATATTATGACTCCTCCGGAGTTTGATAGCCCGGGGGGAGATGCTCTCAATCATGAGAATTTGCAAATTCCCACCCACCCTCCCGGGTTGTTTACGAGCTTAACCTTTGAAATCCAAACTCAGGCTACGGAGCCTGCTCTCGAGGAAGAAGATCAAATAATGATTTACTTCATGGTTTTCTTCCTTTTCTTCACCTATAAGGTGACTTCTTCTCTTCTTCACTCCTTCGGGAATGAAGACACTATCTTTGACCCAGGCATTTTCATGTATAATTATCTTGAGCCGGATACTTATCTCATCGGTGTGGAACTTTCACGTGCTTCAAATGTTTGTCCAAACATCTTGAATGAAAGTCCGATGGAGATTGTTTCTTCCACATCATGCTTCCCCAAGGACAAATGAATTCGGGGTCTAGTCAAGCTAGCGACTCGGTTGTAAAACCTCGCAAAAATTCGTATAATTAACTTCGGTTAATTAAATAAATAATCTTTGTCATTATTGTAATTACCATTTTTTTACGGGGAAATTTAAAATTTTCTTTGTATATTAAAATGGTCACGATTACGATATTGTCAAATTCGTCAAACGACAAAACAAGTTCTCGACAAAATTAACAAAATAATTATTTAACTAAACTTAATTAATAAAACTAATTACTATAATTAATTACTAAAACCAATCGGGCCCTTAATTCCCTCTAGCCCAACCGGCCCACACCCAAAACCCAAAATTCAATAATAATAATAATACTAATCGACTAATCCTACTCCAAATCGTCTCGTTTATTTCAAATTCGTACACACGACCCATCTATATTTTTGCACATTCTCGTTAAGCTCCTAGCCAACTATTAGTGTGTCGAATCTCAAGTTCACACGTTGAGTTTTGATACGTTTTTACGAGGCAAAGTGTTTAACTATAAATCGATTCAACAAATTCACAACTTATTCATTTCTTATTCGTTTTAATCCCCGTTTGATTCTAAATGATCCTAATAATGTTTCTAAGATGATTTTATGCTCAAATGTTGGAGATGATCAAGTATAAATAAGTAATGTACGATTTTGTAAATCATATGTATGTAAAATCACTTGGTCGACATTTGCATGAGTCACCACAACATATTCCTTATTTTGTGCTCACTCATTCATATAGAATTCATTATAAAACTCATTTAGGAAGCTAGGTTCACTGACATACATTGTCCTTGTGTTTCTTGAATGAATTTCAAACCACATGATTCGTTTCAAGTAAATACATATAAACGAACCATGCATGCACATGACTTCACATCATTTCCATACTCTTTCACCTACACGTTCCTTCCTCAAAACTACTCTTACAAACTTCTAGTCGATTGTATATAAGCTTGGAAGCAAAGAAAGGAAATCGGGTTTAATATTTATAGTATAACGTTTGGGTTATATTGTGAAACGTGATTTTCTTGTGTTCCATTCAATCTCTCTCGACTTTGATCATCTCTAAGGTGTTTGTAAGTAGTTTCTAACTCTTTTCAATCCATTTCCTACATATAAATATTGTCATGCATTATACATATATTATTTCATCGTCTTTCATTTTAGTATATATATATATATGCGTACATATTTATTTTTAGAACACGAAAAGTGACTAGCCTCTATCTTGGTAGGCCTAGGAGTCACGTAGCACACTTGGTTCACATTTATTTTCATGTTACATGCATATAACGAGTGCATTTCAACTCATGTCACACGTATAGAATTTCATTTAAACACTTAGTATATAATTCATAGTTTTACAAAATAATAAATCGTTCCAATCACTCAACAAAAGCATCGTATAACTTTCAATTCCACGTAACAAGTACCCAATATTTTTGCTCGACCTAATAGACTACCTAGAAGACTATTAATTTCGTTTAGATAACTTATAAAAATATTCACGTTTTAACATCACAATCGAGCCAAAGTGAATTGACTCAAACCGTATTTTTCAAACTAAATCTTATATAAAAACTAAATAGTTGTCGAGTGGGCTTAACTAAGGCCCAATAAGACATCACGTTTTAACAGCCCACTGGGCCTATAAAATATATTTTTAGAATCATAATGGAAGCCCAAGTTCAAGCCCAAAAGAAATTTCATGCCCTCGCCTCTAAAATTTTAAATGGGCTTTAGTTGGTTCGAATTGAAGCCCATAAGCTATAAAAATAAGCTTTTCATAAAATAAGCTGTTAAAATAAGTTTGAAATTAATAAAATAAGCTACGGAAATTTTCATAAAATTTTTATAATCATTTTTGCAAATTAGGACTAAAAATGTAACGCGACGACACGTATAGGGACTAAATGTGAAAACTGTGAAAACTAAGGACTAAAAATGTAGAAACAGAAAGAAAGGATAAAAATTGATAAAATAAAATTGTTACAAGTTTAGATTGTAATAATGGACATGTAGTGGACTATAATTGTAAATATTTATAAAAAGGACTAACGGTGCGACGCTAACACCGTTAGTATAAAAGTTGTAAAATTGGAAAAAAAGACAAGGACCACACTTAATCTATTTGACATTCTTATTTTATTTTCTATTTTACGGTCACCCTCACGGCATATGCATTTTCGTTTCATTTTATATATATTTATTTATTTAATTTTTGTTACTAATATATAATGTATATTAACTAATTTTTATTACGTATAATCGTTATCATAATAAAAAGTGGAAAACTTTGTAAATAATAAAACTGGTCATATCATTTTAAACATAAGCATATCATTTGCATATCATTCATTCATCATAACGATTATTTATCAATCGTTATTCACTTCGTATTTGCCAAATTGTATTTGGACAAATTCTTAGATAAATTTATTTATCAGGTTCCTATTCAAAGACGTTTCCATAATCTTATTCAAATTTACTCTTCGTCATCTCTTTATCAAACTCAGGTGAGTCATAGCCCCATTTCAAATAATTGTTTTTAACTCATTGGGGGAGATACATGCTTACATATACTTTGATAACTTGATAAGTATATGAAATAAAATAAAATATATGAATCAAATCAATTTCCTAATTGATATTAAAATAATATAATTTGTGATTTATAATATGTTAATGTTTCCAATATGATTATTGTGATATGTGAAATATATATTTGTTGATGAATTATTTGACTGAAATATTGATATTCATGTGAAAGTTGTTCCCAATTCGATTATTGTGATATGTGATATAAATGTGTTACTGGCGATATATTCAAATTGGATTTCTGATACTCAAAGGATAATATTTTCAAATTAAATTTCTGATACTCAAGCGATACTATTTTCAAACTGAATTTCTGATACTCAAGCGATACTATTTTCTAAATTGAATTTCTGATACTCAGGCGATACTATTTTCAAATTGAATTTTTGATACTCAAGCAATACTATTTTCAAACTGAATTTCTGATACTCAAATGATACTGTTTTCAAATTGATCTCTGTGATACGATACTTAATTTCATGATGTTATGCTAAATGAGCCCATAGGTCCTTGATATTGCCTAAGTTACCCTAATGCCATAAAGCCCCTCTATCATGAGCCATTAATCACTGCGGTGAGCGCGAATATAGTGGACAGCTTCGAAACCTGTTTCGGGTTGACCTCCGGTCCCACTAATGCTTGACGGAATGCCAATTGCAATTGGTTAGCCGCATTAGTCGTGATACACTATATTTGAGTAAATAGGAATTGGCAAATCACCTATTACACGAGGGCAAATTCATCATTGATTTGATGAACACCCGCCGTTTACGGTATTTGTTAACGCCTTGCGTGTCATGAGGCTTGGTGCAATATCTATAAAGGAATAGTATATATATGTATTCAACATATATATTTAGATACAGCTGTATAGGTTCGCCCATATGTGAATTGTTTATCTGATTAATTTAGTATCATGAGTTTCCAGCTCATGTCAGGATTATTGATTCTTTATCTAATGTGGCTGAATATTATATGATTTATTTGTGAATATATTCGATAATTGTTTCATTTTTGTTAGTATTTTATTAATACCAAATATTCCTGAAATCAAATCAAATAAAGGGTTTTTCCTAAAACTCTATGAACTCACCAACCTTTGTGTTGACACTTTTAAGCATGTGTATCTCAGGTAATTTAACGGAGCAGGACAAGACACGGAGTGGGCATTTATTACTCTGATAAATTAAAATGGTGTAAAAATCAAATTTGTCATTTTTACAAGTCTTTATATCTTTTCATAAGATTTTTAAATCAAATGTTTCATCTTTTATCAAAATTATTATTTAAATGACAAATGACTTTCAAAATGTTCTTTTAAACCATTTTATGTGGTTAAAACTTCGATCCTCACCGTAACACCCAAATAAATTTTCCGCTGCTACAAACTTTAAAAATGGGGGTGTTACAGATTGGTATCAGAGCTACAGTTATAGAGAATTAAATGTTTTCAAACATTAAAACTATAACTTCATTTTCAAAATAATGATTTTACACTATAATATTTTATGCCCTCCGTGTCTGCAGACTGCCGTGCTCCATATTTTAATTGTTGAGATTACCTTACATGCTTAATAGTTACTCATATACAATTGTTATTTCATCTGTACTGTTATATCTTTAACAATACAAAATACTCATAAAATATTATTCTCGGTTACTACTGTAGCTTCTCTTCAGGAACGCCCGTGAATGTCAAAACAAATATCCATAATATTAATACCTCATCTATAAATAAAAACTCTCCAAATAATGAAGATCCTTACGTACAAATAACAAAAATCCGCGCATAAATTACCTTGTCGATTAGTATGGATGTTAAGTCAGAATCTTAATACGATTTACAATGTCTTAATTTGAATGGATTGGGACGCCCTTTTATTCAAATCAAGAAATTTTACATCATTAAACCATGAGTCTATATTTCCTTAGTTACATAGTTTGGGACGCTTCTCTATGTGAATAACGAAATACAGATAAATAGGTTTAATTATATCTGAATAACAAGCATATGAAACCAAGAACTACTAAATTTCATTAAAAACTCAAAATCTTCCTTTGGGATGTAAGATAAGAAAATGTCTTCAACAACATACATGGGAACGGTATGGGTGTATGACATTTTAAAATCTTTGGATGAAAGAAATATGAGTGGTGAAGAGGAAAAGGTGGGATATGTAAGGCAGTAGCCGTAGACTACTATCCTACCCACAGACATTCCCTATTCACTACCCAAAGACAAAATGACTTTCATCATTCCCAAAGGCTGAAAATCCGGCAATTCTACTCTACGTTCTTATCCAAAATTTGCTTTGTAAAAATCTGTATTAACAAAGCTCTTTGTTTAACGGGTAGGTTACCCGCACAGATTTTTATAATTCATGATAAATACCTAAAAGTGACATCAAATAAGTTTTCTTCCAAATTATGTTCACAACGCAAACACTCAAACATAATATTATTAAAATATACTTAACATTACAAACAATACTGAATTAAAAACACCTAACAAACATAAACCTAAACTTCAAAAATAGGCTGGATAATCCCAAATCTGAAAGTTGTTGGAGTCACAACCATCATCTTAAGGATCAAGATTCGCCAACCTCTCTTCCTCTATCTGAGCCTCCCACCTGCTCAGCTCCCGCTCCATGTCAGAATTCCAATCACCATCACCAACATCCACATTTTCCTCAAAGCTTAACTGGAAGTGATCCAGATGAGGCAAGTGTTGTTGTTGTTCAACAACTCTTGGTGCGGATGAACTTGAGGCACCATAATGGGGGTGTTGTGGTGGTGGTGGATTCTGTTGTTGTTGTTGTTGTTGTTGTTGTTGTTGTTGTTGATGTTCAACCCTAACAACACCAAAATTTTCTTCAAAACTACAACGAATTTTATTGGAGATTTGGGCCTGAGTCTGACCGACACAAGCCCTCAACGATTCAATAATAGCGGCGTGCTTGCGGCACTCCTCCTCCAAAAATCTATCAATCACCTGCCTCCTCTCCGCCGATATATCCGTGCATCTCACATAGCGTCCTCTAAGTTCTTGATACAATTGTCTTGCCATCTCATATTGATTAATGGCTTCCACAATAGAATTTTGGCGATCCACATCGCTATTTTCTGTCTCTGCCTGGATGAACAATCGAAATTGTTCATGGGTATGTGGAAGTCTGCAAGGCATTGAGTGTTTTGTGTGTGTGTGTGTGTAGGTGTGTGTGTGTGTGTGTGTGAAAAACCCAAGTATACCAGTGGTATTTATAAGGGTTTGGAAATGTTTTCCTTTATTTTATTCCGGTAGACATGACCGTTAGTAATTACTGTTCACTAGCCGTTATTCTACTATTCGTAATCACTCTTCTAAATATTCACATCTCAAAAATACATCAGTTATTTTGTCTTGTCTAGTACAGATAAATCTAACTGAATCCCGTTTTCGTAGTTTTAGGAATAAAAATCTCTCGACAACCTCTGTTCAAAAATTCTTTACTCAAGTAATCACATTAAATTTGAATTTCGGGACGAAATTCAGAATGACATGTGGGTACTGTAAAACCTCGCAAAAATTCGTATAATTAACTTCGGTTAATTAAATAAATAATCTTTGTCATTATTGTAATTACCATTTTTTTACGGGGAAATTTAAAATTTTCTTTGTATATTAAAATGGTCACGATTACGATATTGTCAAATTCGTCAAACGACAAAACAAGTTCTCGACAAAATTAACAAAATAATTATTTAACTAAACTTAATTAATAAAACTAATTACTATAATTAATTACTAAAACCAATCGGGCCCTTAATTCCCTCTAGCCCAACCGGCCCACACCCAAAACCCAAAATTCAATAATAATAATAATACTAATCGACTAATCCTACTCCAAATCGTCTCGTTTATTTCAAATTCGTACACACGACCCATCTATATTTTTGCACATTCTCGTTAAGCTCCTAGCCAACTATTAGTGTGTCGAATCTCAAGTTCACACGTTGAGTTTTGATACGTTTTTACGAGGCAAAGTGTTTAACTATAAATCGATTCAACAAATTCACAACTTATTCATTTCTTATTCGTTTTAATCCCCGTTTGATTCTAAATGATCCTAATAATGTTTCTAAGATGATTTTATGCTCAAATGTTGGAGATGATCAAGTATAAATAAGTAATGTACGATTTTGTAAATCATATGTATGTAAAATCACTTGGTCGACATTTGCATGAGTCACCACAACATATTCCTTATTTTGTGCTCACTCATTCATATAGAATTCATTATAAAACTCATTTAGGAAGCTAGGTTCACTGACATACATTGTCCTTGTGTTTCTTGAATGAATTTCAAACCACATGATTCGTTTCAAGTAAATACATATAAACGAACCATGCATGCACATGACTTCACATCATTTCCATACTCTTTCACCTACACGTTCCTTCTTCAAAACTACTCTTACAAACTTCTAGTCGATTGTATATAAGCTTGGAAGCAAAGAAAGGAAATCGGGTTTAATATTTATAGTATAACGTTTGGGTTATATTGTGAAACGTGATTTTCTTGTGTTCCATTCAATCTCTCTCGACTTTGATCATCTCTAAGGTGTTTGTAAGTAGTTTCTAACTCTTTTCAATCCATTTCCTACGTATAAATATTGTCATGCATTATACATATATTATTTCATCGTCTTTCATTTTAGTATATATATATGCGTACATATTTATTTTTAGAACACGAAAAGTGACTAGCCTCTATCTTGGTAGGCCTAGGAGTCACGTAGCACACTTGGTTCACATTTATTTTCATGTTACATGCATATAACGAGTGCATTTCAACTCATGTCACACGTATAGAATTTCATTTAAACACTTAGTATATAATTCATAGTTTTACAAAATAATAAATCGTTCCAATCACTCAACAAAAGCATCGTATAACTTTCAATTCCACGTAACAAGTACCCAATATTTTTGCTCGACCTAATAGACTACCTAGAAGACTATTAATTTCGTTTAGATAACTTATAAAAATATTCACGTTTTAATATCACAATCGAGCCAAAGTGAATTGACTCAAACCGTATTTTTCAAACTAAATCTTATATAAAAACTAAATAGTTGTCGAGTGGGCTTAACTAAGGCCCAATAAGACATCACGTTTTAACAGCCCACTGGGCCTATAAAATATATTTTTAGAATCATAATGGAAGCCCAAGTTCAAGCCCAAAAGAAATTTCATGCCCTCGCCTCTAAAATTTTAAATGGGCTTTAGTTGGTTCGAATTGAAGCCCATAAGCTATAAAAATAAGCTTTTCATAAAATAAGCTGTTAAAATAAGTTTGAAATTAATAAAATAAGCTACGGAAATTTTCATAAAATTTTTATAATCATTTTTGCAAATTAGGACTAAAAATGTAACGCGACGACACGTATAGGGACTAAATGTGAAAACTGTGAAAACTAAGGACTAAAAATGTAGAAACAGAAAGAAAGGATAAAAATTGATAAAATAAAATTGTTACAAGTTTAGATTGTAATAATGGACATGTAGTGGACTATAATTGTAAATATTTATAAAAAGGACTAACGGTGCGACGCTAACGCCGTTAGTATAAAAGTTGTAAAATTGGAAAAAAAGACAAGGACCACACTTAATCTATTTGACATTCTTATTTTATTTTCTATTTTACGGTCACCCTCACGGCATATGCATTTTCGTTTCATTTTATATATATTTATTTATTTAATTTTTGTTACTAATATATAATGTATATTAACTAATTTTTATTACGTATAATCGTTATCATAATAAAAAGTGGAAAACTTTGTAAATAATAAAACTGGTCATATCATTTTAAACATAAGCATATCATTTGCATATCATTCATTCATCATAACGATTATTTATCAATCGTTATTCATTTCGTATTTGCCAAATTGTATTTGGACAAATTCTTAGATAAATTTATTTATCAGGTTCCTATTCAAAGACGTTTCCATAATCTTATTCAAATTTACTCTTCGTCATCTCTTTATCAAACCCAGGTGAGTCATAGCCCCATTTCAAATAATTGTTTTTAACTCATTGGGGGAGATACATGCTTACATATACTTTGATAACTTGATAAGTATATGAAATAAAATAAAATATATGAATCAAATCAATTTCCTAATTGATATTAAAATAATATAATTTGCGATTTATAATATGTTAATGTTTCCAATATGATTATTGTGATATGTGAAATATATATTTGTTGATGAATTATTTGACTGAAATATTGATATTCATGTGAAAGTTGTTCCCAATTCGATTATTGTGATATGTGATATAAATGTGTTACTGGCGATATATTCAAATTGGATTTCTGATACTCAAAGGATAATATTTTCAAATTAAATTTCTGATACTCAAGCGATACTATTTTCAAACTGAATTTCTGATACTCAAGCGATACTATTTTCTAAATTGAATTTCTGATACTCAGGCGATACTATTTTCAAATTGAATTTTTGATACTCAAGCAATACTATTTTCAAACTGAATTTCTGATACTCAAATGATACTGTTTTCAAATTGATCTCTGTGATACGATACTTAATTTCATGATGTTATGCTAAATGAGCCCATAGGTCCTTGATATTGCCTAAGTTACCCTAATGCCATAAAGCCCCTCTATCATGAGCCATTAATCACTGCGGTGAGCGCGAATATAGTGGACAGCTTCGAAACCTGTTTCGGGTTGACCTCCGGTCCCACTAATGCTTGACGGAATGCCAATTGCAATTGGTTAGCCGCATTAGTCGTGATACACTATATTTGAGTAAATAGGAATTGGCAAATCACCTATTACACGAGGGCAAATTCATCATTGATTTGATGAACACCCGCCGTTTACGGTATTTGTTAACGCCTTGCGTGTCATGAGGCTTGGTGCAATATCTATAAAGGAATAGTATATATATATGTATTCAACATATATATTTAGATACAGCTGTATAGGTTCGCCCATATGTGAATTGTTTATCTGATTAATTTAGTATCATGAGTTTCCAGCTCATGTCAGGATTATTGATTCTTTATCTAATGTGGCTGAATATTATATGATTTATTTGTGAATATATTCGATAATTGTTTCATTTTTGTTAGTATTTTATTAATACCAAATATTCCTGAAATCAAATCAAATAAAGGGTTTTTCCTAAAACTCTATGAACTCACCAACCTTTGTGTTGACACTTTTAAGCATGTGTATCTCAGGTAATTTAACGGAGCAGGACAAGACACGGAGTGGGCATTTATTACTCTGATAAATTAAAATGGTGTAAAAATCAAATTTGTCATTTTTACAAGTCTTTATATCTTTTCATAAGATTTTTAAATCAAATGTTTCATCTTTTATCAAAATTATTATTTAAATGACAAATGACTTTCAAAATGTTCTTTTAAACCATTTTATGTGGTTAAAACTTCGATCCTCACCGTAACACCCAAATAAATTTTCCGCTGCTACAAACTTTAAAAATGGGGGTGTTACATCGGTAAACAAAAACAGTAGCATGCTTATAGGGTTTTCACCCTAAGTGTGGGGGAGTCCCCCATGCTATGGTTACTTATGGAGTGAAAATACAAAATGGTGTTTTCCACGCTTAGCTTGTAATGTTGCCCTTTTACGTTCAAAATGTCGGCATAATAGCCGGGACTTTGAATATTGAGGACAATATTCATCCTAAGTGTGGGTGGGGGGGGGGGGGGGGTATTCGCTATTCTAGCTAATTTTATCACATTTTACTATATAATACCCCCGTTTTTAGCCAAAATTTCAAAAAAAAATTCAAAAATTTTTCACTGGTGCTTCAAAAATTTTGTGGTAATCAGTCCGCCATGTCTAACCGACAAAGGGATTGGCTAATCCAGGCGCAAACGGCTCTTGGTAAAGATATATCAAATCCGTTTATGGCTTGCAATTTGCCCAAAATTGTATGGTTCCTCAACTCCCCATATCCCATAAAGCGAATGAGTTGGCTAGCCCGCAAGATTATGGCTTGTGGTAAAGGCAGTGGAAAATCCATAATTGGTAATCAGCTCACCAAGATGTTGACTATTCCATCAAGAGTTGGCTAGTCCAGAAGCAAACGCTTTTGGTAAAGACTAATCAAATCCGTTGACAGCTGGTGGTTTGCTCAAAATCACACGGTTATCAGGTGTACCACAGTTCTCACACCTGGCTACTCCAGAAGTGATGGCTTTTGGTAAAGAGTTTAAAATCCATCAAGTTTTCAAAACAGTTTATTGCTAGGGACTAGCAATATTTTAGTGTGGGGGATTGATGAGTGATCAAACACTCATCATTTTTGGTCAAATCTGAACTGCAAAACATACAAAAACACTCAGAAATGCATCAAAATACTGAAAAATATTTCAAAATTGTGTTTTATATGTTTTAGATGCAAAATGAGTAAAAACTGATAAAAAAAACGTACAAAGTTTGCAATATTGGCAGTTTCAGTCCCTCAACTTTCAAAAATTGGCAAAAATAATCCCTGAGCACATATTTTAAAAGAAAAGTCACCAAAGGTCCTTTTACAATCATAAGTTGTCATACTTTGTCCTTTGGTGAAAAATTGGAAAAGTTTTGAGAATTTACAGTTTGGTCCCTAGAGTTTCAGATTTTGGCAGATTTGGTCCCTGGTGGGATATTTTTGAAATAAAAACCATTTTTAGTCCTTGGAAATTTAAAAATATTCAATATTGATCCTTGGATAAAAGTTTTCACGAAATGGCAAAACAGGTCCTTCAACTTTACAAACTTGGCAATTTTGGTCCTCGGGTGTTAAATTCTGGAAAATATCAAATATTGGTCCTTCGGATATTTTAACATGGCATGTTTAGTCCTTGGATTATTTATGGAAAATATGGCAGGAATGGCCCCTCAAAATCAGAAAGTTACATGAATGGTCCTTGGGCTTATACTAGCTACTATCCAAACCAAACCTTTATTACTAATCCAATCCACCCAAAACCAATATTAAACCTGGTCCAACACCCCCTGATCCAACACCTCAGCCCACCACCAAGCCTATCTCCCTTTAATATAAAACCTGGTCATTTGACCAGGTCAAACCATCACCCCCACCTTCTTCAACCCCCCATTTCCCTCCTCCTGTCTCCCCCCTCCTCTCCAAACTCCACAAAAACCTCACCAAACTTCAATTAATTCTTACACCAACCTCACCTTCCCCCTCCTCATTAAAGTCTCACCTAAACCACTCACCCTGCCCCTTGACCAATTTTCGCGCCAAAATTCAATTCAATGGCCAAGATTCAATTGAGCCATCCAATGGCTGTGAGAAGTGGTGGGAAAGAGAAAGTATCACTCCAGGACCTATAAAAGAAAAGAAAAAGAGAAGATGAAGGATAATTAGAGTAGTAGTAGTTTAGCTTAATTTTCGTTAATGGTTGATTAGAATTAGTTTTGCTTTCAAAAGTGTTCCAAAGTTGTAATCTCAGTTTTATAAATGTAGTTTCAAGTTTGTTTAATCAAATTCCAAGTGTTTCAGTTGAATTCAAGTTTACAAATTTTTAGTAATATTTCCATATCTGACTTTAAGTAGTTAAAAGGTTGTTTCAGTGTCTCATCAAGCTCATGTAAGTGTTTCATGAGTTTTTTATAAGTTTCCTCATCACTACAATCAGTTTTTAGTCAAAATTCATAAAACACTCAAAAATCATAAATAAATAGAGTAAATTCAAAAATATGTGTTCAAGGAAGTTAAGAGCAGAGAAGGTTGTAGATTCTGGAATTTCATGGTTTAGAACCTCTGGGGAGGCAATAGGTTGTGTCCTTGATCCTTGTTTCTCAGTTCCATACTTGGGTACATATTGTAAGCTTTTTATCCAATTTTTGCAATTCACTGTTCTAGTGCTTATTTAATTGCTTATCTTGTTGTAATGTGCTTATTTAGTGTTAAGATTAGATTAGATTTCGTGGTTAAGGTTTTAGTTGTAAGATTGCTTAGAAAATCATCATTTTAGTCACCAATAGGGGTGTTTGGTTCACACTGTTTGGGTGTGTCTTTGTTGTTATTTGTCACATTTGCTATTCAATTAAGTTCCCTAGGCCTTAGTAAACTCATTTTGATCATCCCTGTGGTCACAATCTCAGAAAAGTTAAAATATATGTGTGTGCTTAATCTGTCATCAACTGTCATAGGTTTAGTTACTATAATCATGCATATCAGTTCGTAAGTTGTTTACTTAACTTGTTATAGTTTACTTACAGCTTATTTCAACTTTATAAATCACTAAGAGCCATTTAAATATCAAAAAGTCAAAATTCCATTTGTGTAGAAAAAGTCAGAATTTGGGTGAATTGTTGTGAATTTTCTACTTATATTCATGGCTTGAAATTTGTTTCCACTTGTAGTCCAACAGCTCATCTTTAAGATCCTCGCTCTCCTTCATTTTTGTGAATTTGTGCTGGGCCCCACTTGGCCTCAAAGACACTTGCAGGGGGAGTGAGTCCCCTGCATCAGCAGACCACAGTCCCAAAACCACCACTTGGTGGTGGTTTTCTAGCCACCACAGTGGTCCCCACATCTCCATTTTTAGTTCCTTCAACCCCCCTCCTACCCCTCTTCATATATTGACCATTAGTTTGACTTTATGACCCCTGGGACCCACTTGGAATCGCTCCTCAAGTCTGTCCCACTTTTCTGTCTCAATCTTCAAAGTTAAGTGCTTATTTGTGCTTATTGGCTTATCCAATGGTACCCTATTGCTTTTTCTTGCTCAAACATGTTGCCTAAACTTGTTTAAACCAGAATCATTCATTGTGGGTCCCACTTAAGCCCATTTTAGCCTATTTCTTACCTTGGTCAAACAAAGTCAACTGTCACACCTTATTGCTTTACATTGTGCTTATTTTTAGTTTATAAAAAATTTGTTTTCATAAAAGTTAGTTGTTTTTAGGTATAAAATAAGTTTTTAAAAGAAAAATCAAGAAAAATCAATTTAATTTTAAGTGATAGTTTCTATTTAATGTAATTTAATTTTAATTTTCATTTTTAAACTTTTGTTAAGCACTTAGCTCTTTTATATTTTTATTAATTACCTTTTATATTAAAGTAATTTCAGTAATTTTCTTAGATTTTTATTTTGTCATTTAGTATTTATTAGATTTAATATTAGTTTTATTAGTAATTAATTAATAAGTAAGTTTTAAATAGCATAATTAGTTTTATTAAGTAAGACCTAATTTTTATGTTTTTCCTAGCTTTTATATAATGTAATTTTAGAAATTTTCTTGTAATTTTTACTGTTCATTTACTATTTTTTATAATTTAAAATAGTTTAATTAGTTAATTAATATTTAATTAGTTTTTAATTACTAGAAAATCCATAAGAAGACAAAAATATTTATTTTTAATTTTTATACTTTCTTCAAGTTCATTTTAAGTTTTAGAAATTATTTTTGCTAGTTTTTAGTTTAATTTGTGGTGTTTATCATTTTTAGTTTATTTAAATTAGGTTTAATTTACTTTTTAAATAGTTTTAATTAATTAAATAGTATTTAAATATTAAAATAATCATTTTAATAATTTCATTTTCATTTTAAATTTTCTTTTTATTTTAAGTTTGTAAAAGTGTCATTTTCACCCCCTGGGGGTTTTCAGATTTCAGTTTTCACTTTTTATTTTGTACGTTTACGTTTTATTTAAATGTAAACGTACTCGTTTTAGGTTTTAATCGTTTCTGGTTTTTTGTTCATATAGCTTATTTAAGCTATTTCATTGTATAAATCAGTAGTGTAATCAATCAGAAACCCTTTTCCGTCCAAATTCACCCGATCACAAACCCGTTTATTAACCATCACACCTCGTCGGGACATAACGACCCGGGGAAACACTATATTCCGCGGAGCATTGACTCTAGGCAGTTTGACCTTGTTGACCATTCCCTGGTCAGTTTAGGTTGACCGTTTGGAGCCTAACCGTTGGGCAACTGGGCTATTGTACTATTTATCCCTAATTATAAAGGGCGGCGCCCTTAAAATTAAAGGGGCCGACCTATGTTTAAAGGGGCCGGCCACCTGAAGGTCGAGGTTCACTGTTTGCTTTCTGGTGTTTAGCCCATTTCAGCCTATTTTGATTCTCCACTTCCCTAAATTCACAAACACATTTTGTCTAGAAAATCCACCACATATTATCCTTCCATAAACACATAATCATCACACTATAACTACCTCTCTTCATCACAAATCATTTCTCAACCCATCATGTCATCTCCCAACCACCCAAGATCCAAGCCTTCAAGGGTTGCAAAGATCTCCATCAAACCCGTGTGGAGAAGAAAGCTTGATACATGTCAAAAGTCCACCTCAATCAATGATGTTGTCTCAAACAAACCAACACCTAAACATCAAACTCACCAAAATGAAACCTCTCTTTTACCTCAATAAGACAACCTCACAATTTCCCTTTCCAACAAAATTCCACATCCATCTCACTCACTTCTACCAAATGATCCTTTTGAGGAACATACTCAATCTCAAAACAACAACCATCACTCTCATCCAAACATGAATCTTATGTTCCATGTCCAAACCTCAATCCCTAGTCACAATCCAACTCCGCCATCATCACCTTCCTCCAAACATAAAAACTTCGTTGAGGAGCTCAAAGAAGCTCATGAGCTTAGCGCTCTTCTTGCTTTACACCTTGCTCAACGCAATTTGGATCAACAACCTTCCTCCACCCACTCCTTACCACCCAACAACTTGATCCAACTTGAGAATAATGTTAACAATTCTCCTTGTTGCATTTTTATCCAAAAACAAACCATTGCACTCAATGAACACTTCACTTGGATTGAGTATCTCCTCACAAGGTCTTCTCCACCGCCATCACAAACACAACACTCCAACCCTTCCGCTCCAAACTCACCACCACCAAACACTCCAAACTCTTGAAACAACATTCCCACAAAAATCTACCTCCACTAAATCCAACCACCATGCTCCCCATCTCCAAGCAAGTCTTAGAGACCTCAAGTTGGTAAGTTAATATTATCTATTGTAGTATGCTAGAAAAGCATATATGTATGCTTATGTACTAATGATTATGTTTTCAACATAATCTATTTAAATAATTAATGAATGCTTCTTGTGTCTTTTTATTTTCATGCATTCTTATTAGTTCTTTTATTATATATTTGATCCATGCATCACATATATATTGCTTGTACTATAAATAATTTTTCAAGCATTCCATATCTTGATTTCTCTTATGACCTTAAAACGAGGGGGAGTAAACATCAAGGGGGAGTTCTACATTCGTCGGGATAACCTTTTTGATGCTAACAAAAAGGGGGAGAAATGATATAAACTCACTAAATACTTGTATATATCTTAATTTTTAATTTAATGAGTTTAGATTTTGTAATCATCAAAAAGGAGGAGATTGTTGTTATAAATAATGCATAAAAACGTTATTAATATTTCTCGATATCCCTACGTTTTGACGATCACAAATGTAAAATCATTAAATGTAAAATCATTACGTAAACAAGTATTTAGTTACAAATATCATTCCATTACAAGAAGGCGGACCCCTTAATTATAAGGGCGGCCCCCTTACTAATTAAGGGGGCCGGCCACCATTTAAGGGGGCCGGCACGCTCCTGTGGCAAGAACTGTTTGCCTATAAATACTGGCTCATTTCTGCAATTTTTCCTCACCTTTTGCACGGAAATTTTTAGTCCCAATCCTTTCCAAACACACTTCTAAATCCTTTGATCATAAGATTATATGTCTTTGTTTCAAGTGATTCAATCTCTCACCACTCAAAGTGCAAGAGAAAAATACCCCTTCAACATCAAGTTAAGAAGTATTGTAGATTTGTGTATATAGTCTTGTAGTTGTGTAAATTATTTGTAAAGGTGTAGAGAGTTTATAATAGGTAGATCTAGGTGTGTTAGTAGGGAAGAGAAGTAGTGAAGTAGAAGTAGTGTGAAGGTGTGAAGTAGTAGTGGTGTGTACAAGTCGTGTAGAAGTTGTGACAAGTCGTGAAGAGTCGTGAGATTGGTTCTATATATTATTAGAACTCGACATTTTTCTTGGTGTCGTTAAACAGTGTAAGCAAAGGTGTGTAAGGTTTCTCCGCCATAAGGGATCTTGTTGACATAGTGTCACAACTCGTAAATTCTGGTCTTTTCCCGAACTTTCACATTTACTATTCATCGGTTACTATTCATCGATCACTATTCATCATTTTACTATTCATCATTTTTGAGGTCAGTTTGATATTCTGAGAAGCGTTTTAAAAATTTTACTATTCATAAAACACTATTCACCTCCGGAGAAAATTTGTCATTTATACGTGGGTTGCGTCATTTTTGTAAACGTACGATTTTTAATCTAAGAAACGTTATCTTATGAACTAATATTTTGAATATTGATCCGACACTCCCAACTATGGTCCTAAGACATTTTTACACTCATTATAATGATACAAAAATTATAAAATTCATTTACCCGTTATTTTGGAAATTTAACGACGAAAACTATTTTCTGAAAAACTGCATGCTGTTGGACAGTTTTCGACGGGCTAATAGAGACGTTAGACGTAACCTAGAGGAGCCGAACTACCAAAAATATATTAGTATATACTAAAACGAATCCGTGGATGTAAAGAACGTAGAAAACGAGCTTAAAACGACCAAGATATACACTTTTGAAACTAGGCGAACTATATATATATTTGACAACTTCTAATAGCACATATTCTCTTAAGTTATGGAAACACTATAAATCAACGCCAACACTTATTTTCAAACTACGAGTGGTATAGGCTTCATGTGCATGTACATTCATCGTATCATTCGTTCATTATAGGTCGCGGTTAGAGATCGAACCTCATTTCTGTGTAACCACTTTTGTCGTCATTGCTATCGCTTCGAGGTGAGTCATAGCCCCTACTCTTTTAAATTGTTTTGTCAACTTTCGGGGGAGAATACATGCTCGTTTTTACTTGAACTATTACTTGACTCTTTAAACATGGTTTTGACTTGAACTTTATTATGAACTTTTGAACTTGTTTTGAACTTTGGAACTTGACTTGACTTTTGAACTTGACTTAAACTTTTGAACTTATGTACCGTACGTACTTTGACTTAAAGTCTCCCTTGTTCGGAGCAACACTATGAAGTCTCCCTTGTTCGGAGCAGCATTATAAAGTCTCCCCTGTCGACGGAGCAGCATCCTAATACGACGGTATTGGAAGGCCATTAATTTGGATACATCCTAATACTACGGTATTGGAAGGCCATTAATTTGGATGCATCCCAACCGGAAGTTGTTGGAAGACCCTAGTGGTGTGTTGTGCATCCTGACTGTATGTCGGAAGACCCTTGTGGTGACGTTTACACTTTTAACTATTATGATACACGTACATATGATTGACAATTTGACATATTATATTGACCACTTGTGCTTGACAACTAGATATAAACTATTTAGCAGTGGGTTGTAAACACACAGGTTACAAGTCTCTTATGGCGGGACTTGTAACTGAGTGGATTTACGATGCCTTTGCTGTGTGATCACTTTTCTATAAACTTTAATTGTTAAACAAACTCTATGAACTCACCAACCTCGTGTTGACACTTTAGCATGTATTTTCAGGTTTTAACCTATGGCACGCTACTGGAGGTTTTGGCAGGGCATGGCATGGTCATAGAAGACTCTGATTATTTATATGGGGACCGTTTTAAACTATTTTAAGGGCCTACTTCCGCACTACTTTTAACGATGTAAATTCAACATTTTTATTAAACGATTTTATTCTAAATAATTAAAGTGAAAACCATTTTTGTACTTGTGTTGTGCTACCGATTGAGTTACACCCCAGCTACACGTATGCTTCCGCTGGACCCGATTTAGGGGGTGTGACACATAGTGAAGAAAACTCTCGAGTTAGGTGCTCGGGGAGTGGAGTAGGGCGTAGAGGAGCTTCGTAGCAGAACCACTATAAATCCTTTGTCTTGTGGTGCGATTTTTCCATCTCTATCTCTTTATTTACTTATCTATATTGTTATTGCTTACTTTTGTAGATATTAGTATTCATAAGTGTGCAAGTATTGATCTCACATAAAACTAGAATCGAAGATTTTGAAAGCAAAGTTTTTATAAATTCAAAAACAACGTAAAACTATTCAACCCCCATTTTAGTTTTCCACATTATCCTTTGTCAATCATTTTATATGAGAAATGCATGTCATTTTGAGTGTTGAGTCATTTATGAGCAAAGTCCACATATGTTGTTTGTTTGCTCGTGTATGGTTTTTCGGAAATGACACATTTACCAATAGCGTTGCAACGTAAATTGCTTGAACATTTCGGATGAAACATCCAAGTCGTCAATCCTACTTCGTTGTGTATTTTAAGCATCGTTTAAACATATTAGTTTAATATTTAGAACACAACCTTTGGACAAGAAGACTCAATATGACATTATCAACACAAATGTGAGTTGTGATCTGATGCATATTCTTTTTGTCTTGATAAGGACGTCATTATTTTCATACCAATTGAATGTGATTGAGTATGTAGGTTCAAGATGATATGTTTTGTTATATCTTGAAGCTAGAAAAATAATGACTCCAATTCCATGTCAACACTCAAAACCTTATCAATTAGATTTGATAGTTATATCAATCATAATTTGAATAATGAATGGATATAAGTTCAAATCTTTCTTGACCCTCACAGCCACTCTTTTTAATAAATAAAATAAGTAAATATTTATGGAATGTGCTCAATCAAATTTAATACTTTTTGTATGTGTGAGGTTAATAATAATGACATGTTAACTTAATGATTAAAGATTGTCATTTATTTTTGTGTGCAAAAACTAATTATTATGACGTATAATATGTGTAGTTTTTGACATTTCATAAGTATACAAATAATTATCCTAACCATTTTTATACAATACACAACTTATGAAAAAAAAAGTTTATGACTACATGTTTGAAACAATTAGTGTGTGTTCAATTATATGCAAGGTTCAAAAATATATTTTCTTTTACTTAAATACTAATGTATTATTATAAATCATTCTCTTGATTAGACAATGTATGACCAACCAAGATAAGTGTATGTAATGTTTTAGAACTCATGTTGAAGAAGTGTTAAATATTTTAAGGTGTCATATTTTAACACTTGAACCTTTGGAGAGATAATTGTGTAAGACAATTGTTTTCGACAAACATGATTAATCAACTTAGTCTATTCATCTAAGTGATTTACTAAAATATTTTAACATAAGCAAGCAATAAAAAACAAATATTCATTTAGCATAACACACACAAAGATATTCGTAATCATTTTGTATGTTAGATACAATAATGTATACATAGCTTGACTTTGTTTTAAACCAAAATAGTTTCCTCCCCATTTTAAAGATTAGTTAAGATTGATATTTTGAAAGGAGGAAGACTCAATTTTTTTTTAAAGATTCATTTACTAGAAGTGTCCGACTCGAAAGTAAGAGTAAAATGCAAGTTTTACGTTAAAACGTGACATACGGTTTTGATTACAATGTATTATTTTGCATTTACGACTTAATTAAGTTTGGAATCAATCCTTGCAAGTATTTTTAAATGAGAGTACATACAATTACCTTTAAAATGGCGGGTGGCACGACTCCTACGGACTTACGGTTGATTTTATATGAATTTTCAAAGTTTGACACTATTCTGGTGGAGGTCCCTTAAATACCTGACGGTCCCTTAGTGATAAAGGACCGCCCAGAGATAAAGAACCGCCCCCAGTAAGCAAAAACGCATTTTTCGTGTAAAAATTCATTTCCTTCAAGCTAGTATACGAAGTGCATTTAACCAACAAAGCTAGTACGAATTAAACAACAAAGCACAAGTTTAGCAACTAAACACTTTTCATATTTTAATTACTCTTAATGAAAAATTTGATACATGGACCGTACTCTATTTTAAAAACCATTTGTTTTGAAAATTAGAGGGACGTGGCTCTGATACCAATTGTAGAAATGTAGAGGGGGGTGAATACGTTCCTCTTTAAAACTTAAAAATGTTTCATATCAAATTCCTGATAAAGTGTGACTGAATATGAATAGTAGTTATGTCACTCATAACAAATATATATCACTCAATTGCAAGTACACAAGCAATCACATAACATAAGCAACACATGAGATGCAAAAGTATTTAGCTTGTTTCAGATGCACTGTGGATGGTACTTTATATACACAGACGGTCCCTTAAATGTTTGGGGACCGTCCCTGTATAAAGGACTGCCACCAGTGGGCAGTTTATTACGAGTGATTAAGTTTTCTTAAGTTTGTGTTTTTGAGTTAACTAGTTAATGTCACAAGCATGCACACAAAAAACCACATAAGCCTAAATATAATGCAAGTATAGAAAGTAAAGAGATGGGAAGAGAAAACGCAAACCGGACATGATGATTTATAGTGGTTCGGCATGAAGCACCTCTTCGTCCTACTCCACTCCCCGAGTACCACACTCGAGAGTTACTTCACTAATCAACACGCTCCTTTATGGTGGAACAAACCGTACATAAGCTTACACCAAGTTTAACGACACTAAGCCGAATGTCGAGTCCTAATCCTAGCTAGAACCAATCTACACCAAGGCCCACGTAGCTACACGAACAAGCACTCTTGTCCCACTTAGATCGATACACGATCCAAGCCTTCACACGAACGAGAACTCCCGTTCACTCGAACCTTCACCCGATTCAAGCCTTCACACTAAGACACACTAGGATCTTCACCCAATCTAAGCCTTCACACAAAGACACACTTGGATCATCACCCGATCCAAGCCTTCACACTAAGACGCACTTGGATCATCACCTGATCCAAGCCTTCACACAATGACACACTTGGATCATCACCCGATCGAAGCCTTCATACAATGACTCAACTAAGTCCTAAACCACACACTAGAACATCACTCTCCTTATAACAAATACAAGAACTAATCTAGTTACAACACCTCTTGGATCTTCATCTTCGTCCAAGTCTAATCTAACAACTCAATCCTCAACTCACACATAAGTAGGAAATATTTACAATAATAAAATACAAGGGTGAATAGAATCGTAACACTTGTTACGTTTATGTGTGGACTCTTATAACATCTTAATTCTTGACGACTTCGAGTGTTCTTCTCTTGCACATGATGTAGTGGATGACGGGATCACTTATAAACACACACCAAAGAGTTATAGTGATCAAAGAAGACGAAACAAAGAAACCAAAAGTTTTGTGCAAAGAGGATCAGATTTTCTATGTGAAACAGTTCAGTATTTATAGACATCATGAGAGAGATAGACGGTCCCGTAAATACCAGACGGTCCTTTATCAATAAGGGACCGCCGGCCACTTTAAGGACCGTCCGGACAGACGCTCTCATTTTTGTCCTGATGTGGTGAAAATTTATCTGGTGAAAAATTCTTGTCGGTTTTGAGTGGGAAATATGGTTGTTTCAAATTTGAAATTTGAATTCAATTTCATAATTAAACATTTCTTTTAATTATACAAAAATACTTTTGTAAAAATATTTTGTGACATGAAAATGTGATGTTTTGAAAAATAAATTCTTTGATCACTTTAACTAAGTTGGTATGATGTGTTTGTACATACCTGAAGTGATGTCGACTTGAGTCGTCGAGAGATGTTGATGTGTGAATGAGTAACTTGTGCACTTTACATTATGTATTACAAGTTACGTGTTTGCCATCATTAAAACATGAAGATACTGTATAGATTAAACGTCGTAACGTTTGCACTAACATTATCTGTTTTGCAGCTACTGTTGAAAGCCACCATTCAAGAAGACTACACATTGACATCTTCATCTCCACATACTCATACTTGTGTATTTCATCCTCAAGAAGCTTAAATCAAGAACATTCAAGACAAATAGATCAAGTTTAAGACAAAGATTTATGTCAAAGTCAAGATCTATTCAAAAGTCAAGAACAAGTTCAAATATTAAGTGAGGAAAACTTAAGTATGATGTTCAAAGTCTTTTCAAGACATATGATTATGTTGGGGAAGACAACACAACAGATCAATGAAGATGTTGATCAAAGGTGATGAGTGTGTGAATACTCATCATTTTTATCTTATCTGAACTATAAAAACATTTAAAAACACTCAGAAATGCATCAAAATACTGAAAATATCCCAGGATTGTGTTTTATATGTTTCAGATGCAAAATGATTGAAAACAGATGAAAAATGAACAAAGTTTGCATAATTGGTAGTTTCAGTCCCTCAATTTTCAAAACTTGACAAAATCAGTCCCTAAGCATTTATTTTGGAAGAAAAATCAACAAAGGTCTTTTGGAAATCACAAGTTTTTGATGAGGCGAAAAGTGTACCGCTTTTAAGGGGTCATTTAAGCCCGAATTCGTGATTATTTGATCAATTATTGCCCTAAATCGTTCCTTTTGTCATTTTAGGTACTTTTGAGGAGAAATCTGGAAAAGGAAGCGTTTTGGACGTTTTTGGAGCATATAAGTTAAGAAAATGGCAAAGTCTCAAATTCCTTGTTGGGAACAGTACCTGACGACGTCATGCCTTAACACATGACGACGTCAAGATTGAAAAAAGAGGTGGAAGTGGAACTTATAACGTGACGGCCCATAACCTTTTCAATGTAATTAGCCTGACGGCGTCACCAAGGCCGTCAGGGTCAAAATGCATGTGACGGCCTAGAGAAGATTTACACATGAAGGTGTCAAGACTGGATCTAGGCAATACGAACTTCCATTTGGCGGCGAGTTGACGGCGTCAGAAGTTAATACATGACGCCGTCAGGATGTTCTGTCTATATAGATTTTTCCAATTTTTCATTGTAAAGTGTGGAACAAATTGTGGAATACTAAAACACAAACCATAGGTCGAATTTTCTGCTTATTGAAGTGGTTTCAAACCCTTCTTTCTTCCATGTTTTAATAAAGATAAGTTATCAAATAATCATTCAATATGTCTATGTGTTGTTTGATTCTATCTTATGCTTATCTTTCTTTTAACACGTTAGGCTAGGTTTTCATTGCGTTTGCTTAGATGTAGTGAAACCAAGATGTTGATTATTGGTTGATTGTTTGTTTTTAGTTGTTACGGATGATTGTATTCGATGTTAGGCTTAAGAAAACTAGCAGACTTCCATTGGTAACTTGCTTGAACGTCTTAAGAAACATGATCTGAGGTGTAGTACGATTTTTGGTTGTATTTAATGCATAAGTGAATTCTAATGATCCCATGTTAGGAGCTTTTAGTCGGCTCGACATAGGAGTGAAGTAGGATCTTATAGAGTTAGGGAATATTGTACACAGCCCTACGACTAGTATTAAGGAATATAACCCGTCATCTATGCAATTGTAACAAGCTAATCAACCGGTAAAAGATATATAGGGAGTAATGAAATCTAAGTAAACACAACTTTTTTGATTATTGTTTCCACCACATTAGTACATTAGTTTAATTTCATTTCTTTTATTTTGATTGAATTTGTAGTTAATTAGGTTAGTTGACTAGCAACTAATTCCGCTCACTTCTTCAAAACCCGAGATTTTACTTGCTTTCAAAAAAATATAAAAATACAAAAAGAATCAACCCTCACCTCTAGACCTAGTTTAGTAGGCTTTCTAATCCTAGCTACACTATTCCTGAGTTGAGCGATCAATCCCCCGGTACTTGTCAGTATACTATACTACAACGATCAGGTACACTGCCTGCCGGGGATTGCAAGCTTCTCAAGATCCCTTGAGAGGTAAAACCTGTTGCGAGGGCGCAATCCCGCGTATCAGTTGTCATAATTAGTCCTTTGGTGAAAAGTTTCAAAAGTTTACAAGTTTGGTCCCTGTACTTTTAGAAAATGTCATAAATGGTCCCTGGAGAGTTTTTATGAAGAAAAAAGTCAACAAAAGTCCACCATGAATCACAAATGACATTTTTGGTCCCTGAAGTGAAATTTTCAAGGATTGGCAATATTAGTCCCTCAAGTTTCAGAAATTTGCATAATTGGTCCTTGGTCATATATTTTGAATAAAACTCCAACAAATGTCCCTTGTGGATTCAAGACATGGCAAATGTGGCCCTTGGAAGAAAAGCTTGGACATGGCAGGAATGGTCCCTCGGTTTTCAGGAATTACACATTTTGGTCCTTGTGTTTATTTGATACACAACTAAACGGACCCTTTGATTATATCAACCCAACAAACCTAAACACAAACCCACCCTTACAACCTAGCCCAAAATTAATCCATTGGCCCAATCCCTTAACAACCCCAAGCCCAACCAAACCCTTTTACGTTTAACAATAAAACGTATTACTATAACTCAGTCAAACAACAGGTCAAACAAACACCCTCTTCATCCCCTTCCTCCCATCCTATTATCCACCATACAACCCCCCCCCCCTCCTGCACTCCACCACCTGCTACACTCAACCCCCTCCCAATACCTCAAAAGCACCATCCCACTACCCTCCCAAACCCTCACAATCCCATACCTACCACTGCCACCTCACCAATCCACAACACCAAATTAGGCGCCAATTGAAATTAAAGGCTATCATTTTTCAAGTGCAATCTAATGGTTGAGATGGCTTCAAAGAAACACAAGATGGACATGTTGAGCTGTTTTCACTCACCAAGAAAGCACACCATAGAAAGGACAAGAAGGAGCACAAGACCAAAACCCTAGTTTCTCTAAGTATAAATAGATGATATGTTGTAAGCCATGGATGGCAATCAATAAAGTAGGTTTTTAGTCTTTAATTTAGTTTTCTAATTAGCTTAAGTTTTAACTTTGTACTTCCTGCTTTTAAAGTTTAATGAAATTTTAAGTTTATTTCAAATTAGTTATTTTTACTCTTAGCAGCTGTTAATTCCACTTGTTTGTATCTCATTTATGTTTATCTAGCTTAAATATAGTTTAATCACTAATATATTTCCAAGTTCTAGCTGTGCAATTCTGTTTTTCAAGTAAAAAATGCATTAACACCCCTGTTAAGGGGTGTTTGGCACAAGAGTGTGATTGAGTACAAAAAAATTGTTTCACCAAGTTTTCAAGTTTAATTAGCTTGCTTTCCTTATAATTAGTAGTTTTTAATTAAGTTTCCACATCTTATAGTAGTTTGTAAGCAGCTTAAGTTTTTTTTTCCCAAAATTGTCTTGTTAACTGATGTTCATGAGTTAGTAAGGTAGATTCTTAGTTTTCGCCATTTCGTTGTTTTTGTCACTCAATAGTAGTTGCTAGTAGGCTAAACCAAGTATGCAATGAGTGGAATTTGACTTTTCAAATCAAATATCCCATTTGACCCACTTTGTAGACCTGCTACATCAGGTATCACAGCCCAAAACCTCCCTTTGATCACCAATTTTAATTTCTTCATCCTTAGGAATTAGGACGTGGAATTTAGTTTGTAGCTTATTTGTCAGCTTGTTTACAAGCTTATATTTTTATTTTATTTTTAAGATTTTTTTTCCTGACAACTTATTATTCCCTCAAAGTAGCCTCTTTGTATGTTTTTTCCGGCCTGCTTAAACAGCCCCCTTGTTTGCTCATGTTGTAAGCCCCATATAAGCTCATTACTAGTTCAAATTTGGTTTATGGATCTCATTGGTTGGTGAACTATGGTGTTGCAAGCTTTTTGGGTGATTAGATTTTAATTTGATTAGCTTTAGGTTGGCTTAAAATAGTTCCCTTAAGCGTTTTCGCACCCATAGCAGCCTCAGTTTGTATCTCCCCCCTTTTACGCTTATTTTGTGCTTTTAGCTTTTCTTTTTACTGCTTATTCTTCTTCCCTTAGCTTGTTTAGGTACCCCCTAGTATAACTTTGCTTTATATTCCCCTTAGTAGTAGCTTATTGATATCACTAGTTAGCTTTTAGTGTTCTAAGATGTTCTCCTATTAGACTTTTTCTTAAACTGTTAATTCAAGAAACTTTTTCTGAGCTGGATTTAAGTTTTCCAAAAAGTTGATTTTCATAAAAGTTGCATATTTTCATAAGCAGTTTCAGTTTTAAAGAAACTCAGGACCTAGCAACACCACACATGCACACACAAACCAGTTACCCTTGGGACTTATTTCAGTTAAGTTACACAAGATTAAATACTTAATATAGTTTCACCTTTATAGCTTAATTAACTGTTGGGCTTATTTTATGCTTATTGATAAGCAAAGTGGACTTTTCAAATTTTTCTTAGGATTCTAGTAGGGTTAAGATAATTCAGAAAAAGTTTCAGAATTTTTAGAATTAACTAGTATTTTTCAGTAATTTAATTTAGATATAATGGTAATTAATTCATAATAAATTCAAAAAATAGTAGATAAATCAAATTTCTTTTTTTGAAAATTTTCTTCTATCATTTAGTTCGTAGGAAAACTAATTTGAACCTCGTAGGACTAGTGTAACTTAAAATTCGCGTTTTATTTAGCACGCTTACATTTTTTTTAAAAGTAACTTTTACGTTTTTAAACTTAGGTTACGTTTTAGGGTTCCCTATCTTCCTATTATCATTCCCGTAGAACTTTAAGTAGATTTTAAGTTTTAATTTTCATTCCTTAATTGAATTCATGTTTTAGTTACGTTTATTTTATTTTTGTACGTTATTTGCAATTTATTATAATTCCACAATACCAAATAATCTCTCATCATCCATACAAGCATTTTAATCTCCAAATCTCACACGATATTGCCCATTCACACCTCGTTGGGACAGGACCCGGGTAATCACTTACCCGGTATCACACACACACACACACACACACACACACACACACACACACACATATATATATATATATATATATATATATATATATATATATATATATATATATATTCACGAATTTTTGCAAGTTAACCTTTTCCTAAAGGTTAATTAGTAAATTTCACTCACGTCTACTTTGTATTTATTTTGATACCCGTTTCACACGAATCAAAATTTGGCGCCGTTGTCAAGGAGGTTGTGTTGCGACAATATCGTTACGATTTTAACAATTAGTGACTTGTAGAACCTTCGTCAAGAAGTTATCGTTTTCAAAAACTTATAAAACACAAAAATATTTTCCTTTTCTTTTGTATATATATTTATCATATAAAAACTACAAAAACATTTTCCCTTTTTTTTGGTAAATAAAATAAACATAAAAAACAACCGCCGAAAACCAAGGGAGAACACCTACCAACTAGGGGTGTGAACATTAATAAGTTCCCAAACCAAAGATTCAAAACTTGCCTTTGTATAACTTGCATTTTGGAAAACTTTTAAACGATAAACAAACTTTAAGAGGAGTTGAAACGGTATAGGGCGATCCAACGAACTTCGCCCTAGCGAGAGATCCATTCTTCTCTCCCGCTCCTTTGTGCGTTTGTCTTTAAAAGTTAACCTTGCGTTTGTGATTATTGGTTTAAGTTCACAATTGTATTTTAAGTTGGTCTTGTTATAATTGAGTTATTTTTTTATAGTGCATGCGCACTCGTTCGTCTACGTCAAAAAGTCCTTTACAATCGCTTAACAACATTCCTAGAAGGCGTAATCGACGACGTACCAATCCAATAGTCGAACCCGAGATTCGTACTATTCCTCCAAACATGGCCAATAATCGTACCATGTCCGAGCTTCTTCAAGCACCCACCGAGGGTTATGGAGAGGCCATCGTTGTTCCGGCAATCGTTGCCGATAATTTTGAACTCAAGATCGGGTTGCTATAATTAGTAACTTCGAGTCAATACTTCGGTCTTGAGAGGGACGATCCTCATTCTCACATTCGATGGTTTAACAAGATCACTTCCACCATCAAATACAAAAAGGTCCTTCAAGAAGCTATCAAGCTTCTTCTTTTTCCTTTCTCTCTCGAGGGTACGGCCCGGATTTGGCTTGAAAAACAACCCCCTCGTTCTATTGAGACATGGGAAGACCTCGTGTCGAAATTTGTGAATGAATTCTTTCCCCCGTCTAAAACAACAAGCTTAAAGAATGAAATCGTGAAGTTTACTCAAAACTTTGATGAGTCTTTTAGCGAGGCGTGGGATCGTTTTAAGGATTTACTTCGCAAGTGTCCTCATCATGGTTTTTCCGAATTGCACCAAATTGATACTTTCTACAATGGTTTGAACCAAACCGATCAAGATTCTTTGAACAATGTCGCGGGTGGCAATCTCTTGAATCGGACTCCTAGAGATGCTTTAGCCATAATTGAAAACAAGTCTAAGGTTCGTACTTCACGAAACAAGACCATTGTTTCCCAAGTGAATGCAACCTCGTCTAGATCATCTCCTGTGAACAATTCTAGTACCTATGCTAAGATTGACAAACTCACGTAAGCTATTCAAGCATTGGTTCTTTCCAAGCAAAAGAAACTATCATCACCACAAACTTCTTCACCCGCTCAAGTCAAAGCGGTTGACGAAACTTGTGTCACTTGTGGTGGACCTCATGCTTACTATAATTGTACTACCACCGATGGTGATCAATTTGATGTAAAAGTCGTAGCCGGGTCTTACAACCAAGGAGGTAACCAATACAGTCCTCAAGTTGACCCGAACTATCGTGCTAGCAATCAAAATGGTCCACCCGGCTTTTCTCAACCCAATAATCCAATTCGATTCAATCATAATCAACAACAAAGAAATTAAAATGTTCAAAATCAATTTCATGCCCCGATTAACCAATTTCCAAACCAAGGGGTAAATTTCAATCAAGGTTTTCAAGCTCCTAATTTCCAAACTCCTAATGTTGCTTCAAGTGAACTTGCTAATTACATCAAAGCAAATGAGGCTAACATGAGGGGAATGCAAAACCAAATCAACACTTTGAAGAATGATTTTGAATCTTCAATGTCGAGACAAGGCAATGAGCTTAAAAATGAACTTCGAAACACTAATCACAAGATTGAACAATCTCAAAGCAAGATTGAGAACATGTTTGCTAGTCTTATGAATCAAATGAATCAAGCTTCTACTTAGGGTACTTTCCCGGGAAATACCATTCCCAACTCGAAGGGTGAAATGAAAGCTATTACCACTCATAGTGGTAAAGCTTATGATGGACCCTCGACTCCAATTCCTCCACCAATGAAGGAAGCGGAACGAGAGCCCGAGGTTACAAAGGACAAGGTGCAATCCTCAAGCTCACAAAGTACCGCACACGTCCAACCTTCGGTCGATCAAACTTAAATTCCTGAATTTGATTTTCCAAAGAGCATTCCTAAGCCTTCGATCCCATATCCTTCGAGGCTTAGTGATAAAAAACTCCGTGATCAAACTAATAATCAAATGAAGAAGTTTCTTGAGATATTTCAAAATTTACACTTCGACATTAGTTTCGCGGATGCTCTTCTCTATATGCCCAAGTTTGCTTCCACTTTCAAGAGTCTTCTAAGTAAAAAAGAGAAATTATTTGAACTCACTAAAACTCGTTTGAATGAAAATTGTTCGGCGGTGCTTCTAAAGAAACTTCCTGAAAAATTAGGAGACCCCGGGAAATTTCTCATTCCATGTGATTTCCAAAAGCTAGAAGAGTGCTTCGCCTTGGCCGATCTTGGTGCTAGCATAAATCTCATGCCTTTCTCTATTTGGCAAAAGCTTTCACTTCCCGAGCTTACACCAACACGAATGACTCTAGAATTAGCAACCCGAACGGTTACGGTTCCGAAGGGTATTGCTGAAGATGTCTTTATGAAGGTTGGCAAGTTCCATTTCCTTGCCGACTTCGTAGTCGTTGATTTCGATGCCAATCCTCATGTTCCCCTCATTTTGGGAAGACCATTATTGAAAACGGCTCGTGCATTAATCGACTTCTTCGAAGGTGAAATGACTCTAAGAGTTGGCGATGAAAAATTGGTCATTAACATTGAAAACACTTCAAAAGATCTTCTCGACCTTGAAAGAGAAGCAATTAACCAAATTGATGTCATTGATGTTGCATGCGATGAATACTTTGAAGAAGTGTTAAATGTGCAAGGATTAATTGATTCTACCATCTATGTCTCTTCCCCCTCTCTCACTCCATTTGAGGGAGGTGACTTCATTTTGGAAGAGATTGAAGCTTGTTTATCATGTGATTCTCGTGTTGATCATGATTCTATTAATCCCGAGGAAGACATACTTCTCTTTGAGAAGTTGCTCAATGATGATCCATCATTTCTTCCTCCAAAAAAACTTCATAATGAGGAAGTCAAATATGTTGAAAAAACTGATGATTTTCCTGAGGTCGAACTTAAGGACTTACCGCCTCATCTCGAGTATGCATTTTTGGAGGGTGACGATAAGTTACCCGTCATTATTGCTAAAGACTTGAATGAGGATGACAAAGCCGCTCTCATCAAAGTTTTAAAGTCACACAAGCGAGCAATCGCTTGGAAACTTTCCGACATCAAGGGTATTAACTCGGAATTTTGTATGCATAAGATTTTTATGGAGGATGACTTTAAACCGGCGGTTCAACAACAAAGAAGGGTAAATCCAAAAATCCACGAGGTTATCAAACAAGAAGCCATAAAACTTCTTGATGCCTGATTAATTTACCCTATTTCGGATAGTTCTTGGGTGAGCCCCATTCATTGTGTGCCCAAAAAGGGTGGTATTACGGTTGTTAAAAATGATGATAATGAGTTGATTCCTACTCGATTGGTAACAGGATGGCGTGTTTGCATCGACTATCGAAAGTTGAATGATGCCACCCGTAAAGACCACTTTCCTCTACCTTTCATGGACCAAATGCTCGAAAGATTGGCGGGAAACGAATACTATTGTTTCCTTGACGGTTTTTCGGGTTACTTCCAAATTCCCATTGATCCGCAAGATCAAGAGAAAACGACTTTCACGTGCCCATACGGAACATTTGCCTATCGACGCATGCCTTTTGGTTTGTGCAATGCTCCGGGCACGTTTCAAAGATGCATGATGGCCATTTTTCACGACATGATCGAGAAAACAATGGAAGTCTTCATGGACGATTTTTCGGTCGTTGGGAATTCATTTGAATCATGTCTCACCAATTTAGACAAAATGCTTCAACATTGTGAAGATACAAATCTTTGTCTAAATTGGGAGAAAAGTCTTTTCATGGTCAAAGAAGGCATTGTCCTTGGCCATAAAATTTCTAAGAGCGGGATTAAGGTTGACAAAGCAAAAATCAATGTCATTGCTAAATTACCTCCTCCTACAACTGTCAAAGGTGTTCGGAGTTTTTTGGGTCATGCCGGATTTTATCGTAGATTTAACCATGATTTTTCAAAAATAGCCCGGCCTATGACCCGACTTCTTGAAAAAGAAACTCCATTTGTCTTTCCCGATGAGTGCATTGAAGCTTTTCAAACACTCAAGAAAAAGCTCACTGAAGCACCTATCTTAGTTGCCCCCGACTGGGACCTTCCATTTGAGCTTATGTGCGATGCAAGCGATTTTGCCATACGTGCGGTTTTGGGGCAACGCAAAACCAAGCATTTTCAGCCTATACATTATGCAAGCAAGAATTTAACCGAGGCTCAAGCTCATTACACCACAACAGAAAAAGAATTGTTAGCCGTGGCGTATGCTTTCGGGAAATTTTGGCCATACTTGATCTTGTCCAAAAGCATAGTGTATACGGATCACTCGGCTTTGAAATACCTATTTGCCAAGCAAGATGCTAAGCCGAGATTGCTTCGATGGGTTCTCCTCCTACAAGAATTTGATATCATCATACGTGATAAAAAGGGAGCCGAGAACCTTGCTGCTGATCACTTGTCCCGATTAGAGAACCCTCATCAAAGTGTTCTCGAGAAACAGGAAATAAATGAAACATTTCCTCTCGAGACACTTAACGTGGTATCTTTTCGTGGTGATTCGAGTACCCCATGGTTTGCCGATTTTGCAAACTACCATGCGGGGAATTTTCTAGTGAAAGGGATGTCATCCCAACAAATGAACAAGTTTTTCAAAGATGTGAAACATTACTTTTGGGACGACCCCTATTTGTTTAAGATTTGTGCGGATCAAGTCATCCGAAGGTGAGTGTACGGGCAAGAAGCCAATGACATTCTCAAGGCTTGTCACAATGGACCCACTGGGGACATCATGGCCCAAATTACACCGCCAAAAAGGTGTTTGATTATGGATTTTATTGGCCTACCATCTACAAAGATGCCCATGACTTGGTCAAATCTTGTGACGCATGTCAACGTCAAGGAAAAATTTCGCAACGTGATGAAATACCACAAAATATCATCCAAGTTTGTGAAATCTTTGACGTGTGGGGCATCGATTTCATGGGCCCATTCCCGTCTTCACGAGGGAACAAATACATACTCGTGGTTGTTGACTACTTATCGAACTTATTGAAATGGGTTGAAGCGAAAGCGCTCCCCACCAACGATGCCCGAGTTGTTGTCAAGTTTCTTAAATCTCTCTTCTCTCGTTTTGGAACTCCCCGTGCCATCATTAGTGATCGCGGTACTCACTTTTGCAACGACCAATTTGCAAAGGTCATGCTTAAGTACGGTGTTACTCACCGTCTTATTACCGTTTATCACCCCACAAACAAGTGGGCAAGTGGAGGTTTCAAATCGAGGTTTAAAAAGAATTATTGAAAGGACCGTAGGCGAAAACTGTGCCTCTTGGTCGGACAAGTTAGATGACGCTCTATGGGATTTTCGTACGGCTTATAAAACACCCATCGGGTGTACACCTTATAAGCTCGTGTATGGAAAAGTGTGTCATCTACCGATCGAGCTCGAGCACAAAGGTTATTGGGCCTTGAAGCATGCCAACTTCGATCTAAAGTCTACAGGTGATCATAGGAAAGTTCAACTCAATGAACTAAATGAACTTCGTGATCAAGCTTATGAGAACTATTTGATCTACAAAGAGAAAAAAAAAGAAGATCCACGACTCCAAAATCAAGAACTGCGTTTTTAACATTGGTGATCGAGTCCTTCTTTTCAACTCTCGATTAAAGATTTTCTCGGGTAAGCTCAAAACCCACTGGACTGGACCATTCACCGTTGCTAAAGTTTTTCCTTATGGCACCGTCGAGTTATCTCAAAATGACGGTCCAAATTTCAAAGTGAATGGGCATCTGTTGAAGCATTATTTTGGAGGGGACATACCACCCATGGTTGTCCCGGACCTCCAAACTTTCCACATGGACCAATGAATTCGGGGTCGAGTCAAGCTAGCGACTCAGTTAATAATAACAGTAGCATTACATGGGTTTTCACCCATCTCTCTAACTTCTTTCTCTTTTATAACACCTAAGTGTGGGGGAGTTACCCCTACTCTTTTTTTATTAAAAAAAATGGTGTTCCCACACTTGCCCAAATCTAAACTTTTTACGTTTTCAAGTGTCGGCATAATCGCCGGTACTTTGAATATTGAGGGCAATATTCAATTCTTAGTGGGGGGGGGGGGGTATTCTTGGCGAATTTGAACACATTTGTACCTTCTAGTGCCATAATACCCCCGTTTTAGCCAAAAAAAAACTTTTTTTTAGTGGAAGTGCTTTGCACTAACACACCAAAAGGTTATGAGTCCACCATGTCTAACATAAGGACTGGATAATCCAAGAGCAAACGGCTCTTAGTAAAGATATCTCAAATCCATTTATGGTTGACAATTTGCCAAAAATTGTATGGTGTTCAACTCGCCATATCTTTGATAGTGAAGGGTTGGCTAGCCCACAAGGTTATGGCGTGTGGTAAAGGCAGTGGAAAATCATAATTGGTAATCAACTCACAAAGATGATAATTTTAGAGTTTGCTAGTCCAATAGCAAACGGCTTTTGGTAAAGACAAATCAAATCCGTTAACAGCTGATGGTTGGCTCAAAATCATTTGGTTATCAATGTACAAAAGTATCACACTAAAACATTTGGCTACTCCAGAAGTAATGGCATTTGGTAAAGAGACATCAAATCCATTAAATATTTGTAAAAGATTGCTAGGGACTAGCAATAGTTTAGTGTGGGGGATTGATGAGTGTGTGAATACTCATCATTTTTATCTTATCTGAACTTCAAAAACATTTAAAAACACTCAGAAATGCATCAAAATACTGAAAATATCCCAAGATTGTGTTTTATATGTTTCAGATGCAAAATGATTAAAAACATATGAAAAACGAACAAAGTTTGCATAATTTGCAGTTTCAGTCCCTCAATTTTCAAAACTTGACAAAATCAGTCCCTAAGCATTTATTTTGGAAGAAAAATCAACAAAGGTCTTTTGGAAATCACAAGTTGTCATAATTTGGTCCCTGAAGTTTCAAAAGTTTACAAGTTTGGTCCATGTACTTTTAGAAAATGTCATAAATGGTCCCTGAAGAGTTTTTATGAAGAAAAAAGTCAACAAAAGTCCACCATGAATAAAAATGACATTTTTGGTCCCTGAAGTGAAATTTTCAAGGATTGGCAATATTAGTCCCTCAAGTTTTAGAAATTTGCATAATTGGTCCTTGGTCATATATTTTGAAGAAAACTCCAACAAAGGTCCCTTGTGGATTCAAGACATGGCAAATGTGGCCCTTGGAAGAAAAGCTTGGACATGGCAGGAATGGTCCCTCGGTTTTCAGGAATTACACATTTTGGTCCTTGTGTTTATTTGATACACAACTAAACGGACCCTTTGATTATATCAACCCAACAAACCTAAACACAAACCCACCCTTACAACCTAGCCCAAAATTAATCCATTGGCCCAATCCCTTAACAACCCCAAGCCCAACCAAACCCTTTTACGTTTAACAATAAAACGTATTACAATAACTCAGTCAAACAACAGGTCAAACGAACACCCTATTCATCCCCTTCCTCCCATCCTATTATCCACCATACAACCCCCTCCTGCACTACACCACCTGCTACACTCAACCCCCCTCCCAATACCTCAAAAGCACCATCCCACTACCCTCCCAAACCCCTCTCAATCCCATACCTACCACTGCCACCTCACCAATCCACAACACCAAATTAGGCGCCAATTAAAATTAAAGGCTATGATTATTTCAAGTGCAATATGATGGTTGAGATGGCTTCAAAGAAACACAAGATGGACATGTTGAGCTGTTTTCACTTACCCAGAAAGCACACCACAGAAAGGACAAGAAGGAGCACAAGACCAAAACCCTAGTTTCTCTAAGTATAAATAGATGATATGTTGTAAGCCATGGATGGCAATCAATTAAGTAGGTTTTTAGTATTTAATTTAGTTTTCTAATTAGCTTAAGTGTTAACTTTGTACTTCCTGCTTTTAAAGTTTAATGAAATTTTAAGTTTCTTTCAAAGTTAGTTATTTTTACTCTTAGCAGTTGTTAATTCCACTTGTTTTTAGCTCATTTATGTTTATCTAGCTTAAATATAGTTTAATCACTAATATATTTCCAAGTTCTAGCTGTGCAATTCTGTTTTTCAAGTAAAAAATACATCAATACCCCTGTTAAGGGGTGTTTGGCACAAGAGTGTGATTGAGTACAAAAAAATTGTTTCACCAAGTTTTCAACTTTAATTAGCTTGCTTTCCTTATAATTAGCAGTTTTTAATTAAGTTTCCACATCTTATAGTAGTTTGTAAGCATGTTAAGTTTTTTTTTCCAAAAATTGTCTTGTTAACTGATGTTCATGAGTTAGTAGGGTAGATTCTCAGTTTTCGCTATTTGCTTGTTTTTGTCACTCAATAGTAGTTGCTAGTAGGCTAAACCAAGTATGCAATGAGTGGAATCTGACTTTTCAGATCAAATATCCCATATGACCCACTTTGTAGACCTGCTACATCAGGTACCACAGCCCAAAACCTCCCGTTGATCACCAATTTTAATTTCTTCATCCTTAGGAATTAGGACGTTGAATTTAGTTTGTAGCTTATTTGTCAGCTTGTTTACAAGCTTATATTTTTATTTTATTTTTAAGATTTTTTTTTTCTGACAACTTATTATTCCCTCAAAGTAGCCTGTTTGTATGTTTTTCCTGCCCTGCTTAAATAGCCCCCTTGTTTGCTCATGTTGTAAGCCCCATATAAGATCATTACTAGCTCAAATTTGGTTTATGGATCTCATTGGTTGGTGAACTATGGTGTTGCAAGCTTTTTGGGTGATTAGCTTGTAATTTGAGTAGCTTTAGGTTGGCTTAAAATAGTTCCCTTAAACTGTTTTGCACCGATAGTAGCCTCAGTTTGCATCTCCCCCCTTTTACGCTTATTTTGTGCTTTTAGCTTTTCTTTTTACTGCTTATTCTGCTTCCCTTAGCTTGTTTAGGTACCCCCTAGTATAACTTTGCTTTATATTCCCCTTAGAAGTAGCTTATTGATATCAGTAGTTAGCTTTTAGTGTTCTAAGATGTTCTCCTATTATACTTTTTCTTAAACTGTTAATTCAAGAAACTTTTTCTGAGCTGGATTTAAGTTTTCCAAAAAGATGATTTTCATAAAAGTTGCATATTTTCATAAGCAGTTTCAGTTTTAAAAAAGAAAAAGAAAAAAAATTGTTGTAAAAAAATTGGGGTTTGGACAGATTCGAACTCAGGACCAAGCAACACCACAGACACCACACATGCACACACAAACCAGTTGCCCTTGGGACTTATTACAGTTAAGTTACACAAGATTAAATACTTAATATAGTTTCACCTTTATAGCTTAATTAACTGTTGGGCTTATTTTCTGCTTATTGATAAGCAAAGTGGACTTTTCAAATTTTTCTTAGGATTCTAGTAGGGTTAAGATAATTCAGAAAAAGTTTCGGAATTTTTAGAATTAATTTAGTATTTTTCAGTAATTTAATTTAGATATAATGGTAATTAATTCATAATAAATTCAAAAAATAGTAGAAAAATCAAATTTCTTTTTTTGAAAATTTTCTTCTATCATTTAGTTCGTAGGAAAACTAATTTGAACCTCGTAGGACTAGTGTAGCTTAAAAGTCGCGTTTTATTTAGCACGTTTACGTTTTTTTAGTAACTTTTACGTTTTTAAACTTAGGTTACGTTTTAGGGTTCCCTATCTTCCTATTATCATTCCTGTAGAACTTTGAGTAGATTTTAAGTTTTAATTTTCATTCCTTAATTGAATTCATGTTTTAGTTACGTTTATTTTATTTTTGTACGTTATTTGCAATTTATCGTAATTCAACAATACCAAATAATCTCTCATCATCCATACAAGCATTTTAATCTCTAAGTCTCACACGATATTGCCCATTCACACCTCTTTGGGACACGACCCGGGTAATCACTTACCCGGTATCACATATATATTGTATTCACGAGTTTTTGCAAGTTAACATTTTCCTAAAGGTTAATTAGTAAATTCCACTCACGTCTACTTTGTATTTATTTTGATACCCGTTTCACACGAATCAAAAGGCAAGAAAGATCAAGATATTTTACTTCAAGAGATCATTAAGCATGAAGAAATAAAGAATCAAGACTATTCTATGACTTCCACAAAGTTCAAGATCAAGACGACAGATGACCTAATCACGGTGAAGCATGTTTTGAATGACGGGGGAGATTGATGAGTGTGTAAATACTCATCATTTTTATCGTATTTTAACTGCCAAAACACGTGAAAATACTCAAGAATGCATCAAAATAATGAAAATATTCCAAAGATCGTGTTTTATATGTCTCAAATGCAAAATCATTGAAAACAAACGAAAAACGAACAAAGTTTGCATAATTGGCGGTTTCAGTCCCCCAACTTTCAAAAGTTGACAAAACTAGTCCCTAAGCGTTTATTTTGAAAGAAAAGTCAAACCAAATCTTTAAAAATCAAAAGTTACCAAAAATGATCTTTGGGTGAAAAACTTTCAAAAATGAACAAGTTTGGTCCCTCAAGTTTGGCAAATAGGCAAAAATGGTCCCCGGATATTTTATCTTGGAATTAGAACATCAAAAGACCTTGTGGAATTTAATCATGGCAAAATTGATCCTTGGAGCTAGCTCTGGAAGTTTGGCAGAAAACATCCTTCAAGTTTCAGTGAATGACATGAAAGGTCCTTGTGTTTAACTTGCAAAACCAAACGGAATTTTGATATTAAAGCTACCAATCCCCAACCCAATTTTACCCCTAATCCAACAATAATCACACACCAACCCAATCTTACCCCAAAGCCCAACATCAAGCCCACCTCCCAAAACCTAAAATTATCACTAATAAAAAACGTACCACCCCTTTTGGTCAAACACAGAGTCAAACAAGACTCATCTTCCCCAAACACTCCCTGTTATTATCCACCATATCAAAACCCCACCTCCACACCTTCTCTGAAACACTCCACCCTAACCCCAATACCTCAAAAGCACCATCCCACTATGCCTTTCCCCCTCCTCACAACCCCTACCTAACCACTGCCAAGTCAGCAATCCACAACCTAATTTGGGCGCCAATTGAGATTAAAGGGTCATGATTTATTCAAGCCAATCCTATGGTGGAGAGTGATTTCAAGAAAGCACAATTAATCCAACTCATCAAGTCTCTCAGTAAAGAAACACACAAGAGTGAGGAAGTCCAAGAATCAAGAAACCCTAGTTAGTTTGTTTTAGTATAAATAGAACCTGTATAAGCCATTGAAGGCAGTAAGCAATTAGGGTTGTAGTTTTAAAATTCAGCTTTTAAGTTTAAGTCTTTTGTATTTCTTTAAAAATCAATGGAAGTTTAAGTTTTTTTTACTGCTTAACTCATATTCTACTGTTACTTATTCAGTCTTAATTCTAGCTTATGCAATGTTTGTTTTTTTTACTTGATGGTCTAAACTGCTTATAAGCTTGTTGAAGCCTGGGATTAAGAAAACCAAGAAAAGGAAAAATTACAAAGAAAAAAAAATCACAAAAATATAAATTAAAGAAGAGAAGAACAAGCAGTGGCAGCATTGACTATGGAGTTTGGTTTAGAGCTCCATGGGGAGTATTAAGTTATGGTCCTGAATCTGGTTTTCATTTGCTCAATAGCTTTGAATGTCAAGTAAGCTAAATGGCCATCAATTTTTGCATAATTTTTGTTCTGTTGTTACATAGGGTTAATTATAGTTCATAGTTGCTGGATTAGGCTTATGGTTGATTAGTGTAAGTTTAATTTAAGTTTTATATCTGGGAATTGTCATTTGCTTTGAAAATTTTCTAAACCAGTTACATCAGGGGTGTTTGGTACTGCTGTTGTTAATATGTTATGGTTGTTGTGATTAGCTAAACACCATCTAGGTAGCACTCTTAGGTTAAAATTAAATCATTTACCATATTGCTTTTGTAGTTTTTAAGCCCCATGGTCAAATTCCCTTTCAATTGTCGACACAGCTTAACTGTGAGATAAATGGGTTAGCACAAGTTCTAATCTAGCTCATAATTTATCTAGTTCACTTAAATTAGTAGTATTTAGTGTTAACATAACATATTTAGTCAATTTAGATAATTAGAAATCTACCAAAGTCAAATTTTTGCAAAGTTTCAAAAAGTCAAATTGCATAAGTTAACAGTTTTTCCAAATCTTGGAGGATTTTTAATTTGTTAATGGTTAGGAGTTAGGGTCTAAAATTTTCAGGTTTAGTAGTCTCCTAGGTGGTGATTATCAGAGTATTTTTACGATAATTTTTGGATTTTTTTAGGAGTACTTTTTAAGCCCTTGATTAGGGCTGTTTGACTAATATTTCCCCTGACCCATCAGACTTGGAGTTGGGTCAGTATTTCACTTGGTCATATCTTGGTGAATTCTGGGTCAAAGTCCTTGATCTCAGGTGTTTTAGAATCCCCCTTAGGTTATCTAGTTAGAAGTGCATTTGATTTTTCCTCCTTGGCTTATTAGACGACTTATTTTGGCCCTTCTTTTGGCCTGCTGCTGCTGCTATTCATTTGCTGAGCTTCTTGATTTTGTTGTTATCATTGCTATTTGTTGCTGTAATTGTTGTTGTTCATATATTTGTATAAGCTTTTGTAAGCTTGGTGCTTATTCAAGCTTACTTGATCTTATTTTGGTTCTTAGCTGCTGCTATTGTTCTTAGTTTTCTTGTTCTTGATTTTTTTGTGATCATCTTTTTGGAAGCTATTATTGATATTGTTTCTTGTGAATCTCCTTGTTGTTGTTATAATGATTGCTTAGGATTACAGCTTATTTAACTCATTTGTGTTGCGTGGAATTTCAAAAGAAAAGAAAACAAAAATTTTGAACACAAAAATCAATTTTCAATCTTGACTGTTTTGGTTTTTAATTCGGAATGAAGTTTGTTTGAGTTTGATTTGTACAAAATCAGTTTTCCAAAAAGTGTTTTTAGTCTGTGTTTGTGAACATTTGAAAAAGAAAAGTAAGAAAAGAAAAAAATAATTAAGTGCAAAAAGGTCTGGGCAAGGTTCGAACCCCAGACCTCATGCTCACAAGAAACACAACACACCACTCAATAACCAACTCTGCCCTTGGGTCTTTTGCGTTTATATTTGCACTCTTTATTTAGTTAACCAGTTTTTAGTTAGTTTTGCTTATTTAAGCTTATTTCCCAGCTTTTTTGTATTGTACCCCCCACTTTTCTTATTTTTCATAAATCCATATTAGCTTGTAGAATTTATCAAAAAAATCTCGGATTTGTTTCACTAGTTTTAATATTTATTTTCAATTAATTTAGTTAAAATGGTATTTAATTCATAGTAAATAGAATTTTTGTTAAAAAATTATTTTTCTTTTTTTTAATTTTCTTTTGTCTTTTAGTGCGTTGTAAAATTGTTTGTGCTTCCGTAGGACCTTTCGTGCTTAAAATTCACGTTTTTATTTGCGCGTTGACGTTTATCTTAAATAAACGTCACGTTTATTTGTCAATTTGTGTTTTAGGATTCCCGATACCTAACTTTGCTTCCCGTAATGTTTTAGGACTTCCCTAGTTTACCTATTGCCTTTTATTTCCCATTAGGTTGTTTATAATCCGTTTACGTTTGTTAATTCACAATTCTCGTTAATTTAACGTATCACAAAACCAAACAAACCTTCCAACATACAAGATTTTAATCTCAATCTCACTCGAAGCTTTCCATTCACACCTCGTTGGGGTACGACCCGGGAAATCACTTCCCGGTCTCACAATTTAAATATCACTTTCACAAGTTTTGCGAGGTAATATTTTTCCTAAAAGGTTTACTCGTATTACTTCACGTCTATTTGTCTCACGATAAATTAGACCTCACGTTTGTTGATATATTGATAAATTGTTTTTGCACACACCAAAACACAACGAATCAAATGGCGCCGCTGCCGGGGAGGCTGTGTGTCGAAAGTCTCGATAAGGTTTAAACGATTAGTCTTGTAGAACCTTCGCAAGAAGTTACGCTTTCATAAAACTTATAAAAAACCAAAAATATTTTTCTTTTGTTTCTATATATGTATATAAGATAAGAAAAATACAAAAAGATTTTCCCGTTTCTTTGTTTAATAAAAACAACATTAAAATATTACCACCGCAAACCAAGACAGAACACCTACCAACTGGGGGTGTGACCATAATATGTTCCCAAACCAAAGATCAAAACTTGACTTTATATCACTTGCGTTTTGGAAAACTTTTAAACGGGAAACACACTGTAAGAGGAGTCGAAACGGTATGTGGCGATCCAACGAACTTCGTCCAGTGAGAGATCTATTCTTCTCTCCCGCTCCTTTGTGCGTTTTTCTTTAGAAATCGACCTTGCGTTCTTGATTATTGGTTTAAGTTCCCCTGTCGTTAAAGTGGTATTGTTTTAATTGATATTTTCTTTTGTGGTGCATGCGCACGCGTTCGTCTACGTCAACAAGTCCTTTGCAATCGCTTAACAACATTCCAAGAAGAAGCCGTAATCGATGACGTACCAATCCAATAGTCGAACCTGAGATTCATACTATTCCCATCATGGCGGCCAAGCCCACTATGAATGAGCTTCTCCAAGCACCCATCGAGGGTTACGGAGATGCTATCGTTGTTCCAGCCATCGTGGCTGACATCTTTGAGCTCAAGACGGGGTTGATAAACCTTGTCACTTCACGACAATTCTATGGTTTCGAAAGGGACGATCCTCAAGATCACATTCGATGGTTTAACAAAATCACGTCCACCATCAAATGCAAAAATGTCCCTGAAGAAGCAATCAAACTCCTTCTCTTCACGTTTTCCCTCGATGGGGCTGCCAAGAATTGGCTAGACAAACAACCCCCTCGATCGATTGAAACATGGGAAGATTTGGTTAAGAAGTTTGTGAACGAATTCTTCCCTCCTTCCAAAACCACGGCCCTCAAGAATGAGATCAGGAAATTCACACAGAAATTTGATGAATCATTCAGTGAGGCATGGGACCGTTATAAGGATATGCTTCGTAAATGTCCTCATCATGGTTTTTCCGAGTTAATGCAACTCGACACTTTCTATAATGGTGTGAGCCAAATTGATCAAGACTCTCTCAATGCCTCCGCGGGTGGTAATTTCTTGAATCGAACCACAAGAGATGCTTTAGTGATCATCGAGAATAAGTCTAAGGTCCGCATTCAACGAAGCAAGCCTGTTGTTTCACAAGTAAATGTTGGTCCTTCTACCTCATCACCCGTGGCTCAATCTAGCACCGATGCTAGGCTTGACAAGCTCACCGAAGCTATTCATGCTTTGGTTCTCACCAAAAACAAGAAAGTTTCTTCTCAACCTGCCGAAGTCAAAAAGGTTTAAATTTGTTTTACTTGTGGTGGTCCACACGCATATTACAATTGTACTGCCACCGATGGCAATCCATTTGAAGTTAATGCAATAGTCGGTAAATCAAATCAAGGAGGTAACCAATACCGTCCTCAAGTTGACCCGAATTATCGTGCTAGCAACCAAGGTGGTCCACCCAGTTTTTCTCAACCCAATAATCCAAATCGATTTATTCAAAATCAACAAAGAAATCAAAATGTTCAAAATCAATTTCATACCCCTAATAATCAATTTTCAAATCAAGGGGGTAATTTCAATCAAGGTTTTCAAGCTCATAATCACCAAGCTCCTAATGTTGCTTCAAATGAACTTGGTAATTACATTAAGGCAAATGAAGCTAGCATGAGGAATATGCAAAACCAAATCAACACTTTGAAGAATGATTTTCAATCTTCAATGTCGAGACAAGGTCATGAGTGTAACACCCCGAAAATTTGATAAGCAGCGGAAGTCTAACCGGGGTCATTACAGTTTAGTACACAGTCATACTCATAGAAAACAATTCAAACGATAGTCAATATCATTCCATGAAAACTCAAATAGTCAGAGTTACAAACATTTTTCCAAAATGTTAATTGTTTCGCAAAAGAAGTGATGAGTTTGTAAAGAATGATATAATTATTGGAATAAAAAGGGAGGTCATGTGTGCCCTTTTGCCAGCTCCGTGCCGCTATGCTTGCTAATTTCCTGAGATAAACATGCTTAAAAAGTCAACACAAAGGTTGAGTGAATTCATAGTAGTTTAAATAGTAATAGTGTGAACACAAGTCAAGCATTTGAAATAAACAAGCCAAGATAGACAGGTCTTGACTAAACTGGTGAAATATTGCTCCTAAGCCTCACGAAACGCAAGCCTTAACATTGATTTGACATATCATAAAGATAATAACAATCACCTACACCACATAGGATGTAAATGACAAGGGGCCCTCGGTGACAGGAAATGTGCCAGATTTCCATGGTACCTCGAATATAGCACACCTCCTGCCAAGTGATCACCTTGACAGAGGTGGGCTGCCATTCCGATAGATCTACCAACTATATTCGCGCTCACTCGCAAGTGATTAAGGTTCGTGATATGAGGGACTTATAGCACGGGTGTCAACTTAGGCAATATCAGGTGGTAACAGCATACAGCAAATACTTGTGTTCGATTTATAGCATATATCTCCCCACAGGGTTTAAAAACAATTAAAAATGTGGGACCATGAACTCACCTGACAGGTGTGTGTGAATCGCAATGGTGCTCAAAAGTAATGGTGTACTGCTACGACTAGCAATGAAATTCCTCCGACTTGCGACCTATAAATATATAGTCATCGGTGTCTTAGATTTGATTCGTAAATGACATCTGATATGTCATGAGTACGGTGATATTGATTCGGGTGTCTTAAATATATTCCAAAATAACTTTATGTAGTTATTTGTATCGTTGATATGAACCGGGGTTCAATAAATGTTAATTCCTTTGTGAAAATAATATCGTTAAAAATATTTATAATTAAATATTTTTAGTAAAGTTACATATTTATTTTTAAGTTACAAAGTATATATGTATTTATATATGTAAAATAATTATTTCACAAAATATCTTTGTCCAAATTTTACCTTTAACATTAATAAAGTTACACTTTTTACCCTTTGGTCAAAAACGATTACATTTTTAGTCCTTGTCATACTTTTTACCCTTTGCACCTTGATCTTTTCGAAATTTACAGTTTCTATCTTTCAATTTATATTAGAAATCGATAGTATTATACTTAGTCTGACAGTTTGGTAGTTTGACAGTTTTAGTCCCTTAACGATAACTTTTGCAAAAATAGTCCTTGGTCAAGTTTTCGAAAAACAAACCTTTTTATTACAATAAAAGTAGTGATTATAACTTACAAAAATTCCTTAAAACCTGTTTTATGCCTCTCGCTATTTTCCAACTTTTGAACCGAAAATATCCTTTTGAAACCAAATGGGCTCGTTAGCCCAGGCCAGGCCCAAGTGGCGTTTCTTGTTTGTATAAAATAGTGCTCGACATGGTTTAGTTTAGGCGTAGTTTTCATAGTATAAGATCGAGGGTGTCTTGCATGTTTCGCTAGTTTGGTTAAGCGCGAGTCGAAAAATTAGAGTGTCGAATAATATATGTAGGTTGTACGTATAAAAATGAAATGGTGAGCCCTTTCCTCAAGGGTGTCGAGATGTGTAAAAATAGTCATAAGTGTAATGAGTGTGATACACTAAGAAAATAACGTGCATCGTGATGCGTGGGAATCGCACCTTGCTTTACCTCTCGAGGGATCTCGAGAAGCTTACAACCCCCACCAGGCAGTGTACCTGATCGTTGTAGTATAGTATAGTGACAAGTACCGGGGGATTGATCGTTCAGCTTAGGAATAGTGTCGCTAGGATTCGAAAACCTAATTAATAGTTCTAAAGGTGAGGGATGATTATTTTTGTATTTTTATATTTTTATGAAAGCAAGTAAAATCTCGGTTTTGGAAGAGTGGGCGGAATTAGTTGCTATTCAACTAACCCAAAACTAATATATATTCAAAATAAAATACTGAAAATGAAATTAAACTAAATTATACTAATGTTGTGAGCAGTAATTGGAGAAATTGTGTTTACTTAGACTTCACTACTCCCTAGACATCTTTTACACGTTAATTACTTGTTATACTTGTATGGATGACGGATTGTATTCCTTAATACCATTCATGGGGTGGCATACATAACTCCCCAACTCTATGAGCTCTTATCTCCTCCTACACCATGACCCAGCACAACTATAGGGATTGTAAACAGTGGCTCATACATTAAATACAACCAATAAAGACCTAGTACGCCTCGGTTCATGTTTCTTAAGACGTTCAAGCATGTTACCATTTGGAGATCTGCCAGTTTTCTTAAGCCTAACATATAAATCATTCATCCAAGAACAAGAATAAACAAGTAATCAACACATAATCAACATCTAGATTTCATTAGATCTAAGCAAACACAAGAGAGATCTAGCCTAGCATAATGGAATTGAGACAAGAACAAGATATAAACAACCAACACATAGACATATTGATTGAATTAGAAGAACACTTATCTCAATTACAATGCAAGGTATCAAGGGTTTGGAACCCTTGAAAAACCTGTAAAAGAGGCACCAAATTCGTCTTTAGGGTTTCACCAAAACTTCTCTCTTTTTTAATGTAAAAACATGAAAACTATATATAGGAAAACTGGGCTGACGGCGTCAAGACAAGCATGTGACGCCGTCACCTCGCCACCAAATACTTCCTCGGACGGCCTTGATCTACTTATGACGGCCTATGTGACGCCGTCACCACCTACGGTATTTTATTCTTGGGACTTTGACGCCGTCAGGATGGATTTTGACGCCGTCATCAACTACGGTGTTTTATTCTTGATGTCTGACGCCGTCAGGGTGTAACTCTTGACGCCGTCACCTAGTGTCTTCAGCATGGAAAACTGATACTTTGCCGTTTTCTTCACTTTTATGCTCCAAAAACGTCCAAAATGGCTTCTTTTCCAGAATTCACTCTCCAAACACCTAAAATCACAAAAGGAACGATTTAGGGCAATATTTGATCAAATAAAGTCGGATTCGGGCTTAAATAACCCCCTAAAAACGGATCATTTTTCACCTCATCACATCGTGAGAATCTTAAAGTGATATGCATGAAACTAGAGTAGGAATTGAAAAGGGTGATGGTAACTTACAACACAAAAAATGGTGGTGGTGATGTCGTGTGTACGAGACAAGTAAACGAGCAAACGTGGTACCCTCTTCCGTCTAGTGATCCTATATCCAAAATAGTTACCCAACTCGTACTCTTGATCCAAAACCTTGCGTGTGTGTCCTATTCTCGTTCGACAGCAACCAAGAAAGAAGTAGAGAGTTTTTGTGATTTGAAAACTTGGTGAAACTTGAGAGTGTGAGAAATCTTGCATTTAATGTGGTTTATATAGGGTAGTAAGAGTAGTTGTATGTTTGACATGGTGAGACATGTCGCTTAGTTGTCATTCGAGTGTAGACAAACTTGTCTCTTGGCCTTGCCCTCTAGTCTTATCGAGTTGAGGTAGTGAGGAGCAAACAAGGGTTGACCTTGATTTGTTTAAGCATGGCTAGGTTGAGTAGAGTAATAAATAATAGGATTAGAGCACATGTGGTAATTGTTGGTTGGGGGAATATGGAACACTCGATCCCTTGGTCATTAACCGATTAAGATCACTAGGTGGATATTGTGATTACTCAATGGTTCGACGGCTACATAGGTGGCTCATTGTCGCTTGATACAAGGTCAAAGGGTGATTGTATGTTTTGTGTCGTGTGAGTAGGGAACTGATGAGTGTGTAAATACTCATCATTTTTATCGTATCAGAACTGCCAAAACATCCAAAAACACTCAGAAATGCATCAAAATACAGAATTTACCCCAAAAGTGTGTTTTATATGTTTTAGATGCAAAATGTTTAAAAACAAATGAAAAACGGACAAAGTTTGCATAATTGGCAGTTTCAGTCCCTCAAGTTTCATAAATTGACAAAACTAGTTCCTGAAGGTTTAAAACGAAAGAAAAGTCAACCCAAGGCATTTAAAAGTAAAATATTATCAAAAACGATCCTTGGGTGAAAAGTTTGAGAAAATTACACATTTGATCCCTACAGTTTCAAAAAATGGCAAAACAAGTCCTCGGGAATTTAAAAATTGGAATTTATCAAATATTTCCCTTGTACTATTTACAAATGGCAATTTTAGTCCTTTTGTTATCTTTGGAAAAGTTTCATGTTTAACCCTTCAAATTTCAGAAAAATACAATAATGGTCCTTTAACTTTGCAAATTGGCAATTTTGGTCCTCGGGTGTTCAAATTGGAGAAAACACATTATAAGTCCTTGTGGAATTTCAAAGTTGGCAAGATAGATCCTTAGGAGAAGTTTGGAAAATTTACAGCATGGGTCCCTCAAGTTTCAGCAATTACAAGAATGGTCCTTGGGCTCATCAAGCTTAAACTAACCAAACTAAACCCCTTAATACTTCATAAGCCAAAATCCAAATCCACAACTCACACTAGCCCACTCTCAGTCCATCCCTTGGCCCAAAACAAACCCCCTTTTTTTATATCAAAAGCCGGTCAAAGTGGGTCAAACCCACTTCCCTCCCTGCCAAAACCACCACCCGTGCATGCTATTCCCTGCTACCCCTGCCTACTTCATCATCACACCTCCTCTGCTACTCCATTCACCAACACTCCACCCCCTACACTACATTTCCATCACAAAATAACAAAAACCACACCCTACAAGCTATATCTGCCAAGTTGTAACTTCCTTTTTCCCGCCAAAATGAAATAACGGGTAAGATTGCTCCATACTCATCCAATGGTCCAAGTTAATGGTGGGAAAGCTCAGAGGAACAAGACAAGATGGAAACCTTAATAAATTTTTAGTATAAATAGGCCATTTGTAAGCCAATTTTGGCAGTAGGTAATTTTAGTGTAAATTAGGTTAAATGTGTTTTAGTTTATTTTAGTTTGTCAATCTTGTATTGTAATGTTCAATTCCCAGTTAATAAAAACTTCAAGTTTTTGAAATTACTTCCATCAATTTCTGTTTCATCTTGTTTAGTTGCTTATGTGTCTGCTTATTTTTGCTGTCCAAACTGCTTAGTTCCTGATTCATTTAAGTTTATTTAGTGTGTGTATAGCTCAGTATGCAAAATCTTTCAGTATTGTAGTCTAAAAATTATGTTTCTTAGCTGTAAACTACAACAGATAGCCCAAAAGGGGTGTTTGGATCATTGTGGTTTGCTGTTATCTTTGTTGTTTCAGAGGGTACTAGTGGTTTAGATACAAAACTTAGATTGCATTTAAGTATAATTGATGCGTGGGAATTGCACCAGGCTTTACCTCTCGAGGGATCTCGAGAAGCTTACAACCCCCACCAGGCAGTGTACCTGATCGTTGTAGTATATTATAGTGACAAGTACCGGGGGATTGATCGTTCAGCTTAAGAATAGTGTCGCTAGGATTAGAAAGCCTAAATACTAGTTCTAAAGGTGAGGGATGATTATTTTTATATTTTTATATTTTTTAGAAAGCAAGTAAATATCTCGGGTTTGAAGGATTTGGGCGGAATTAGTTGCTAATCAACTAACCCAATACTAAAGATGCAATGAAAATAAAATACTAGAAATGAAAATAAGCTAAATTATACTAAAGTTGTGAGCAATAAATGGAGAAAATGTGTTTACTTAGATTTCACTACTCCCTAGACATCTTTTACACGTTAATTACTTGTTATAATTGCATGGATGACGGATCGTATTCCTTAATACCATTCATGGGGTGGCACACATAACTCCCCAATTCTATGAGCTCTTATCTCCTCCTACACCATGCCCAGCACAACTATAGGGATTGTAAACAGTGGCTCATGTATTAAATACAACCAATAAAGACCTAGTGCGCCTCGGTTCATGTTTCTTAAGACGTTCAAGCATGTTACCAAGTGGAGATCTGCCAGTTTTCTTAAGCCTAACATATAAATCATTCATCCAAGACAAGAATAAACAAGTAATCAACACATAATTAACATCTAGGTTTCATTAGATCTAAGCAAACACAAGATAGATCTAGCCTAGCATGATGGAATTAAGATAAGAACAAGATATAGACAACCAACACATAGACATATTGATTGAATAAAAAGAACACTTATCTCAATTACAATGAAAGGTATCAAGGGTTTGGAACCCTTGAAAAACCTGTAAAAGTTGCACCAAAATCGTACTTAGGGTTTCTCCAAAACTTCTCCTTTTTTAATGTGAAAATTAGAAAACTATATATAGAAAAATGGGTCTGACGGCGTCAAGACCAACCATGTGACGCCGTCACCTCGCCGCCAAAACTATTCTCGGACTGCCTTGATCTACATTTGACGCCATCAAGACTTCTCCATTTCTAGGCCGTCATGACTTTTTACTCTTGACGCCCTACCTTCGTGACGCCGTCAAATCTGTACTGGGTCGTCATGGACTTCTGCTCTTGACGCCGTCAAAGAATTACTCTTGACGCCGTCACCTACTGTTCCCAGCATGGAAAATTAAGACTTTGGCGTTTTCTTTACTTTTATGCTCCAAAAACGTCCGAATTACTTCCTTTTCCAGATTTCTCTCCCAAAGTACCTAAAATCACAAAAGGAACAATTTAGGGCAATATTTGATCAAATAAATTCGAATTCGGGCTTAAATGACCCCCTAAAAACGGATCATTTTTCGCCTCATCAATAATCAAGCATCATTTCAGTTAGTAACTACTTAAAAGTCAAAATTAAATTGTTTCATCAAGTATTAGTATAACTGTTAGGTAATTTAGTTTGTGCAAGCTTATATTTAGTTACAAGAGTAGTTTAAATAAGCTTATTTCAGATTAATAGCAGCTTATTATTTCATTAGTAGTCAATTAGGATCAATCAAATTCCATTTTAGTCAAAATTTTAGTCAATTAAAAAAGTCAAGTTAAATTGATACCCAGTTTTTTGACAAATTTTTGCTAGAGTCTCTAGGGTTCACTTTTATATGGAAATACTTTTGGATTGCTAATTTTACAAGCTTAACAGTTAGGGAAACCAAAACAAAAAGAAAAAAAGTGGTTTGGATGCTGTCTGCTTATTAGAAAAGTACCTTATAGTTGTCTGTTTAGCTTAACAGCTCCCCTGCACCATCAGTGATCAACTAAGTTTAAGGCATTCATTAGGTAATCTAAATAGTTTGGGAGTGTTATTTTTTGATGCATTTGACATTTCTGTTAGTCAGTAGAAGCTTTGCCCCATTTAGTTTGTACCCCTGAGCTTATTTGCTCAAGTTTATTAGCTTATCAGTTTAGGTGGTTCAACCAAGGTCTGAATCCAAGATTAAGGGCTGCAATGGAGATTAAGTGTTTGAAACCTGAGATTAGTGGTTAATTTAAGTTCCATTATACCTAAAGTTGTTATTTCAATTGATCCTTTGCTTATTGCTTATCTGTTTAGCTTGTGCAAATGTTCAACAACTCACCCACTTTGACCCTGCTGCCTCAGTTGCCCAGAACAGTCCACAAACTCACTTTTAAGGTTGTCTCTAGTTTAGGTTAAGTTAGATTTAGCTTTTGATTTACATTATACAAATAGCTAGTAGTATAGGATTCAAGGTTTAAGTGCTTATTTTATTGTTTGCAGCTTAATATGTGACTTATTATTGGACTGCAAATCAGCCCCTTAGGCCTGCACATCCCCTGCACCACCCTTGTGGAATAGATTTTAGAGTTGCTTCAGTAGGATTTGCATTTCATTAGTAGATTGCTTGAAGTTGTGTTGGTTTATGTTGGTGTTAGCCTTTGGCATGGCTTATTTGCTTACTGTTGTAACTGCATAATCCAACACTCACTATGTGCTCAGGTATATTTCATAAGCCTCTTACTAGCTCCACAATTGAACTCAAGCAGAGCTTGTGGGCATTTTGGAAACCCCATTGGGTGAACTTATAAGCTCAAAGGTTATTATGGGCCTTTGATCAGCTCTGTGGACCCCACGGTGGGCTGCTGTTGGCCTGTTGAGGCCTGAGTATTCTGTGATACCTTAGCATTGCTTATTTGATACTTATGGCTTACCCTTAGTGCTTATTGTGTTCTTTTTAGCCAATTTAGATTCCCCTCAGTAGTGTTTAGCTTATTTTCTTCTATGTAGCTTATTTGTAGCTTTTTGGATCAAAAATCCATATTTGATAGCTTATTAGTGTGGAAAACTAGAAGGGGGTTGAATAGTTTTACGTCTTTTTCGTTTTATTAGCTTTCTAAAAGTTGGCTTCTAAAGTTTAGATGAAAGTTTCAAATCTTTAATGCGGAAATATAGGTACAATTTTATTTACGATTTCGTATAAACACCACTTATGTACAATGCACAATTTCAAAACACTTTAATGTGAAAATGGCGATACTAGTGTATTTACAATTTTGTATAAACACTACTTAAGTTTAATGTTGGAAAAGAGTTTATAATTTTGTATATCATATATAGGCATATATATGTATAAGTGTTTTAATATAAGTTTGTGTATTTGGTTTGTTTTTTAAAGACTAATATTATGAATGAGTTTTAGTTTGATCTTTATGTGAAATCAATATGTGCACAACACAAGCAATAATAATTATGTATGGAATGCTAGTAAGTATGTAATTAAAAAGTGAGAGATGGAAAGATCAAACCGAGAGACAAAGGATTTATAGTGGTTCGGCTACAAGGACATCTTCCTTGCCCTACTCCACTCCCCGAGTCACCTACTCGAGAGTTTTCTTCACTAGATCAAAAACCTCCTTTATGGCGGAGAAAACCTTACACACCAATTAGCACACCACAACAATGTCACACCACAATCACAACTTCAACACAACTTCTTCACACCAATCTTCTTCACACCTATCTTCTACACACCAATCTTCTACACTTCAAATTTCTTCACAACTTTCTACTTTGCTCCTAGCTTCTTCACAACTTAATACTTCCTAACTCTTTTTCTTCACGCCACTTGTTTCTTCACTCCTTCACTACTAAGTCCTATGCACTACTCCAAGATATACACTACTTCACAACTACTAGGCTTCAAGGTCTTCTCAACTTCAAAGCTTCAACTTCTTTGTCTTCACAACTATCTCCACTTTAATGAACTACCACAACTTATTTCTTTTATCACTAATCCTATCCACCTCTACCTCTTCACTACTAGTACAACTTCACACCTTCAATAGATCTAGATCCTATATCTAAATCTATCTAACCAATGTATACACAATGTTCACAAGAAAGAAAATGATATACAAGATGAACTAAATAAACAACTTAGATAGCAAGATGATACTAAGTTGTAATACTCCTAATCTTGATAATTAGGAGTATTCTTCTCTTTGCACTTGAAAGAATGAGGCTTTGGATCACTTGGAAACAAAGGCTTATGAATTGTATGATCAAAGGATTTTTAGGATTGAAATGGAGATTTGAATCAGAAAGTTTATGTGCAAAAAGGTGAGGAAAAAATCCAGGTTTAAGGTGGTATTTATAGGCAACAGATTCTGACAGAGGAGCGTGGCCGGTCCCCTTAAATCATGGCCGGCCCCCTTAAAATTAAGGGGACCGCCCTTTATAATTAAGGGGGCCGCCCAGCTGAAACGGCCAGATTCTTTGTCTTTTAGTGGGGAAAGTTTATTTGGTGAAAAACTAACTGATTTTGGTTAAAAATTTGAATTCATATATTTAGTATGAATAAAACATTTTTCTTTATTACCAAAAGTGTTTTTCAAAAATATATAATATGTTTATATAATTAAATAAACTTTGTAATACTTAATTAAACTTTCCTTTGATCTTATAATGCATTAAACACTATGTTTATTCATACCTTAAGTGATTAGATGGAGAAAGTGATTATTAACTACTAAATACTTGTTTACGTCATTATCTTTGATTTAATGTGTTTTCGTTTTGTGATTATCAAAACATAGAGATATCGAAAGATATGAATAACGTTTTTAGTCGTTTATTTATATCAACAATTAGGATTTTCTGCCATTAAATTAGACTTCCATTCTGCTTATTAATAAGTCCTAATTAAATTGTCTTCACAAAAGTTTCTAATTTACAGTAGGTTATTAGTTTTGTAAAAGAAAAATAAGAAAAAAATCAAAAATATAATATTAGTGATAGCTTCTATTTAATAGGATTTATTTTTTTTAGCTTATTAATAAGCACTTTTTCATTTTTATAATTTTCTTAGATTTATTTTATGTTAAAGTAATTGTAGGAATTTTTTCAGATTTTTATCCTTTCATTTAGTATTTATTATAATTAATATTAGTTTAATAATAATTAAGTAATATTAGTTAATTAAATAGGTTTATTAATTTTTATTTAACAACAGTAATTTTTTATATTTTTCCTAGGTTTTATATATCATAAAATAATTTTAGGAAATTTTTCATAATTTTCACTGTTCATTTTCTATTTTTCTTAATTTTAATTAGTTTAAAGTAATTAATAAATAGTAATTAATTAATAATAAATAGAGAAAAAGTAGGAAAAATATATTTTTGGTTTTTAAATTACTTTTATATTATTTAAGAATTTTTAGAATTAAATTTTCATTTTTCTAGCTTAAATTCATAATTAGTGTATTTTAAATATTATTAATTAGTAATTAATTAATAGTATTAAATAGTGTAAAAATTATTTTTCTTTTTCTAAAAATTTTATTTTATCATTAGGATTGTAAAAATGTAATTTTCATATCCGTAGGTATTTTATTTTACAAAACTCGCGTTTTATTTCGTACGTCTACGTAGAATTAAATCATACGAACGCGTTTTAGACTTAGCTCACGTTTTTAGTGTATCTGATTATCAGTAAATGTTAATATAGTGTTTCTAAGTTATTTTCATTCCTCATATCTTAGTGTAATCATACAAATCACTCAAACCCCTTTTCTATCCAAATTCACCCGATCAAAAACCCGTTTTTATACCATCACACCTCGTCGGGACATAACGACCCGGGGAAACCACTATACTTCCGCGGAGGTTGACTCTAGGCTGTTTGACCTAATTTACCATCACCTGGTCAATTTAGGTTGACTGTTTGGAGCCAATCAAAATTTAGCGCCGCTGCCGGGGAGGTCGTGCGCATATTCTAAACGGTTTTACAGATTAGTGAATCTGGATATTCACTCATTGTATGTTTACCATCCTTTGTTTATATTTTCTTTTTATAAAAACTAAACTGTTCACGAAAACTTTTTAAATTAGTTTTCAACGAACACAAAAACACAAAAAGATTTTCTTTCTTATAAAATGTTTATCAAAAATCCCAAAAATATCCATCTTTACCCTCATACCTTTTTGATTCTTCATCCTTTTACCCTCTATCCTTTTGATTCTAACATTTTCCACTTGCCCTGTAATTGATTTTAATGGCATCTCTCGATAACGATTTCTTTGAACAAAGGTCCTTTAAGAGCAAAATTGAAAAACTTATGGCCATGTCAAAAATGTCGAGATGTCGTGTTGATTATGATGGACCTTCGATCCCTATTCCCTCTCCGGTGAGGGAAATGGAACAAGAAACCGGGGTGACAAAGGACCCTGTACTTTCCTCTAACAATGAAAGTGCTAAATACGTCCAACCTACGGTTGTCCAAAAATCTAAGATCACAATTGCTCCTAAACCGTCAAGAATTGATCCTAACCTTTCACGGTTTACGGTTAAAAGTTTGTCAAGCAAACGTATTGAGCTTAGGGCAGTGACTGAAAAGAACGACTTACCTAATCTTCACGTTCATCAAGAACAAAAACCCGAGACCATAACGGAAGTGGTGGAAATTCCTAGCTCTAAGAGCACACCACTTGTCCCACCTCCGGATTTTATTCCTTGTGTTGGTTGTGGTGAGCCGCTTTTTGGTTTACCATGTCGTTGGTGTACATGTGAGAAATGTGGTAATGATATTTGAGACGGGAGTTGTTTGTTTTGTGGTTCGAGGAATTCATTTGCTTATGATCCTAATCAGAACTCATTCAACGACTCTTCAAATTTTTCAAATTACCCATCACATTCATACGAGCAAGAATCATATTATCCAAATCACAATGATGCTTCGTATCAAAATACACCAAACTTTTCGTGTGAATATTGTGGAGGTCCTCACCAAGGTTTTGATTGTCAAAATAGTCAAAATTTTGGTTATGACCAATATCCATACAATTCACCAAACCAGACTCAACAGTTTAACTGTTGTGAGTACTGTGGTGGCCCACACTACAGTTCTGATTGTCAATCGGGCAACACGCTTGTCTATGAGCAGTTTCCCGATAACAATTATGACTCTAGCACATACGACTCACAGCCACATCAGTTTTACTGTTGTGAATACTGTGGAGGTCCTCACTTTAGCTCGGATTGTCAAACAAGGAATCCATTTCCTTGTAACAATTATGACTATTCAATTCAAGACCAACCTCCACAGTACCAAATGATCCAAGCAACTCCTCATGATACCGAGCAAGACATTTTACTAGAGGCTCGTGAAATTTTGCAAAAACTTAAGGAGGAGTTTGCCACTACATCGTTTCAAGAATCTCGTGAAAAATCAATGGCAGAATTACTTGCTGAAGAACGATATGCTAGAAACGAAATGAGCATGGAAGAATTACTTGCTGAGCAAAGAGCCGCTAAAATACGTGCCAATATTCGTTATGCTGCTCTTTATGATGACGATGATGACAGTGATGATGATGAAGATAACATTGTTATTATTCAAAAAGATTCATCAGATTCATCAATTGTGATTCCTTCCATGGATAATCAGGGAGAAAATAATTTGACAGTCACTAGCCGTTGATCAAATGGAACTTGAAAATTCCATAACTGCTAGTACTCCTCAACTCCCTCAGTTTATTGATATGACACCCAAAGTTCACTCTCACTCTCCGAATATGGGGGATGAGCATCTTAGCACTGTTCCTGAAATGGAACCGGACGAAATCATAAAGTCTAGTGTTGAGAACCTTGTTCCAATCCCAGGAGAGTCACAGGGGACTTTTGATCATGTGTGTGATTTACCTTCTCCTCCTGAAAATCCAAAAGATCATTTTGAGACTTTCTCCGATTTTAATGATGATTGTACATCTTATGGAGAAGTTGAGTATGAAGAGGCACCACTGACTCATTCTGATGTTGACCCTCTTATTGAGGAGTTCACAAATACACTTACTCACATCAATCCACTTCCATTGGGAAGTGATGACGGTCTCCTTGATTTTGAAGCCGATATGGGAGAAACTGAAAATCTTTTAAACTCTAATCCCAACATCGAGCTTAGTATTTCACATGCTGATGAAAATTCTTTATCTTCTGGAGACATCAGTCATGTGGAAGGATTACCTTCTGAGCTAGTCAGCTTAGAAGAAGTGAATGATGAGACTGACACTGAAATCAAGGATGAAGCACTTCGTGCAACATTATTAAATGTCAATCTCCTCATTTCAAAAATCGAGGCTTTCAATATGAAACCTATTTCATCTCCTATCCCGATTAAGGATAGTGACATTTTCTCCGACGATCCTATTCCGGAGTTTGAAGCCTTTACTTTTGATCATATGGGAGAGAAGATTAGTGGCAGTACCACTTCTCATTCTCAAATTTCTCTCCCCGAATATGATTCATTCACCTTTGAGGAGTTCTCCGGTGAACTCACTCATATCATGACTCCTCTGGAGTATGATAGCCCGGGGGAGATGCACTCAATCATGAGAATTTGCAAATTCCCACCAACCCTCCCGGGATGTTTACGAGCTTAACCCTTGAAATCCAAATTCAGGCTAATGAGCCTGATCTCGAGGAAGAAGATCAAATCATGATTTTCATCATGGTTTTCTTCCTTTTCTTCACCTACAGGGTAACTTCTCCTGTTCTCCACTCCTTCGGGAATGAAGACATTATCTTTGACCCCGGCATCACCGCTTATATTTTTCACTATCTTAAGTCGGGTACTTATCTCATCGGTGTGGAACTTTCACGTGCTTCAAATGTTTGTCCAAACATCTTGAATGAAAGTCCGATGGTGATTGTTTCTATCACATCATGCTTCCCCAAGGACAAATGAATTCGGGGTCGAGTCAAGCTAGTGACTCGGTAAACAAAAACAGTAGCATTTACTTAGGGTTTTCACCCTAAGTGTGGGGGAGTTCCCCCTGTTGTGGTTACAAATAAAGTGAAAATACAAAATGGTGTTTCCACATTTAGATTGTAATGTTGCCCTTTTACGTTCAAAGAGTCGGCATAATAGCCGGGACTTTGAATATTGAGGACAATATTCAATTCTAAGTGTGTGGGGGAAATTCTAGCGAATTTTATCACATTTTACCATCTAGTACCCCCGTTTTTGACCAAAATTTTAAAAAAATTTCACTGGAGCTCAAAATTTTTTGTGGTTATCAGTCCGCCATGTCTAAATGACAAAAGGATTGGCTAATCCAAGAGCAAATGGCTCTTGGTAAAGATATATCAAATCCGTTGACGACTTGCAATTTGCCCAAAATTGTATGGTATATCAACTCGCCATATCCCAAAAAGTAAATGAGTTGGCTAGCCCACAAGATTATGGCTTGTGGTAAACGCCGTGGAAAAACCATAATTGGTAATCAGCTCACCAAGATGTTCACTTAGTCCATCAAGAGTTGGCTAGTCCAGAAGCAAACGGCTTTTGGTAAAGATAAATCAAATCCGTCGAAAGCTGGTCGTTTGCTCAAAATCACATGGTTATCAGGTGGACCATAGTTCTTACTTGAATCGATACATCTGGCTACTCCAGAAGTGATGGCTTTTGGTAAAGAATTTCAAATCCATTAAGTTTTTCTCAAAAGATTGCTAGGGACTAGCAATAGTTTAGTGTGGGGGATTGATGAGTGTGGAAATACTCATCATTTTTATCGTATCTGAACTGCCAAAACATCCAAAAACACTCAGAAATGCATCAAAATACAGAATTTATCCCAAAAGTGTGTTTTATATGTTTTAGATGCAAAATGTTTAAAAACAAATAAAAAACGGACAAAGTTTGCATAATTGGCAGTTTCAGTCCCTCAAGTTTCATAAATTGACAAAACTAGTCCCTAAAGGTTTAAAACGAAAGAAAAGTCAACCCAAGGCATTTAAAAGTAAAATATTATCAAAAACGATCCTTGGGTGAAAAGTTGGAGAAAATTACACATTTGGTCCCTACAGTTTCAAAAAATGGCAAAACAAGTCCTCGGGAATTTAAAAATTGGAATTTATCAAATATTTCCCTTGTACTATTTACAAATGGCAATTTTGGTCTTTTGTTATCTTTGGAAAAGTTTCATGTTTAACCCTTCAAATTTCAGAAAAATACAATAATGGTCCTTTAACTTTGCAAATTGGCAATTTTGGTCCTCGGGTGTTCAAATTAGAGAAAACACATTATAAGTCCTTGTGGAATTTCAAAGTTGGCAAGATAGATCCTTGGGAGAAGTTTGGAAATTTTACAGCATGGGTCCCTCAAGTTTCAGCAATTACAAGAATGGTCCTTGGGCTCATCAAGCTTAAACTAACCAAACTAAACCCCTTAATACTTCATAAGCCAAAATCCAAATCCACAACTCACACTAGCCCACTCTCAGTCCACCCCTTGGCCCAAAACAAACCCCCCTTTTTTGATATCAAAAGCCGGTCAAAGTGGGTCAAACCCACTTCCCTCCCTGCCAAAACCACCACCCGTGCCTGCTATTCCCTGCTACCCCTGCCTACCTCATCATCACACCTCCTCTGCTACTCCATTCACCAACACTCCACCCCCTACACTACCTTTCCATCACAAAATAACAAAAACCACACCCTACAAGCTATATCAGCCAAGTTGTAACTTCCTTTTTCCCGCCAAAATTAATTAATGGGTAAGATTGCTCCATACTTATCCAATGGTCCAAGTTAATGGTGGGAAAGCTTAGAGGAACAAGACAAGATGGAAACCCTAATAAATTTTTAGTATAAATAGGCCATTTGTAAGCCAATTTTGGCAGTAGGTAATTTTAGTGTAAATTAGGTTAAATGTGTTTTAGTTTATTTTAGTTTGTCAATCTTGTATTGTAATGTTCAATTCCCAGTTAATAAAAACTTCAAGCTTTTGAAATTACTTCCATCAATTTCTGTTTCAGCTTGTTTAGTTGCTTATGTGTCTGCTTATTTTTGCTGTCCAAACTGCTTAGTTCCTGATTCATTTAAGTTTATTTAGTTTGTGTATAGCTCAGTATGCAAAATCTTTCAGTATTGTAGTCTAAAAATTCTGTTTCTTAGCTATAAACTACAACAGATAGCCCAAAAGGGGTGTTTGGATCATTGTGGTTTGCTGTTATCTTTGTTGTTTCAGAGGGTACTAGTGGTTTAGATACAAAACTTAGATTGCATTTAGGTATAATCAAGCATCATTTCAGTTAGTAACTACTTAAAAGTCAAAATTAAATTGTTTCTTCAAGTATTAGTATAACTGTTAGGTAATTTAGTTTGTGCAAGCTTATATTTAGTTACAAGAGTAGTTTAAATAAGCTTATTTCATATTAATAGCAGCTTATTATTTCATTAGTAGTCAATTAGGATCAATCAAATTCCACTTTAGTAAAAATTTCAGTCAATTAAAAAAGTCAAGTTAAATTGATACCTAGTTTTTTGACAGATTTTTGCTAGAGTCTCTAGGGTTCACTTTTATATGGAAATACTTTTGGATTGCTAATTTTACAAGCTTAACAGTTAGGGAAACCAAAAAAAAAAGAAAAAAAGTGGTTTGGATGTTGTCTGCTTATTGGAAAAGTACCTTATAGTTGTCTGTTTAGCTTAACAGCCCCCCTGCACCATCAGTGATCAACTAAGTTTAAGGCATTCATTAGGTAATCTAAATAGCTTGGGAGTGTTATTTTTTGATGCATTTGACATTTCTGTTAGTCAGTAGAAGCTTTGCCTCATTTAGTTTGTACCCCTGAGCTTATTTGCTTAAGTTTATTAGCTTATCAGTTTAGGTGGTTCAACCAAGGTCTGAATCCAAGATTAAGGGCTGCAATGGAGATTAAGTGTTTGAAACCTGAGATTAGTGGTTAATTTAAGTTCCATTATACTTGAAGTTGTTATTTCAATTGATCCTTTGCTTATTGCTTATCTGTTTAGCTTGTGCAAATGTTCAAAAACTCACCCACTTTGACCCTGCTGCCTCAGTTGCCCAGAACAGTCCACAAACTCACTTTTGAGGTTGTCTCTAGTTTAGGTTAAGTTAGATTTAGCTTTTGATTTACATTATACAAATAGCTAGTAGTATAGGATTCAAGGTTTAAGTGCTTATTTTATTGTTTGCAGCTTAATATGTGACTTATTATTGGACTGCAAATCAGCCCCTTAGGCCTGCACATCCCCTGCACCACCCTTGTGGAATAGATTTTAGAGTTACTTCAGTAGGATTTGCATTTCATTAGTAGATTGCTTGAAGTTGTGTTGGTTTATGCTGGTGTTAGCCTTTGGCATGACTTATTTGCTTACTGTTGTAACTGCATAATCCAACACTCACTATGTGCTCAGGTATATTTCATAAGCCTCTTACTAGCTCCACAATTGAACTCAAGCAGAGCTTGTGGGCATTTTGGAAACCCCATTGGGTGAAATTATAAGCTCAAAGCTTATTTTGGGCCTTTGAACAGCTCTGTGGACCCCACAGTGGGCTGCTGTTGGCTTGTTGAGGCCTGAGTATTCTGTGATACCTTAGCATTGCTTATTTGATACTTATGGCTTACCCTTAGTGCTTATTGTGTTCTTTTTAGCCAATTTAGATTCCCCTCAGTAGTATTTAGCTTATTTTCTTCTATGTAGCTTATTTGTAGCTTTTTGGATCAAAAATCCATATTTGATAGCTTATTAAGATTTTCTGCCATTAAATTAGACTTCCATTCTGCTTATTAATAAGTCCTAATTAAATTGTCTTCACAAAAGTTTCTAATTTACAGTAGGTTATTAGTTTTGTAAAACAAAAATAAGAAAAAAATCAAAAATATAATATTAGTGATAGCTTCTATTTAATAGGATTTATTTTTTTTAGCTTATTAATAAGCACTTTTTCATTTTTATAATTTTCTTAGATTTCTTTTATGTTAAAGTAATTGTAGGAATTTTAGATTTTTATCCTTTCATTTAGTATTTATTATAATTAATATTAGTTTAATAATAATTAAGTAATATTAGTTAATTAAATAGGTTTATTAATTTTTATTTAAGAACAGTACTTTTTTATATTTTTCCTAGGTTTTATATATCATAAAATAGTTTTAGGAAATTTTTCATAATTTTCACTATTCATTTTCTATTTTTCTTAATTTTAATTAGTTTAAAGTAATTAATAAATAGTAATTAATTAATAATAAATAGAGAAAAAGTAGGAAAAATATATTTTTGGTTTTTAAATTACTTTTATATTATTTAAGAATTTTTAGAATTAAATTTTTATTTTTCTAGCTTAAATTCATAATTAGTGTATTTTAAATATTATTAATTAGTTATTAATTAGTAATTAATTAATAGTAATTAATTAAATAGTGTAAAAATTATTTTTCTTTTTCTAAAAATTTTCTTTTATCATTAGGATTGTAAAAATGTAATTTTCATATCCGTAGGTGTTTTATTTTACAAAACTCGCGTTTTATTTCGTACAGCTACGTAGAATTAAATCATACGAACGCGTTTTAGACTTAGCTCATGTTTTTAGTGTATCTGATTATCAGTAAATGTTAATATAGTGTTTCTAAGTTATTTTCATTCCTCATATCTTAGTGTAATCATACAAATCACTCAAACCCCTTTTCTGTCCAAATTCACCCGATCAAAAACCCGTTTTTATACCATCACACCTCGTCGGGACATAACGACCCGGGGAAACCACTATACTTCCACGGAGGTTGACTCTAGGCTGTTTGACCTAATTTTCCATCACCTGGTCAATTTAGGTTGACCGTTTGGAGCCAATCAGGAACCAAAAGGAAAATGTGTGTATTATTCATGTGGTATATATGTTTGGTTCGTTCGTGTAGCATGCAACGCAAAGAAATAAACATCACAGCCATTTGGGCTTGAGGACACAAGGCCCAAATGAAATACATTGAAAGCAAAGTTGTGGTGGGCTTGATGTGGTGCTCGGCCCAGCAGTGGAGTAAAAGAAAGAGTAGCTTTGGGCTCAAGGTGATGTACGGCCCAAACAAAGAATAGGGTGTCGGTGACTAGATCGTTCGTAACTTTAGTTTCGGTATCGGTGTTTAATACGTTCATAGCTTTATTCTTGGTGTCAGTGTTGGTGTTGATTCGTGTAGTCCATGAAAATGTAAATGGTGTCGTTCCTAGGTATATATAATTATATATATACATAGTGATAATAATTCGTAATAGTTAATATATATTTTGTTATATATATATTAATAATATATCGGTGTCCAATCAGGGTATCGGGTCGCAAGTGGGAGTTACCGGTGTTAACCTCATTGGGTGGCATCCAAGAGTGACAATCGGATGATACATGGTGATAAACATAGGGTGACCAAAATAATCGGGTGTCAAACAAACGGTGATCAAAATAATCGGGTGTCAAACAAACGGTGATCAAAATAATCGGGTGTCAAACAAACGGTGATCAAAATAATCGGGTGTCAAACAAACGGTGTCTCATATAAAAATTTCAAATTAGCCCGCAAAAATGGCTTAGTTTAGAATAGTGTCGAAAATTAGCATTAATAAATGACCTGGGATTTTACAGAGTATTACAATGAGCTTAAAAATGAACTTCGTAATACTAACCACAAGATTGAACAATCTCAAATAAGATTGAGAACATGTTTGCAAGTCTTATGAGTCAAATGAATCAAGCTTCTACTTCGGGTACTCTTCCGGGAAACACCATTCCAAACCCGAAGGGTGAATTGAAAGCTATTACCACTCATAGTGGTAAAGCTATTGATGGACCCTCGACCCCTATTCCTCCACCAATAAAGGAAATGGAACGAGAACCCGAGGTTACAAAGGACAAGGTGCAAGCCTCAAGCTCACGAAGTACCGCACACGTCCAACCTTCGGTCAATCAAACTTCAATTCCCGAATTTGCTTTTCCAAAGAGCGTTTCTAAGCCTTCGATCCCATATCCTTCAAGGCTTAATGATCAAAAACTTCGTGAGCAAACTAATTGTAACACCCCCAAAATTATCGCAGCGGAAGATTGTGTCACTGGGGTATTACATCATGGTTCACAACACAATGTATAGAAAACGACTCTAAATGAGACGTTTTGAAATAAATTATCATTCGATTAAAATGTCAGAGTTTACAAAGAGAGGTCCCACAAGTTTACAAAATGTACAACATTAAAGTTGTAAAGCTTTTCGAATGATAATATATGCATTGTCTTCAAAATATTTTCCGTGCGCCTTCACATGCCAGCTAATTCTTTAATTGCCTGAAAATACATTGCTAAAACGGTCAACAATAATGTTGGTGAGAAATCATAGGTTTATGTAAATGATATGTCTGTACGGTAACCACAAGTATAATGTTCATATGACAATGTCGCCATATATTGAAAAATAATACAATTGCTATAAGCTCATGACCCCGAAGCTAGACTGATTATGAATGCCCCAACAGAGTGTTTTGCCAGACACTCTAATATGATAAAAATGAAATGCGTCCGTATGACTAGTTGGCGCTACCAACCCGGACGGAGGCGTCACCCTCAATAGATCTATTCATTCACTCTCGCTTACTGTCAATTAACGGTTCATGATAAACAGGGGACTTTAACATGGCAATGCGGTAACTTAAGCAATGTAAATGAATTTGATACTTTGGCCCGTATGAAAATGGTGCAATGTATTCCCCCGTAGGTTTGAAATGAAATAATAACTTGAAAAACGGGGCTATGAAAACTCACCTTGGAATGTAGTGACGTAATTAACACAACTGTGCCAAGGAGTATGGCAGAACATTAACATAAGTGATGTCAAGAATTAGAGCACAATGATATGAAATTCGGCACGACCTAATGATTATGTAGTTTATCTCAGAATATGTTACGTAATAATAGTATGATACATATGAGTTTCAAAAGATAATATGTTTTAGTTTTCGTGGAATTTTTGTATCAATGTCTGTAAAAGTTTAGTATCACAATTCGTGTGGTGGTATGAAATTATAGACTCTAGACAAAACGTACGCTAAAGTATAATACATATAGCATCTTGCTAGGCCGATAATAGTCCAATGGGCGATTGCTCGATATCTTAAGTCTGTAATAAGTCTAATAGAAAATCTATTCGATATAAGTCCAAGTGTTTTGAGTCGTAGCCCAATGTCTAAAGTCTGAGTCTAATATGTCCAACTCACAATCCGTATGATAAAATATGTCATGTAGATGTATTATTCAAAATAATGTCACTTATGTATCCGTTATATCCAATAGATATCAATATGAGTCCAATAATCCAAGCTTAATAGTTTTTGTCTAACGTCCAATCTACATAGTCCATTATGTTCCATAAGTATCCAACGTACAACCCAATATGTTCAAGTGTTATAATCGGATATAAGCCCAATGAATATCAAATGAGTAGTCCAATGTCCCAATTCATGTATTATCTATTTTTATTGGTCTATGGTCTTAATTATATCATATCACAAGTGAAATTTCAAGTTCAAATTCCTATTTCAATGCAGAAAGTTTAGCAGCTCACAGCAGTCCCACGAAAATGACTATAAGTAGAGTTCTACAACCCCGATTGAGGTGAGGTTTTCGGTTACGTTTAAGTCTAGATGTTTCCTACATTTCATAAAACTGGGCCAACAACCAGAAATGAATAAAACTATGAGCTTTTTCCACTTAGAATTCTGTTAGGCAGTTTTTGACATGTTTCGCCATTTTGGCTCTCATTTACTCATCGGAATGAGTTATGAGGTGCGCCACCCAGCAAAACGACCACAAGGCATATCTCTACAGGCTTATCTTATTCCCTTAACCTCAAAGTTTACTGTGATGACCAGTTTAATCAATCTTTGGGACTGTTGTAAATTTCCGGGTTTCATACAACTTACAACCTGAAAATAAGCACCCTTAATGCTGGAAAGAAGCTGGAAAAATAAGCTCAACCAACACACCTATGTTGACTGAAAAACCGTTCAAAGCCCCATTCAATAACCTGGAAATTAGGCAAATCATAAGCCGGAAAATAAGCTTAAACAACGCACCCTAAATTGGGTTGAGTCATGCAAAACAAACACCCCTTTTTCTGTTTTTCTATGTATACTTAGAATCAAATAAGACCGGTAGTAAGCTTACTCCAAATAAGCAATAAGAGACTAATAAGTTAAAGCAAACACACCCCTTGCGATGTGGCTGTGAACGGGCAAACCAAACGCACCTTATTGGTGCTGAAATGAGCAGATATAAATGCCCCTGATGGGCTGGGAATATGCAGGTCCAACACCCCCTGTTGGGGTTGCGTTTGCAGCAAACAAACGCCCACTGTTGGGGTTGTGACACTCAAAAATAAACACCCTCTCGGTGCCTTGTTGACCCAAAGCCAAACACAAACAAACACCTATTTGGTGGTGTTGATAACTGAGCCAAAACAAGCACCCTATTGGCTGCTGTGGGCTGAAACAAACACCCGTATGGACTAAACATGTATTAATAATCAGCCGTGATCAAAAGTAAGCAAATCCAAATTCTTACCATGACATTCAAGTACTTATAAATCGGAAGTTAACGTATCATTTAAACAACATAAATCCCAAGTCAAGTCCATTGATTTACAAGCAAAATAATAGTACCCCGAGACTCATTATGAGTTCTCGATTTGTAACTCTAAACGGTCCTAACCTCTAAACTGAGTTTCAAACAATACTAATCACCACCCTCTCGGGTTGGTGTTGAACCGAGAGCAACAAACGAACACCCCTGATGGGGTGGGCTCCAATAGCAGACCATAAACACATCCTGGTGGGGTGTTTCTCTTGAACCGAGCAAACAAAACAACTAAAAACAACCCAAAGTGGGTTTCTTATTCTCAGTCGAGACTAAACAAACCCCTCTCAAATTTCTTTAAACCGAATTAAACAACACCAAATAAACTCATTAGCTTAGCATTAAATCCAAGACCAAAGTGGGTTTTAACCTGTAACTTAGTCGGGTTTATCCGACCTGGCCCGTGACCAAACTGAAACAAACACCCTCTTAAATCCTTGTTTACCACACATAATTAATGAAAACATTTTTGTACTGGTTTTAATTCCACGAAAACATTAATGAATCTTTATTAACAAAGATTTAATAATTACAAGTTTAGATTTTTCAGCTTACCAAAAGAAAAGAGATGAGTAGGAAGAGGGTGGAGGGATGGTGGTATGCGGTGGTGGTTAACTCGAACCAAACTCAGATCTTTACACTACCACTTGAGATCTTCAATAATAAGATGGATGAAGATGGTGGCAGCGCTTGGTGGTGGCAGAGGCGGTGTGAGGCAGTGTGATGGTGGTGGTGTCGATTGTTGGTATTACCAGAGGGGGAACAGGAGAGTTATCTCCTCTTTTCTTTTTGTTTTGATCAAATGAGAAAGGAAACAGATAATATCAAAGATATGGGGTCGGTTTACTATATATATAAAAATATATTATGAGAGGCGGTTTGTGCAAGGATAAGGGAAGGATTTTTATTACTCCTTTCATGTATTCCGTTGAGCTAGAATGTAAACTCAGGACCTCGGTTTGGTAGTTGCAAGAAACATATTTCTAGAAGTGTTTTTATAAAAACAATATAAAAACAAAACTACTGATTTCGAATAATGATTATCGAATGTAAATCATTATTATTGTGGTATCAGTATGCAGGAAAAGAAATATAACCATTCGTTAAATAGACTGAGGTGAACGAAATTGTTCAAAAAGTAATAATTCAAACAGAGTGAATTATTTAACTTGGAAAATTACGAGTTAACTACCGGTTACAGTAATTACTTTTACGTTATGGTAAAAGTCAAATAATAAGAAAGTCAAAGTCAAAGGGCAAAATAGTCATCTTGCCATGTGAAGATTTGCGGGTTATTACAGTATCCACCCCTCAATTGGAACTTCGTCCCGAAGTTCAGTGGGTGTTATCTGCTGACAGTGTGTTCGAGAAAAGATGGAAGTACTTGTAACGCATCTGGTCTTCACGCTCCCACGTGAATTTGAGTTCTTACTAAAAGTTCTAACGAATTTTGACAATAAGAATGCGAATTTACTTAAGTCGTTTGACCTTACTGTCTATGATCTCGATAGCTTCTTTTGATAAAGTTTAGACATTCGTCAATCTCAATCTCTCCCAAAGGGATAGTAAGTGTGACACTCTTTCGGATTTCTCACATGAAAGTTGTTGTGTACACTGTTAAGTTCTGGTGGTAGCTTAAGTCTGTAAGCTATTGGATCAATTTTATTCAGGATCTTGTATAGTCTTGATGTTGAGATGTCAGAGAAAAAGTGTGAGTATTTGAGGTGAATTATGATCTTAAGCTCCAAGATGAAATCAGGACTCCTTTAAAGTTTTGATGGGTGAGCAAAAGTGCTCTGATTAACATTAGGGCTCAACTGAAGGGCCTAATATTGCAGGGCCCGTTAGAGGTGTAGCAGGAGTGTATGTTGTACCAGAAGCTGTTCTTACAAAGATTTCATGAGTTGAAAGCTCAGAAGTTTCAAAAGCATGGAAGGAGCAGTTGGTTTACCTAGTTGGTTTGAGAGAACAGCGTCGGTATTTCTAATCAGCAGCTGTGCTGAAAACTTTAAAGTCAAATATGCTACAAGCATACTTTTGAACGATGCTTTGTCATGGTGGAATGCTATTGCACAATCTATTTGTATTGAAAATGCTTACAAGATTGCTTGAACTGAGTTGAAGAAGGTAGTGATCAATAACTACTGCCCTCGAAATGAGGTGCAAGAAATGGAGGTGAAATTCTGAGTTTGCTATTAGAGGTGTTGACATCACGACCTATATTCGTTGCTTTCAAGAGTTGGCAGTAGTATGCCTAATGGTGGTCTCAACTGATGAGAAGTTATGGGAAAAGTTCATCTGAACTTTCACTCGATATCTAAGGGAACGTAACTTTATTTGATCACTTGCACTGTATGAAATAATTCAGATGTCTCGTAACCTAGTGGATTAAGTTGTACAAGCTCGGACTGCTTATGGATCCAATAATGGTAATAATAACAGTAACAAACGGTGATGAGATGTGTAGAGTGAGTACATTTCGAGAAATAATGTCTCTGGAATAAAGTCCAACAAATGGGAGGAGCTCGTAGGATAGCTTATGTGTAGGTGTCACGTACCTAAATAACGTAGGCATCTACGCTCCCAAGTAGCATAGGTGGAATGTCGTACTAGATCTGTTAGTTCAAGATTGAAAAGTCAAGAGTGTAACAAGTATGTTAACTCAATAAATAGCTCATGATTGTAAGGATTTGTAATGACAAAAGTGATAACTTAAGAATGAACTCAGGTAGTTCAAATGAAGTCTTAAGATTTTTGCTGAGTGGTAGAATACTGGTGATTTTCAAGTTCGAGTTTCATGTCATGTCATATCGGATACATATAAGCCCACTTATTTATAATTCATTATTTACATAGAGAGGCGTCCCAAACAATGTAAATAAAGAAATATAAACTTATGGTTCGGCAATTCACAATTTCTTTATTTAAATAAAAAGGCGTCCCAATCCATTTAAATAAGGATATTCCAAATCATCCTACTTAAGAATTTCCAACATAACACTTATACTTAACTAATGAGTTACAAAGCGGTGTATTATGAGACGTCGTAAGTGTTCCGAGAGTATGGAATGAATGTTCACACTCATCATCGAAGACGAGGAGTAAAATAATTAGAGAATGTCGCCATAGCATTCAAAAGAGTTGGTGAGTTAATAGTTAGGAAATAGTTTTCTCACAATGTTTGAGAAATACAAGAGAGATCATTGTGCAACTTACAATGTCTGAAAAGTAAACGAAACCATTGTGTAACTCACAATGTCATAATAATGAATGAGACCATTGTAATCACATACAATGTCTTGAAAAGGTTTCATAGATCACACAAATGTAAGAATAGGCATGACACACGGAATGTGAAAGACAACAATGAGTGTTAGGGGTTAAAATGTAAAATGTAGTTATAGTCTAGGTTCAAATGCAACCTGGTTCTCTATAACTCATGCTCTGATACTAATCTGTAACACCCCCAAAATTATCGCAGCGGAAGATTGTGTCACTGGGGTATTACATCATGGTTCACAACACAATGTATAGAAAACGACTCTAAATGAGACGTTTTGAAATAAATTATCATTCGATTAAAATGTCAGAGTTTACAAAGAGAGGTCCCACAAGTTTACAAAATGTACAACATTAAAGTTGTAAAGCTTTTCGAATGATAATATATGCATTGTCTTCAAAATATTTTCCGTGCGCCTTCACATGCCAGCTAATTCTTTAATTGCCTGAAAATACATTGCTAAAACGGTCAACAATAATGTTGGTGAGAAATCATAGGTTTATGTAAATGATATGTCTGTACGGTAACCACAAGTATAATGTTCATATGACAATGTCGCCATATATTGAAAAATAATACAATTGCTATAAGCTCATGACCCCGAAGCTAGACTGATTATGAATGCCCCAACAGAGTGTTTTGCCAGACACTCTAATATGATAAAAATGAAATGCGTCCGTATGACTAGTTGGCGCTACCAACCCGGACGGAGGCGTCACCCTCAATAGATCTATTCATTCACTCTCGCTTACTGTCAATTAACGGTTCATGATAAACAGGGGACTTTAACATGGCAATGCGGTAACTTAAGCAATGTAAATGAATTTGATACTTTGGCCCGTATGAAAATGGTGCAATGTATTCCCCCGTAGGTTTGAAATGAAATAATAACTTGAAAAACGGGGCTATGAAAACTCACCTTGGAATGTAGTGACGTAATTAACACAACTGTGCCAAGGAGTATGGCAGAACATTAACATAAGTGATGTCAAGAATTAGAGCACAATGATATGAAATTCGGCACGACCTAATGATTATGTAGTTTATCTCAGAATATGTTACGTAATAATAGTATGATACATATGAGTTTCAAAAGATAATATGTTTTAGTTTTCGTGGAATTTTGGTATCAATGTCTGTAAAAGTTTAGTATCACAATTCGTGTGGTGGTATGAAATTATAGACTCTAGACAAAACGTACGCTAAAGTATAATACATATAGCATCTTGCTAGGCCGATAATAGTCCAATGGGCGATTGCTCGATATCTTAAGTCTGTAATAAGTCTAATAGAAAATCTATTCGATATAAGTCCAAGTGTTTTGAGTCGTAGCCCAATGTCTAAAGTCTGAGTCTAATATGTCCAACTCACAATCCGTATGATAAAATATGTCATGTAGATGTATTATTCAAAATAATGTCACTTATGTATCCGTTATATCCAATAGATATCAATATGAGTCCAATAATCCAAGCTTAATAGTTTTTGTCTAACGTCCAATCTACATAGTCCATTATGTTCCATAAGTATCCAACGTACAACCCAATATGTTCAAGTGTTATAATCGGATATAAGCCCAATGAATATCAAATGAGTAGTCCAATGTCCCAATTCATGTATTATCTATTTTTATTGGTCTATGGTCTTAATTATATCATATCACAAGTGAAATTTCAAGTTCAAATTCCTATTTCAATGCAGAAAGTTTAGCAGCTCACAGCAGTCCCACGAAAATGACTATAAGTAGAGTTCTACAACCCCGATTGAGGTGAGGTTTTCGGTTACGTTTAAGTCTAGATGTTTCCTACATTTCATAAAACTGGGCCGACAACCAGAAATGAATAAAACTATGAGCTTTTTCCACTTAGAATTCTGTTAGGCAGTTTTTGACATGTTTTGCCATTTTGGCTCTCATTTACTCATCGGAATGAGTTATGAGGTGCGCCACCCAGCAAAACGACCACAAGGCATATCTCTACAGGCTTATCTTATTCCCTTAACCTCAAAGTTTACTGTGATGACCAGTTTAATCAATCTTTGGGACTGTTGTAAATTTCCGGGTTTCATACAACTTACAACCTGAAAATAAGCACCCTTAATGCTGGAAAGAAGCTGGAAAAATAAGCTCAACCAACACACCTATGTTGACTGAAAAACCGTTCAAAGCCCCATTCAATAACCTGGAAATTAGGCAAATCATAAGCCGGAAAATAAGCTTAAACAACGCACCCTAAATTGGGTTGAGTCATGCAAAACAAACACCCCTTTTCTGTTTTTCTATGTATACTTAGAATCAAATAAGACCGGTAGTAAGCTTACTCCAAATAAGCAATAAGAGACTAATAAGTTAAAGCAAACACACCCCTTGCGATGTGTCTGTGAACGGGCAAACCAAACGCACCTTATTGGTGCTGAAATGAGCAGATATAAATGCCCCTGATGGGCTGGGAATATGCAGGTCCAACACCCCCTGTTGGGGTTGCGTTTGCAGCAAACAAACGCCCACTGTTGGGGTTGTGACACTCAAAAATAAACACCCTCTCGGTGCCTTGTTGACCCAAAGCCAAACACAAACAAACACCTATTTGGTGTTGTTGATAACTGAGCCAAAACAAGCACCCTATTGGCTGCTGTGGGCTGAAACAAACACCCGTATGGACTAAACATGTATTAATAATCAGCCGTGATCAAAAGTAAGCAAATCCAAATTCTTACCATGACATTCAAGTACTTATAAATCGGAAGTTAACGTATCATTTAAACAACATAAATCCCAAGTCAAGTCCATTGATTTACAAGCAAAATAATAGTACCCCGAGACTCATTATGAGTTCTCGATTTGTAACTCTAAACGGTCCTAACCTCTAAACTGAGTTTCAAACAATACTAATCACCACCCTCTCGGGTTGGTGTTGAACCGAGAGCAACAAACGAACACCCCTGATGGGGTGGGCTCCAATAGCAGACCATAAACACATCCTGGTGGGGTGTTTCTCTTGAACCGAGCAAACAAAACAACTAAAAACAACCCAAAGTGGGTTTCTTATTCTCAGTCGAGACTAAACAAACCCCTCTCAAATTTCTTTAAACCGAATTAAACAACACCAAATAAACTCATTAGCTTAGCATTAAATCCAAGACCAAAGTGGGTTTTAACCTGTAACTTAGTCGGGTTTATCCGACCTGGCCCGTGACCAAACTGAAACAAACACCCTCTTAAATCCTTGTTTACCACACATAATTAATGAAAACATTTTTGTACTGGTTTTAATTCCACGAAAACATTAATGAATCTTTATTAACAAAGATTTAATAATTACAAGTTTAGATTTTTCAGCTTACCAAAAGAAAAGAGATGAGTAGGAAGAGGGTGGAGGGATGGTGGTATGCGGTGGTGGTTAACTCGAACCAAACTCAGATCTTTACACTACCACTTGAGATCTTCAATAATAAGATGGATGAAGATGGTGGCAGCGCTTGGTGGTGGCAGAGGCGGTGTGAGGCAGTGTGATGGTGGTGGTGTCGATTGCTGGTATTACCAGAGGGGGAACAGGAGAGTTATCTCCTCTTTTCTTTTTGTTTTGATCAAATGAGAAAGGAAACAGATAATATCAAAGATATGGGGTCGGTTTACTATATATATATAAATATATTATGAGAGGCGGTTTGTGCAAGGATAAGGGAAGGATTTTTATTACTCCTTTCATGTATTCCGTTGAGCTAGAATGTAAACTCAGGACCTCGGTTTGGTAGTTGCAAGAAACATATTTCTAGAAGTGTTTTTATAAAAACAATATAAAAACAAAACTACTGATTTCGAATAATGATTATCGAATGTAAATCATTATTATTGTGGTATCAGTATGCAGGAAAAGAAATATAACCATTCGTTAAATAGACTGAGGTGAACGAAATTGTTCAAAAAGTAATAATTCAAACAGAGTGAATTATTTAACTTGGAAAATTACGAGTTAACTACCGGTTACAGTAATTACTTTTACGTTATGGTAAAAGTCAAATAATAAGAAAGTCAAAGTCAAAGGGCAAAATAGTCATCTTGCCATGTGAAGATTTGCGGGTTATTACAGTATCCACCCCTCAATTGGAACTTCGTCCCGAAGTTCAGTGGGTGTTATCTGCTGACAGTGTGTTCGAGAAAAGATGGAAGTACTTGTAACGCATCTGGTCTTCACGCTCCCACGTGAATTTGAGTTCTTACTAAAAGTTCTAACGAATTTTGACAATAAGAATGCGAATTTACTTAAGTCGTTTGACCTTACTGTCTATGATCTCGATAGCTTCTTTTGATAAAGTTTAGACATTCGTCAATCTCAATCTCTCCCAAAGGGATAGTAAGTGTGACACTCTTTCGGATTTCTCACATGAAAGTTGTTGTGTACACTGTTAAGTTCTGGTGGTAGCTTAAGTCTGTAAGCTATTGGATCAATTTTATTCAGGATCTTGTATAGTCTTGATGTTGAGATGTCAGAGAAAAAGTGTGAGTATTTGAGGTGAATTATGATCTTAAGCTCCAAGATGAAATCAGGACTCCTTTAAAGTTTTGATGGGTGAGCAAAAGTGCTCTGATTAACATTAGGGCTCAACTGAAGGGCCTAATATTGCAGGGCCCGTTAGAGGTGTAGCAGGAGTGTATGTTGTACCAGAAGCTGTTCTTACAAAGATTTCATGAGCTGAAAGCTCAGAAGTTTCAAAAGCATGGAAGGAGCAGTTGGTTTACCTAGTTGGTTTGAGAGAACAGCGTCGGTATTTCTAATCAGCAGCTGTGCTGAAAACTTTAAAGTCAAATATGCTACAAGCATACTTTTGAACGATGCTTTGTCATGGTGGAATGCTATTGCACAATCTATTTGTATTGAAAATGCTTACAAGATTGCTTGAACTGAGTTGAAGAAGGTAGTGATCAATAACTACTGCCCTCGAAATGAGGTGCAAGAAATGGAGGTGAAATTCTGAGTTTGCTATTAGAGGTGTTGACATCACGACCTATATTCGTTGCTTTCAAGAGTTGGCAGTAGTATGCCTAATGGTGGTCTCAACTGATGAGAAGTTATGGGAAAAGTTCATCTGAACTTTCACTCGATATCTAAGGGAACGTAACTTTATTTGATCACTTGCACTGTATGAAATAATTCAGATGTCTCGTAACCTAGTGGATTAAGTTGTACAAGCTCGGACTGCTTATGGATCCAATAATGGTAATAATAACAGTAACAAACGGTGATGAGATGTGTAGAGTGAGTACATTTCGAGAAATAATGTCTCTGGAATAAAGTCCAACAAATGGGAGGAGCTCGTAGGATAGCTTATGTGTAGGTGTCACGTACCTAAATAACGTAGGCATCTACGCTCCCAAGTAGCATAGGTGGAATGTCGTACTAGATCTGTTAGTTCAAGATTGAAAAGTCAAGAGTGTAACAAGTATGTTAACTCAATAAATAGCTCATGATTGTAAGGATTTGTAATGACAAAAGTGATAACTTAAGAATGAACTCAGGTAGTTCAAATGAAGTCTTAAGATTTTTGCTGAGTGGTAGAATACTGGTGATTTTCAAGTTCGAGTTTCATGTCATGTCATATCGGATACATATAAGCCCACTTATTTATAATTCATTATTTACATAGAGAGGCGTCCCAAACAATGTAAATAAAGAAATATAAACTTATGGTTCGGCAATTCACAATTTCTTTATTTAAATAAAAAGGCGTCCCAATCCATTTAAATAAGGATATTCCAAATCATCCTACTTAAGAATTTCCAACATAACACTTATACTTAACTAATGAGTTACAAAGCGGTGTATTATGAGACGTCGTAAGTGTTCCGAGAGTATGGAATGAATGTTCACACTCATCATCGAAGACGAGGAGTAAAATAATTAGAGAATGTCGCCATAGCATTCAAAAGAGTTGGTGAGTTAATAGTTAGGAAATAGTTTTCTCACAATGTTTGAGAAATACAAGAGAGATCATTGTGCAACTTACAATGTCTGAAAAGTAAACGAAACCATTGTGTAACTCACAATGTCATAATAATGAATGAGACCATTGTAATCACATACAATGTCTTGAAAAGGTTTCATAGATCACACAAATGTAAGAATAGGCATGACACACGGAATGTGAAAGACAACAATGAGTGTTAGGGGTTAAAATGTAAAATGTAGTTATAGTCTAGGTTCAAATGCAACCTGGTTCTCTATAACTCATGCTCTGATACCAATCTGTAACACCCCCAAAATTATCGCAGCGGAAGATTGTGTCACTGGGGTATTACATCATGGTTCACAACACAATGTATAGAAAACGACTCTAAATGAGACGTTTTGAAATAAATTATCATTCGATTAAAATGTCAGAGTTTACAAAGAGAGGTCCCACAAGTTTACAAAATGTACAACATTAAAGTTGTAAAGCTTTTCGAATGATAATATATGCATTGTCTTCAAAATATTTTCCGTGCGCCTTCACATGCCAGCTAATTCTTTAATTGCGTGAAAATACATTGCTAAAACGGTCAACAATAATGTTGGTGAGAAATCATAGGTTTATGTAAATGATATGTCTGTACGGTAACCACAAGTATAATGTTCATATGACAATGTCGCCATATATTGAAAAATAATACAATTGCTATAAGCTCATGACCCCGAAGCTAGACTGATTATGAATGCCCCAACAGAGTGTTTTGCCAGACACTCTAATATGATAAAAATGAAATGCGTCCGTATGACTAGTTGGCGCTACCAACCCGGACGGAGGCGTCACCCTCAATAGATCTATTCATTCACTCTCGCTTACTGTCAATTAACGGTTCATGATAAACAGGGGACTTTAACATGGCAATGCGGTAACTTAAGCAATGTAAATGAATTTGATACTTTGGCCCGTATGAAAATGGTGCAATGTATTCCCCCGTAGGTTTGAAATGAAATAATAACTTGAAAAACGGGGCTATGAAAACTCACCTTGGAATGTAGTGACGTAATTAACACAACTGTGCCAAGGAGTATGGCAGAACATTAACATAAGTGATGTCAAGAATTAGAGCACAATGATATGAAATTCGGCACGACCTAATGATTATGTAGTTTATCTCAGAATATGTTACGTAATAATAGTATGATACATATGAGTTTCAAAAGATAATATGTTTTAGTTTTCGTGGAATTTTGGTATCAATGTCTGTAAAAGTTTAGTATCACAATTCGTGTGGTGGTATGAAATTATAGACTCTAGACAAAACGTACGCTAAAGTATAATACATATAGCATCTTGCTAGGCCGATAATAGTCCAATGGGCGATTGCTCGATATCTTAAGTCTGTAATAAGTCTAATAGAAAATCTATTCGATATAAGTCCAAGTGTTTTGAGTCGTAGCCCAATGTCTAAAGTCTGAGTCTAATATGTCCAACTCACAATCCGTATGATAAAATATGTCATGTAGATGTATTATTCAAAATAATGTCACTTATGTATCCGTTATATCCAATAGATATCAATATGAGTCCAATAATCCAAGCTTAATAGTTTTTGTCTAACGTCCAATCTACATAGTCCATTATGTTCCATAAGTATCCAACGTACAACCCAATATGTTCAAGTGTTATAATCGGATATAAGCCCAATGAATATCAAATGAGTAGTCCAATGTCCCAATTCATGTATTATCTATTTTTATTGGTCTATGGTCTTAATTATATCATATCACAAGTGAAATTTCAAGTTCAAATTCCTATTTCAATGCAGAAAGTTTAGCAGCTCACAGCAGTCCCACGAAAATGACTATAAGTAGAGTTCTACAACCCCGATTGAGGTGAGGTTTTCGGTTACGTTTAAGTCTAGATGTTTCCTACATTTCATAAAACTGGGCCGACAACCAGAAATGAATAAAACTATGAGCTTTTTCCACTTAGAATTCTGTTAGGCAGTTTTTGACATGTTTTGCCATTTTGGCTCTCATTTACTCATCGGAATGAGTTATGAGGTGCGCCACCCAGCAAAACGACCACAAGGCATATCTCTACAGGCTTATCTTATTCCCTTAACCTCAAAGTTTACTGTGATGACCAGTTTAATCAATCTTTGGGACTGTTGTAAATTTCCGGGTTTCATACAACTTACAACCTGAAAATAAGCACCCTTAATGCTGGAAAGAAGCTGGAAAAATAAGCTCAACCAACACACCTATGTTGACTGAAAAACCGTTCAAAGCCCCATTCAATAACCTGGAAATTAGGCAAATCATAAGCCGGAAAATAAGCTTAAACAACGCACCCTAAATTGGGTTGAGTCATGCAAAACAAACACCCCTTTTCTGTTTTTCTATGTATACTTAGAATCAAATAAGACCGGTAGTAAGCTTACTCCAAATAAGCAATAAGAGACTAATAAGTTAAAGCAAACACACCCCTTGCGATGTGTCTGTGAACGGGCAAACCAAACGCACCTTATTGGTGCTGAAATGAGCAGATATAAATGCCCCTGATGGGCTGGGAATATGCAGGTCCAACACCCCCTGTTGGGGTTGCGTTTGCAGCAAACAAACGCCCACTGTTGGGGTTGTGACACTCAAAAATAAACACCCTCTCGGTGCCTTGTTGACCCAAAGCCAAACACAAACAAACACCTATTTGGTGTTGTTGATAACTGAGCCAAAACAAGCACCCTATTGGCTGCTGTGGGCTGAAACAAACACCCATATGGACTAAACATGTATTAATAATCAGCCGTGATCAAAAGTAAGCAAATCCAAATTCTTACCATGACATTCAAGTACTTATAAATCGGAAGTTAACGTATCATTTAAACAACATAAATCCCAAGTCAAGTCCATTGATTTACAAGCAAAATAATAGTACCCCGAGACTCATTATGAGTTCTCGATTTGTAACTCTAAACGGTCCTAACCTCTAAACTGAGTTTCAAACAATACTAATCACCACCCTCTCGGGTTGGTGTTGAACCGAGAGCAACAAACGAACACCCCTGATGGGGTGGGCTCCAATAGCAGACCATAAACACATCCTGGTGGGGTGTTTCTCTTGAACCGAGCAAACAAAACAACTAAAAACAACCCAAAGTGGGTTTCTTATTCTCAGTCGAGACTAAACAAACCCCTCTCAAATTTCTTTAAACCGAATTAAACAACACCAAATAAACTCATTAGCTTAGCATTAAATCCAAGACCAAAGTGGGTTTTAACCTGTAACTTAGTCGGGTTTATCCGACCTGGCCCGTGACCAAACTGAAACAAACACCCTCTTAAATCCTTGTTTACCACACATAATTAATGAAAACATTTTTGTACTGGTTTTAATTCCACGAAAACATTAATGAATCTTTATTAACAAAGATTTAATAATTACAAGTTTAGATTTTTCAGCTTACCAAAAGAAAAGAGATGAGTAGGAAGAGGGTGGAGGGATGGTGGTATGCGGTGGTGGTTAACTCGAACCAAACTCAGATCTTTACACTACCACTTGAGATCTTCAATAATAAGATGGATGAAGATGGTGGCAGCGCTTGGTGGTGGCAGAGGCGGTGTGAGGCAGTGTGATGGTGGTGGTGTCGATTGCTGGTATTACCAGAGGGGGAACAGGAGAGTTATCTCCTCTTTTCTTTTTGTTTTGATCAAATGAGAAAGGAAACAGATAATATCAAAGATATGGGGTCGGTTTACTATATATATAAAAATATATTATGAGAGGCGGTTTGTGCAAGGATAAGGGGAGGATTTTTATTACTCCTTTCATGTATTCCGTTGAGCTAGAATGTAAACTCAGGACCTCGGTTTGGTAGTTGCAAGAAACATATTTCTAGAAGTGTTTTTATAAAAACAATATAAAAACAAAACTACTGATTTCGAATAATGATTATCGAATGTAAATCATTATTATTGTGGTATCAGTATGCAGGAAAAGAAATATAACCATTCGTTAAATAGACTGAGGTGAACGAAATTGTTCAAAAAGTAATAATTCAAACAGAGTGAATTATTTAACTTGGAAAATTACGAGTTAACTACCGGTTACAGTAATTACTTTTACGTTATGGTAAAAGTCAAATAATAAGAAAGTCAAAGTCAAAGGGCAAAATATTCATCTTGCCATGTGAAGATTTGCGGGTTATTACACTAATGATCAAATGAAGAAGTTTCTTGACATATTTCAAAAGTTACACTTCGACATTAGTTTCGCGGATGCTCTTCTCTATATGCCCAAGTTTGCTTCCACTTTCAAGAGTCTTTTAAGTAATAAAGAGAAATTGTTTGAACTCACTAAAACTCGTTTGAATGAAAATTGTTCGGCGGTGCTTCTAAAGAAACTTCCTGAAAAATTAGGAGACCCCGGAAAATTTCTCATTCCTTGTGATTTCCAAAAGCTAGAAGAGTGCTTTGCCTTGGCCGATCTTGGCGCTAGCATAAATCTCATGCCTTTCTCTATTTGGCAAAAGCTTTCACTTCCCGAGCTTACACCAACCCGAACGGTTATGGTTCCAAAGGGTATTGTTGAAGATGTCTTTGTGAAGGTTGACAAGTTCCATTTCCCTGCCGACTTCGTAGTCGTTGATTTTGATGCCGATCCTCGTGTTCCCCTCATTTTGGGAAGACCATTCTTGAAAACGGCTTGTGCATTAATCGACGTCTTCGAAGGTGAAATGACTCTAAGAGTTGGCGATGAAAAGTTGGTCATTAACATTGAAAATACTTCAAAAGATCTTCTCGACCTCGATCGAGAAGCAATTAACCAAATTGATGTCATCGATGTTACATGCGATGAATATTTTGAAGAAGTGTTAAATGTGCAAGGATCAATTAATTCTACCATCGATGTCTCTTCCCCCTCTCTCACTCCATTTGAGGGAGGTGATTTCATTTTGGAAGAGATTGAAGCTTGTTTATCATGTGATTCTCATATTGATCATGATTCTATGAATCCCGAGGAAGACATACTTCTCCTCGAGATGTTGCTTAATGATGATCCATCATCTCTTCCTCCAAAAAAACTTCATAACGAGGAAGTCAAAAATGTTGAAAAAACTGATAACTTTCCTGAGGTCGAACTCAAGGACCTTCCGCCTCATCTCGAGTATGCGTTTTTTGAGGGAGACGATAAGTTTCCCGTCATAATAGCTAAAGACTTTAATGAGGAAAACAAAGCCGCTCTCCTTAAGGTTTTAAAGTCACACAAGTGAGCCATTGCTTGGAGACTTTCCGACATCAAGGGTATTAACCCGGAATTTTGTATGCACAAGATTTTGATGGAGGATGACTTTAAACCGGCGGTTCAACAACAAAGAAGGGTAAATCCAAAAATTCATGAGGCTATCAAGCAAGAAGTTATAAAACTTCTTGATGCCGGTTTGATTTACCCTATCTCGGATAGTCCTTGGGTGAGTCCCATTCATTGTGTGCCCAAGAAGGGTGGTATAACGGTAGTTAAAAATGATGATAATGAGTTGATTCCTACTCGATTGGTAACGGGTTGGCGTGTTTGTATTGACTATCGAAAGTTAAATGACACCACCCATAAAGACCACTTTCCTCTACCTTTCATGGATCAAATGCTCGAAAGATTGGCGGGAAATGAATACTATTGTTTCCTTGACGGTTTTTCGGGTTATTTCCAAATTCCCATCGACCCTCAAGATCAAGAGAAAATGACTTTCACGTGTGCATATGGAACATTTGCTTATCGACGCATGCCTTTTGGTTTGTGCAATGCTCCGGACACGTTTCAAATATGCATGATGGCCATTTTTCACGACATGATCGAGAAAACAATGGAGGTCTTCATGGATGATTTTTCGGTCGTTGGGAATTCATTCGAATAATGTCTCACCAATTTAGACAAAATGCTTCAAAGGTGTGAAGACACCAATCTTAGTCTAAATTGGGAGAAAAGTCATTTCATGGTCAAGGAAGGCATTGTCCTTGGCCATAAGATTTCTAAGAGCGGGATTGAGGTTGACAAAGCTATGATCGATGTCATTACTAAACTTCCTCCTCCCACTACTGTTAAAGGTGTTCGGAGTTTTCTGGGTCATGCCGACTTCTATCGTAGATTCATTCAAGATTTCTCAAAGATAGCTAGGCCTATGACCCGACTTCTTGAAAAAGAAACTCTGTTTGTCTTTTCTGCTGAGTGCATCGAAGCTTTTCAAACTCTCAAGAGAAAGCTTACCGAGGCACCAATTCTAGTTGCCCCCAATTGGGACCTACCTTTCGAACTTATGTGTGATGCAAGTGACTTTGCCATAGGTGCGGTCTTGGTGCAACGAAAAACCAAGCATTTTCAGCCGATTCATTGTGCAAGCAAAACCTTGACCGAAGCTCAAGCTCACTACACCACAACGGAAAAAGAATTACTAGCCGTGGTGTATGCGTTTGAGAAGTTTCGGCCATACTTAATCTTGACTAAATGCATAGTGTACACGGATCACTCGGCTCTCAAATATCTCTTTGCCAAGCAAGATGCAAAGCCGAGATTTCTCCGCTGGGTTCTCCTCCTACAAGAATTTGATATCACCATTCGTGATAAAAAAGGAGCCGAGAACCTCGCTGCTTCCCGATTAGAAAACCCTCATCAAGGTGTTCTTGAGAAAAAGGAAATAAATGAAACGTTTCCTCTCGAGACACTTAATGTGATTTCTCGTCGTGGTGACTCTAGTACCCCATGGTTTGCCGACTTTGCAAACTATCATGCGGGGAATTTCTTTGTGAAAGGGATGTCGTCCCACCAAAAGAACAAATTTTTCAAAGATGTGAATCATTACTTTTGGGACGATCCCTATTTATTCAAAATTTGTGCGGATCAGGTTATTCGTAGGTGTGTTCATGGCCAAGAAGCCATGGAAATTCTTAGGGCTTGTCATAATGGACCCACCGGGGGTCATCATGGCCCGAACTATACCGCTCGAAAAGTATTTGATTCGGGTTTTTATTGGCCCACAATTTACAAAGACGCCCATGACTTAGTCAAATCTTGTGACTCGTGTCAACGTCAAGGAAAGATAACACAACGGGATGAAATGCCATAAAATGTCATCCAAGTTTGTGAAATCTTCGATGTTTGGGGCATAGACTTTATGGGGCCGTTCCCGTCTTCACGAGGGAACAAGTACATACTCGTGGCAGTTGACTATTTGTCAAAATGGGACGAAGACAAAGCTCTCCCAACAAATGATGCCCGAGTAGTGGTAAAGTTTTTAAAATCTCTCTTTGCTAGGTTTGGAACTCCCCGCGCTATCATTAGTGATCGCGGTACTCACTTTTGCAACGACCAATTTGCAAAAGTCATGCTCAAGTATGGTGTCACTCACCGACTTGCTACCACTTATCACCCACAAACGAGTGGGCAAGTGGAGGTTTCAAACCGTGGATTAAAAAGAATTCTTGAAAGAACTGTAGGCGAAAACCGTGCCTCTTGGTCGGATAAATTAGATGACGCTCTATGGGCTTTTCGCACGGCTTATAAAACACCCATCGGGTGTACTCCTTATAAGCTTGTGTATGGAAAAGCATGTCATCTACCGATTGAGCTCGAGCACAAAGCTTATTGGGCTCTTAAGAATGCCAACTTCGATCTTAAGTCCACGGGTGATCATAGGAAAGTTCAACTCAATGAACTAAATGAACTTCGTGATCAAGCTTATGAAAACTCTCTAATCTATAAAGAGAAAACAAAGAAGATCCACGACTCCAAAATCAAGAACCGCGTTTTTAACGTTGGTGACCGAGTCCTTCTTTTTAACTCTAGATTGAAGATATTTTCGGGTAAGCTTAAAACCCGCTGGACTGGACCTTACACCGTTGCCAAAGTTTTTCCATATGGTACCGTCGAGTTATCTCAAAATGACGGTCCAAATTTCAAAGTGAATGGGCATCGGTTGAAGCATTATTTTGGAGGGGACATACCACCCATGGTTTTCCCGGACCTCCAAACTTTCCCCATGGACCAATGAATTCGGGGATCGAGTCAAGCTAGCGACTCGATAAACAAAAACAGTTGCACAACATGGGTTTTCACCCATGTCTCTAACTTCTTTCTACTTTCTAACACCCTAGTATGGGGGAGTGGTCGTCCCCTGCAGCTGTTTGCAATGTATATATCTTCAAAAAAAATTGTGTGTTGTATGTATAAATAAAGTGAAAAATGAAAAATGACATTCCCACATTTAGCTTCTAATATTATCTTCTTACGTTCAAAGATTCGATATAATAGCCGGGACTTTGAATATTGAGGACAATATTCAATTCTAGTGTGGGGGAGGGGAAAATTCTAGCGAATTTTATCAAATTATACCATCTAGTACCCCCGTTTTTGGCCTAAAATTTAAAAAAAAAAATCACTTTATTTCAAAATTTTGTGGTTATCAGTCCGCCGTGTCTAAACGACAAAAGGATTGGCTAATCCAGGAGCAAACGGCTCTTGGTAAAGATAACTCAAATCCGTTGACGGCTTGCAATTTGCCCAAAATTGTATGGTATCTCAACTTGCCATATCCTAAAAAGTAAAAGAGTTGGCTAGCCCGCAAGATTATGACTTGTGGTAAAGGCAGTGGAATATCATAATTGGTAATCAACTCACCAAGATGTTGACTGTGTCCATCAAGAGTTGGCTAGTCCAAAAGCAAACGGCTTCTGGTAAAGACAAATCAAAACCGTTGGAAGCTTATGGTTTGCTCAAAATCATATGGTTATCGGTGTACCATAGTTCTTACTTGAACCGAAACATTTGGCTACTCCAGAAGTGATGGCTTTTGGTAAAGAGATTCAAATCCATTAAGTTTTCACAAAAGAGAGATTGTTAGCATAAGAAAAAGTAATTGTCATTTTGGTACTTAGAACTTTGTATACGTGATATAGGAAGCATAATTGTTTTGTTATCAGGCTCGTGGACTTGATAAAGCAATAGAGAATGTATTAAGATAGCATGCATTGTAAATCAAGTCCACCCAATGAAAAGACCATTAGAAAGCCCGTATATGCAACGAGATAGTGTAGTTGCAGTGAAATAGAGTTGTATATAAAGGACACAAGTAGTCATTTGTAGGTGTGCTTGAGAATGTGTATTGTGAATGTTTTGAAATATAGTTTCATTTCCTTTCTCTCTCTACAACATCACCACGTCGTACCTCTCTTCACCATATCGAGCTCAATATAGTGTTTTAGTTAATCAACCTTAGGTCCTACAATGTAGTTAATTTCAATCATTAATTTGTTTATGTGATTTTACTTGTTTAAGTCAATACTTGTAGTTGTATTTTATGAATTCCAACAAGAAAGTAGATGTTAAATGTGCAGGATTTTCTAGAAAAAAATTTAGAAAAAATATGAAAAGTATCTGTCAGATCATTTTGACGGCGTCAAGATGTCTTTAGTAAAAAATCTTCCAGATTTTTATTTATTTTGAATAATTATTTTTGAAAATTTCCATTTTTAAAGTCCAAAATTTCCTGTAGGTTATTTTCATTTCATTATACAAATATTCTATCTGTGTTTGCTTTATTTTTTGTTTTTTTTCCATGTTTTAAGAGTCAATGCATATGTAATCTCCCATCCGATTTTTTGTTTGAGTATAGTTGTCGTCATCTTTAACTACATATGTTACTTGGATGAGGATGGTCTCTTGACAATTCTTAGATGAAGATTTAACCTTACGTTACTATTCTTTGTTCATGACAAGCAAACCAGGGGAGTACTAGTTTCTTTTGCATTTAATATATTTTTGGGTACTTATTAGAACATTGGGGACAACGTTTATTTTAAGGTTAGGGAGGGTTTTAGAAGTGTTAGAAATTCTTTTGGCATTTTTATTTGTCTTGTCTTCAAAATAATTTGCAATTTTATGAAACTTAGTCTTTTTAGGTAATTTTAGCACCAATTAAAAAAAATTCCATGGTATTAACTTGTGACATTAGTTTTAAGCGTCTCATGGATAGGATTTAAAAGTCAACACAAATACCCTATTGCTCAAACATGACTCGAAAAAGTGAGGAACATTAGCCTTGTCGTTTATAGCATTCATTTTTAATGCTTTTGTTCTACTGAGTGTAGTTTTAGTGTACAAATTCTTAAACTTGCTTTAGTGATACATCCCGAGACCGCTTGTATATATAGTTTTGCGTCATTTTTTCAAATCTGTTTCATAAAACTGCTTATATCTAGATTAATTTTGATTTCTAAAAAAATTGTTTTTGTAAAAGTTGTTCATTTACAAGTGCTTATTTAGTTTTTAAAAAGAATCAAAAATTAAAATATATATATATATATATATATATATATATATATATATATATATATATATATATAAAGAGGCTAATGGGACTCGAACCCTTGACCTCTTGCACATCCAAACCTCACACAAATACACAGAACCCATACGCGCCCTTGGGACTTTTCTCATTAGGCTTGGAACAGAAATTCACTTAACCCTTTTTCCCTTTAAGCCCATAGAACTTATTAGCTTATTCCCAGCTTATTCCTGGGACCTTATTATTATTTTTCCTAGGATTGTTATAGCATAAAGTAGTTTCACAAAAAATTTCATAATTTTCCAAATCGTTTTACTATTTCTAGCATTTAATTAGTATAATTTAGTATTTAAATCATAATAAATAAAAATAAAAATCAAAAACGTATTTTTCTTTTTTCTAAAATTTTCTTTATTAATTAGGACTTAAGAAAAATAGATTTGCGTATATAGGTTTAGTATTTCTTAGATTTCACTCTTAGGCTCGTTTATTTGCTTTTACGCGCGCATTTTTAAGTTTCTGTATGTTTTAGCTATTTTGTGTTCCATATAATTGTTTTACTTTCTTTATAAGTTGTTTTTTTATTTTATATTTCATATTTGTTGTTTAAAAATCAAAAATATCATATTTTCACTATTCACTACACAAATCAGGACTCGAACCAATAATTCCATTCAACCTTCGTTGGGATAACGACTCGGGAATATATATTTCCTTTGTATTTCCTTAGAGATATTTATAAACAATAATTGACTTGAATTAATTTTTGAACTATATTGACAAAGTACTCAAGAAATTCAATCGCGAAGATTGTTCTCCAGCGAGTACTCCCATGGATCCAGTGGAGAAGCTTATGCCAAATACAGGTAAACCGGTGGCTCAACTCGAATACTCAAAAGCCATTGGTTGTTTGATGTATGCTATGACGAGCACTAGACCTGATATTGCTTATGCGGTTGGTAGATTGAGCAGGTTTACTAGTAATCCTAGTAGACATCATTGTCAAGCAATAACAAGGGTATTCAAGTACTTGAAAGGTACTATGAATCATGGTTTATCATATGTAGGATATCCTTCAGAGTTAGAAGGTTATTCAGATGCTAGATGGATAAATCATGTTGAAGATTCATCTTCTACTAGTGGATGGGTATTCTTGCTTAGGGGAGGTGCCATTTCATGGGCTTCCAAGAAGCAAACATGCATCACTAGTTCTATGATGGAATCTGAGTTTGTAGCATTGGCTGCTGCTGGTAAAGAAGCAGAATGGCTAAGAAACTTGATATATGAGATTCCAATATGGCCGAAACCGATAGCACCAATTTCTATCCATTGTGATAGTGTTGCCACCTTGGCTAAAGCTTATAGTCAAATATACAATGGCAAGTCTAGACACTTTTTGGTGTTAGACATAGTATGATTAGGGAGCTAATCATGAATGGTTTGATATTTCATAAAGTTTGTTCGGTCGCAATATAATCTAGCTGATCACTTGACGAAGGGATTAGCCAGGGACTTAGTGATTAAGTCAGTGATTGGGATGGGATTAAAGTCCATCTAAATCTACTAGCTATGAGATACCCAATTCCCTTCTATATGCAACGTTAGAAGCTGAATTCAATGTGGAAAGCTCATATTTAGAGATTGGAACACATGTGTTTATCTTCCCAAGGTATGTGTTCAGATTTGCAAGTGATGGTTAGGTTGAAGTATATCTTCTTAATGGTTCTTTTGAAAAATTGCAAATGCAAGTGCAAGACTAAAAGGACCACCTATGTGACCATGAAGTTTTGCCGCTTCAAGAAGCTTAGACTTGGCTTCCTATATGTTCATTAATGGGTAAGGACACATGGCTTCTAACAGTGTCAAGTATAAACAATAGAGTGTCGTAGAAACTTATGTGTATAATATCTTCAGGTATTCAAATGGGTTGACGGGTTCAATCATTACAACACCCCGATTCTCGAGTATTTGAAATGTTTATTGTACTAAGATGAATATTCAATCGCAAGACATTTTCATTTATGCAGTTGTTTGTTTCGTTATGTTTGTTTTATATGCTTATATATATTCTTATATATATTTTAGTAAGTCAAGGATTATACTAAAATTGGGGGGGGGGGGGGGATTTGTTGGTGATTTTAGTGTTATCGACTATTTTATGTAATCGGGATTTACTATGAGACTAATGGGATTTCAAATTATGCTCGGATAAGAGTTAGGGAAGTGTAGAGTGCACACTCGTTTGAGCTAATATGTTTCCACCGCTACAAAGACGCAAGGGTTAAGGGGCAGAGCCCCTTGCTGGGGTCCCGCTCTAGGTAAGTAGGCGGGGGTCCCCGCGGGGGGGGGGGGGGGGGGGGGGGGATGTGGGGGGGCCCTCATTGGAGTATGGGGGAAACTTATGTGTATAATATCTTCAGGTATTCAAACGGTATATTTGGTGCTCCAAATGTCTAACCCGTTTCCCCCCTCCTTTTCCCCATACGTGGTGCCTGTTTGATAACAGTTGTGACTGTTGGTTTATAACCAAATATACATTGTCTCATTCTAACATACGAAAAACACATACAATTTCTCTTTGTTTATTCTTAGTATTATTATGCCTAGAAAACTAAGTGCTTTTCTTAAATTATCCAGATAAGGATTTCGTGATACCTAGGCATTTATAAGGTCGAAATACTTTATACGAAAAATGAACATACATGATTTAAGAAGATATCCATTATCATCACAACCCTAACCCCAATTTCTAACAAGTGGTTTGTTACTAACATGTTCTGATAACTTTTCGCAGTTAAAATCATAAAAACAAATATAGAATAGAAACTGAAATTTGCTACTTTATTTAAGCACACAAGAACAAGCAGTGAAATATTTATTACAACCTTTAAGATGAATAATCATATAACTAAAAACAACGCTTCACTGAACGACTCCCCCACTCGTAGCATTTGTCTCCCTGAGTTTCCGTTCTTCCGAGAGTTTTATTGCCAAACTACATTAAAAAAAACATGCATTAAATAGCTGTGCCTTACTATATTATTAAACAGGATTTTTATCAAAGTTATGTAGCAAGAGTAAAATGGTAACTTGGTAGTACTTTTTCAGTGCATCACGGTTCGTGCCACCGTCTGGGATTGGTTCAACGACACCACTATCGGAATTCACTCGAGAAACCGGGCCATCGAGTAAACCTTCTCCTACTTTCACTAAGTTGTTTAAATTTTCGGTGGTTGCTATGTCCACTGAAGCCAAGTCACCAGTCAATGTATCGTCCTATTTTATACAAGGAAGGAGGTAGACACAAACTTTAGATGGTTTATCTGAGGTAAGTGATTGGTTACTAGAAATAGATAAAAAAGAATTATCATGTTTCTGAGTATATATTGCGGTTTTCTGGTTATACACGTTTTTATGAAGTATAAATATCCCATTAATTTGCTACTCAATTCATAGATGTTATTTAAATTATGTCTATGTAAATGCAACTGATTACTACATGTCCGAGATAGGGGAAGGGTACCTGAATGCGAAGATAATTATTAGTAGAATTGAGGGCTTCAAATACGACGTCATTGTGAAAAGCTATCAAATCGGAACTCGCTTGAGTGAATGCATCTATCAAAGGAGCCGTACCTTGATTGAGTAACCACTCGACAACTCCCCATTTTGCAGCCATTTTTGCGTCAAATTGAGGTTGTTGCTTCTGTGTGCCCGTCCCCAGAGATATCATGAGATACCGTCTTAAATCCATAGGCGTAATTTCAGGGAAATTCGGATCTTCTTTCATAACTTGCCTTGTCACTTCCCCTATCACAACCAAAGACTGCCAATTGATCGAGACATAATAAGATTAAGTTTCAGTACGTTTATGTATCTTTTTTTCTTGAACGGCTTTCAGTTTATGTATTTATTGTTACATTGTTAATTAGTAGTTGTATTTGGAGCATGAAGAGAGTCAGTTCAATTTGTGCATGATAAGTTGCTCCATATGCACCAAGACTTGAGAATTGTGCGTGAAAAGGATTTTCTTAATGCACAGGAATTGTAAGCTTATGATTTCACTCTAGCATATATATGCATGCAAATTAGCATTGTAGAATAATGATAACTAGTGGGCCGCCCGGGAGAATTATATTTGCGCCCGCTTTATGGAACATCACAATTAACATGCAAAAGTCATCTCCTCTGAAACCAGATGAGCTATATGCCTGAAGACTAGCTTCAAAGTTGCTTCATGTAGGGTTTAAATGAAGAATCACAATCCCTTATACACCATTGTGGGTTATCATGTTTCAACCTCCACACTAGTAAAACATGTTTTTTGGAGTGATTCGTTTTCCGCTCCAACAAACCAAATCGCTCTCTTTTAAGGTGGTCATTTCATTGTTCTAAATCCCTTTTGAAAAATATTCAGATTAATTTCTTGTAATGTTTGTGCATGAGAAATTTTATATCTGGAATTTTCTTATTTAACTTATTTTGTTTTATTTGAGACACATTTTTAAAATAAATAGGTATATATTAATTGCATTTTAGACAATATGCATGTATTGTTTAAGGTCAAACCAATTCCTCACCCGACACGACTTATAGAGAAAGATTAGCCATTTTGACCAGTTAACCTCTTCATAAAAACACTTCTTGGTGCTATTAAAAGTTATAGACCACACAATTTTTCCATGAAGATCAGGCTGCACTTTGTGCAGAAACAGTATTTCGCTGATTCTTGGATTTGTACTTGTGCAAAGAGCGGATTCCATTAAAAAAAAGTTACTCTTTTGCTTGTAGCTATAATTGTACTCATTGCTGAAGAGTTGAAAAATATGATTACCAGGTTATTAGCTGCAACACCACCATCAATAAGGTTAAACTCTCGATCACCATTCTGAAAAAAGTGGGCAGGGAGGTATGTAGGTGCCGCCGATGTACCAATGCAAATATCTGATAATTGCACATCCAAGCTTGGCTCCCTTGGAACCTTCAATTAACAAATTATTAATGAATCTTAGTTTAATTGATATCAACTTTGTATCATCACCGTTCCAAACATAATCTACAATTAAATAATTTAAGTAATTTTTATAGTAAAATCTTAATAAAATGGTGAACCACAATCAGTTTCAGGAAATAATAATTAATTTACAAATAAATAATTTTTAAACAACTTTTTTTTAAGACACCAGATAAAAGATATATGTGAATTTATATATAAGGAAAAATGTATGTATCAATGAATAATTAAATTCAATTATGGATTCAATATAAATAATCTAGAAGAAAAATGCATACCTGAAATGAGCTAAAGATTGTGGGTTGCATATTCTTAATATCAAAACTAGGAATTACAACGTTAGTCAATGTCTGGCTCAACTTTGTGGTTCCTAGTATACCCGTTACAAGCTTCTTAAGGAACTTTCCATTGTATTTAGGCCCAACCAATGTCTTGATAAACTTAATAAACCCTGCAAAGGGTCCTCTGTTTTGGCAACAAAAAAACAAATGAAGAAAAAACACATTAGGTAAAAATCTAAGTGTAATTCCAAATTTATGGTGTGATGATCTCATGTGATAACTCAACTATCTTACATGTTATGGTTTCTTAAATTCGTACACCTTCTTTGATTGTAAACATGGAGTACAACTTACCCAACTTTTGGGAAAATCTTGGGACAATTTTCAAGATAAAACGGAACGATGTCTTTTGCCGCGTACAAGGGTCTGTTATTTGCGTTTGGAGTGGTTAGCATGACCGTAACAAGACCCCCTGTACTAGTTCCAGAAATAACGTCAAAGTAATCTGCTAGCCTTGCATCTGCACCATCTAAATTCTGCATGTATATACCACTTCATTAATCCATATCTACTTAAAGCAATAAATTTATTAACTCAATAAGATATCATGGACGGTTTTATTTCAAAGCGCGGTGTACGTTTCATGCGCTACTTGTCATTTTCATCCACGAGTTGCGTGAAATATGATTTCAAGAAAAAAACATTATTGCCCTTTAAAATCTAGTTAAAAGACACAAGCAATATAATGGCAAAAAAATAGGGTCTGTAAATTGTTTATGGTGATAATCTTGAGTCACAAATAATCAAATCATCTTTTTAGCAGCCACATTCCGTTGTTTTAGAAATGTATTTATGTATATTTGCAGAAGTTATACCTGAAGTTCTGATTCGAGGGATTGGAGAATGACTCCGGGTATGATACCTCTTATTCCTCCACCATCAATATTAAGAATTGTTATGAGATTTCCGGAGCTTGAAGGCCTGATTCGGCTGATAGAGCTTCTTGCGGTGGTGGTTTCACTTGTCATCTATGAGTTGTCAGAAATGCGAAATAACTTCCTCTGAAGTTTAAAAAAATTCTTTGTGGTACTTTGAATAGGTTCATATGCAAAGGCTGTTTAGTTTTTATAAACATTCCGATGTTCAATAAGAATTGCGCTATTATTAATTGGGATTTGCTAAATAATGTCCACTTGGCAATGCTTAAGGCAATAATTAATAGGAATATTTAAAGAAATTTAGACTATTAAATGTATAATTAATTTAAATATAGGAAAAAAAAAAATTTAATGTGTCTTAATTATTGCACATTGGCCATTGTTTAGCAAAACCATTAAAGAGCTTTGTTAAATCAACAAAACACATAAAATATGTTGTTCATGTGTGATTGGCTTAATTAAAGAGAAGAAAAAGAAAGTGTATCAAAATACAAAAATCAAAACATAACATCATATTTTGTGGATTTATTATTATTATTATTATTATTATTATTATTATTATTATTATGTGGATGTAGCAAAACTCTTATATTAAAGAGATAATTTAAAAATACCGTTTGTGCCCAATTGATTTGCTTTTCTGTCTTTAGATTAGAAAGTTTCAAAACTAGCCACTGAGCAACCCGACAACTTTAGTGTAGCAAATCATAGGACGCCAAGTGTCCCAAGTTACCCAAAAAATACACAAGTTGTTCAAAACTTCGGACACTTGACGTCCCCTCGTTGGCTAAAAAAGTTCTCCGATTGCCGAATGGGTAGTTTCGGAACTTTCTGAGCTAAGGCAAAAAAAAAAACAAATCAATTAGGCATGAATGGCATTTTTGAAATTATCAATATATTAAATCACTTGATAACTTAATAGGATAAACAATAGATAATAGAAAAATAAAGGTGGTAGGATACACGGAAGTTTACTTTTTGGGTAAAGGGTTCTATACACATAAGTTTACTTAACATTAATTAATCTATATATATTCTAGTTTGTTGCAATGATCTTTTCTTTAAATAGGTTTCATAACACGAAATGTCATACTTGAAATAATTTATCAAAGAAAAATTACCAAAATAAGCCAAATATCTCCCCCGGTCCAGGCTTCGGTCATTTTGTTTTTTACCAAAATATGCCAAATGTCGCTTGACATAATTTATCAAAAAGAAAATTACCAATCCTCCGATCCATTGAGACTTGATTCTTTTTTCTTTCTAATAATTACTTTATCCATAATTTGTTTTAATCAAAATATAGACCTTATATGTACATGAACACTACACGTTAGATATGATTGACTGCCAGTTAATAAATATATGTGAAGTCTAAAAACCTAATTAATCTGATAGTGTATAACTGATTTGGAAAACTAAAGACACACCCTTAAACTATACATAGAATAATGTGGTAGGGTGGTTGCTGAAGTTTTTAGAGTTATGTTTAGTTGGAATATTTAAATACAGTTACACTAATGAGTAGCTTCTTACTATTTTTATTTATTTTATATACTAGTGTTGCATATACGCACAACCCACACAAAACGATACCAAGACTTATTAAAAGCTCAATGGAACAACGTTAACAAGACTAATCAAGATGGAAAGTAAGTCTAGAACTTTAGCTTATGGAAAGAAGATCTATTTTACAAACAAAAAACTTTAGCTTATGTCCACCACCGAAACTCAAAACTTAGCTTATGTTCTAAACGAGGATTTCAACCCCGCGTTGCTGCAAAGTGCAGAGCAAATGAGATTGCCACATAACCATATGACTATTAGACGATAAATAAAGCTCAAGCCCGGTATGTTAGGTTGAGTCCATTAGGGTTTTATTATGTATTGCATATATATATATATATATATATATATATATATACACACACACACTACCAGTGGCGGAGCCAGCCGAGAAACCAAGGTGGTTCCTTGATTTGGTCAAGCCGAAAATTTAACTAATCAACCAACAAGCCGGGCAATTTTCAGGTCAGGTCGGGTCGGGTCCATTTACATAATATTGTTGGTTTTGGAGACAAGTCACAAACAATACTCATGATTTCTTACCGCATATATACTTAAAAAATCTGTTTTGTGTATTGGTGATGTGGGATTCACAAAAAATTTCAACTAAGAAAGAAAAGATTACAAAAAAATTAAAAGCAATGTTATAAAACGTAAGAAGTATTCTCAACTCCCAATATATTATATTACTGTCACCACATATATAACATGACAACAAAATATAGATATAACATGCCACATATGAATAACGCTGGGGAGGCGTTATTACTTCCATGCTCTTATTAATATACTAGAATACCTGTGCAATTTGTGTTTTGTGAAAGGGTGTTAAATGATACTTATTCAAAGCTGAGGGGTTAAATAGAACTTCAAATAACATAAAATAAAATAACATATACATTAAATTTGAGTCTTCTTCTTCACCTGGAAACATAAACCTCCATTAAAATAACATGAGATTTGCTTTCTCTTTTCCTTCTTCAATCGCTTTTTTTTCTTTCTTTCTTCTTAGTTTCGGATCTAAGGTGGTTCCTGACCAAATTCTAAGGTAGGTCCTATTTTTTTTAATACATTACTTCTAAAGGCTCTCGATTCCTAAGGTGGTTCCTGGGAACCACCTTGTTCTACATAGATCCGCCTCTGCACACTACAAAACACTAGTTAAATTTTCCACATTATAAAAGCCAATTTGCCACGGTTAAAAATGTGTCAAATTATAATTTTTCACACTTGCAAATGTGTAGCAATAATGGGTGTGACAAATTTTGCTACACATATAAGTGTGAAGATATTCTTTGAATGTCCACACTTAAAAGTGTGGCAAACACTCTTTAAATGCCACACTTAAAAGTGTGGCAAATTTGCAAAAAGATGCTTACAATTAAAAGTGTAGCAACATTGTTAAATATTCACACCTAAAAGTGTGGATATATTTTCTAGAAGAAAAAAAAAAAAAAAAAAAAAAAATCACATACAAATATGTATATTAGAAAACCTGATGCAATATAGAAATTACATACAAATGATATATTTTCCAGTAATGATTTCCATTCATTAGTCAAATGCTACATACACATTTAGCATGCTTTCAAGTATTGTACAAGTAAAAACCAATTAACATCAATCATTTAGCATGTCTACATACACATTTTTGGTTTTCTACACTTTTTCTACCCTTTGACCTCAACAATCTTCGCGCTTTCTACCCTTGAGACGACGACTGTACAGCCTCGTGATTCTGAACTCTAGAAAAAGAAGGTATTTGCATATCAGATTGCCACAAACTTTGCCACATTTTCCCCAAAGGCTCCTGAATGTTGTGCTCTTGTTGTCTTTGGTGATCTTGTTGTTGCTGCTGCGCCTGAATCTGTGATCATTCAAGTGACATCAGAAATATGAATATCACAAACATAATACAAAGCCATTGTGCAAACCCAACATTCCAAAGTAATTTTTTATTAGTTGAGAAGTAAAGTAAGTGAAACAAAGCCTTCAAAACTACGTAAGCTCTTATGAAATGGTGAAATACATATGCACCCAAGACAGACCATGGGTATCTACAGCCACAAACAAAATCCTAACTTATGTGCAATGTCAATAATCATTTAACACCAGAGTAAGTGGTGATACAGTCACAAATGTGTTCGCGCCAGTTCTGTGACTAGAAGGGCAACTGTACTTTCCCAGCACATAGATTCACTTACCAAACAACATGTATAACCGACCTAAAAGCAACATGTATACCCTTTTTGAAAAACTATTTTTTTTTTCAAATATATTTTAAAAACTAATAATACTAATAAAAATGAGCATATTCAAAAACTACAACTGTTTCTAACAACTGATAACAAGCACAGATTAAATGAGGGATGAAAACCGTTTAAGAAGAAAATGAAAAACTTGAAAAGACTAAAATATAAGCTATTAGCTTAACTTTAAGACTAAATAAGCTACTAGCAAACTAATCCTAACCTTAAGGCAACCTAATTAATACTAAAGATACTCACAAAATAGATCTAAATAAGCCAAAAATCTAAATACTAAAGCTATGTTGAGCTGTCTAACTGATGCAAGCCAAAATGTCCAACCATCCTATTTTAAGCTAGTGGAAAGCTAAGGCACAAGCTTCTAAAAAGCTTGTGCAGAGGTCTACAAGGCTTTTAACTACAACAGACTACCCTAAGGATTCAAACTAACCTAAATGAACAACTTAAATAAGCAAAACAAGAACTATCAGTAATACTAAATCATATAGTCAAAGGATGAGTTGGACTATTGCAGGCTTAGAGGGGTCACTTTGGGGGCTTAAAAAGCAGGTAGAAAAAATTCCTAAAAATAAAATAAAAATAGAGGCATGTAAATAAGCTGACAAATAAGCAGTATATCAATTTTTAGATCTTAAGACCTAATAATAAGAAAACTAAAAATGCAACACTAGGGGCTAATTGAGCATTTCTTTTGACTACATAGGTTGTTCAAAATGGTCAAAAAGTAGATTTTTTACTTAAGAAAGCATCATACCAAATATCTAGGACATTTAAAAGCATAAATGGAACTAACGCAAACTTAAAATGCCAACTAATGAGTATGAACTAAGAATCTATCTACATGAAAAAAGCACACAGAAGTCATAACAAGTAGAAAGAATTCATATAGTCATAACTTAAAGAACAATTTAAACGAGAATGTTATCAGAATACTCACAAATTAGTGAAGCATACGATTGGATGCTGGTGGTTTAGGATATGACTGGTGTAGCATAGGCTCGAATGCTGGTGGTTTAGGATATGACTGGTGTAGCATAGGCTCGGATGCTGGTGGTTTAGGATATGACTGGTGCAGCATAGGCTCGGATGCTGATGGTTAAGAATATGATGACGATGTGGAATGGTGCATCATAGAATCATACAAATTTGGATTATAAGTGGTTGGATTGGATCGTAAGGATTGAAAATCAGCAGAAGATGATGAAAAAGGGTTTTGTTGGATAGTAGAACAAAAAGTGGGCAGAAAGGTTTGTGAGTAAAAGATGATGGGCGACGTGAGTCATCATGTAAGTTACCAATAGTTTGCATATGCGATTCAATGAGTCATGAGTTTGGAATTATTCTTGTTCCTTTTTGCATGCTGTTCCATTGTTGCTTTAGACCTAAACATCTTCCAGTTAGCTGTTTCAAAATCACCACAAAATATATTAGAAATCAGGCAAAGAGTATTTATATTTAGTAATGACATTAACACTAGTAGTATTGCCTCGGATGTGTAGAATTATCAGAAATCAGACAAAGAGTATTTATGTTTAGGGACACATGCTTAATAGACTATTTGATTCCTTATCAAAATTGTAAAGCATGAGTGTCAGGGTTGGCTGATATGGGCTGGAACCAGGGAGTGAGTAAACCACAACCACCGACCCTATCCCTAAAATGCTCAACTTCACCACAGCCTAAACTAGGAGTCATGCGAGTTCCCTAAGCTCAATCAGTGGTTGTGGTCAGGTCATGTGAGTTCCATAGGCTCATTGATGAGGCGAAAAATGAACCACTTTTAGGGGGTCATTTAAGCCCGGAATCGAATTTATTTGATCAAATATTGCCCTAAATCGTTCTTTTTGTGATTTTAGGTACTTTGAGAGTGAATTCTGGAAAAGGACGCAATTTGGACGTTTTTGGAGCATAAAAGTGAAGAAAACGGCAAAGACTTATTTTTCCATGCTGAGAACAGTACCTGACAGCGTCAAGAAGAAAAACCTGACGGCGTCAAGAGTAAAATCCGTGACGACCCAGTGAAAACCTGAATGCGTCACAAGAAGGGCGTCAAGAGTTAATGTGGTGACGGCCTGCATAAGGTTGAAGTGTTCCTAAGAAATACATATGTCTGTTTGTTTCGCACCCAGTAACAAGTGGTATCATTTGCCTAATAGAGATTGAAGTGTGTTTCTTGGTTCTAACGTGGGGTTTGAATGCTTATTCTTCATCTTTTTTGCATTTTTTTTTGTTTCTTTCACTCAAATCTTGAAGCTTGGATAAGTTTCAAGGTTGATATAGTGATTTGAAGCTTAGTTTTTGCATAAAGTTGTGATTTTTAAGGTTTTTTTAAAGGTTTTATAGCTTCTTTGATATTGGAAAACTAGTTTTTGGTAGTAAAATCTTCTATAGTTAGTGTTTTCTAAGTATTGGTGAAGTTATTTGATCAAAAGTACCTTATTTCTAAGCATTTTTCTTCAAAAATTTAAGATTTTTCAAGTTTCTGACCAGTTTACGCGTAACTTAAGTGAATAGTACGACTCAAAAGCTGTGAACAGTACTTTTTGTCCTTTTTACGAGTAACTTTTGGCCTAAAACCCTCTTCTTACGCGTACCTAAGGTCAAACCCTTTTCTTACGAGTAACTTTGGTTTCCTACGCATAAAACCTACGTGTAAGTCAATTCCTACGCGTAAGTTGTGATTCCTACGCTCAAGTTGTGAGTCCTACGCAGAAGACAGATTCTACGCTTAAACTTTACGCATAAGTCAATCTTACGCGTAAGGTACAGATTCTACGCATAACATTCATCAAAGGTCTTCTCCTTGTATTACGGTGACTCAGTACTTCCCTAGCTTGGATAAGTTAGTGGAATACTTCGACTTTGGATATCTTTCAAGCTTGGATAAGTTTGGAAGATTTGTTTGGTTGTTTAAACCTTACGCATAAGTCTAAACTTACGCATAAGCCTAAGCTTACGCGTAAAGAGGAAACTTACGCCTAAACTCTCTTGTTTACGCCTAAAACTACTCTTTACGCATAACCTAAAAGTTTACGCGTAAGATTATAGTTACGCGTAAGAATTGAACTTACCCCAGGGATTTTGGACTTAATCAAAGGAACGTGCATTTCAATCTTCTACAAAGATCCATTTCTACACAAGTGTTTAAAGATGTCTCAACCACCTAATTACTACTTCCCTCATCAACAGCAACATCAGCAGTATCAGCAACAACAATACAATCAGCAACAACCGTATCAACAACCTTCACAATCACAAGTTCAAAAACAACCGTTTAATCCACTACATCATTATCTCATGATGCAACAACATCAAATCATTCCTCAACAACAATCATATCAGATGTCACAACAGAACACTCAGTTCTCCTCCAAACAACCTCACTGGTTTGATAGAATGTGTGAAGTTATTAAAACTCAACAATCCCGACATGAGGCAGGATCACTTGAAACACCTCCAATGCTCACACCTGGGAACTATGTTCAATGGTCAAGTCGATTCTTACGATTTCTTGAACTAAAGAAACCTCATGGGAAATTCTTGAAGCAAGTGATACTTGAAGGACCATTTGAGTGGCCAACAAGATTTGAAGCTGGTGATCCAACTGCTGATCCTCCACGTCCTCCTGGTGATAGACCTCTTCCAGAAACTGCACTCACTGAAGAACAGAAACTACATCGTGAAGCTGATGAGTATGCAATGGCTTATATACTTCAAGGAATACCTAATCCAATTTATCGAAGTGTCGATGCTCAGAAAACAGCCAAAGCTATGTGGGAACATGTTCATCTCCTTATGGAAGGCACTCAATTGAACAAAGATGATATGGAATCCAAACTCTACATGGAATACACAGACATCACAATTGAACCAGGAGAGTCACTTGAATCCTACTATCATCGTTTCACAAATGTGGTCAATGATCTGGAACGTCACAAAATCACAGTACCAAGGATAGCAGTGAACTCCAAATTCGTCGGTAGTCTTGGTCCAGATTGGCATAAATATGTGACATTTGTACGTCAAACCAAAAATCTTCATGATGCTCCATATGGTTTGTTGTATGATTTTCTGAAACACCATGAACCTGAAGTGGAAAAAGATAGAGCTCTACGAGGAGGATACACACCAACACCAACACCAAATTCTTTGGCTCTCGTAGCTCAATCTCCCTATGCTCCACCACCAATGTCAAATCATGCATATGTTCAAGAGCATAATTACTTCAGTTATCCACAGTCTTCTACCTCGAACCAAATGGTCCCTTATGATCCATCTCCACAGAATCCTTCGACTCAACTTGTTCCATTAAACAACAATGATGCAGTGTACTACTCAAATTCCAATGACGATGACGATGATGACTTTAATACGTTGAATCAGGGACTTGCTCTTATTGCTCGTGCTTTTAGCAAATTCTCCAACAAGAGAAACAACCGTCAACGTTCATCTTCTAACACAAGGAATCAAGCTGTTGTCAATGATGGAAGAGTGGAAATTCAGAATCGTAGCTATGGTCGACCTGGTTCAGGAAGCTCTTCAGGAAATTTTGGGAATGGTCAGAGGTTTAGTAACAATGCAGGGTTCAGGAACAACTCAGGGTCTTCTCAGCAAAGGTCTGAACCAGTTGCAACAAGGAACTCCAACTCAGGGAATGCAGTGTGGTGCTACAACTGTAATGAACAAGGTCATATAGCGACAGCATGTCCCAAACCAAGAACTCGGGGTAGTAAGTTTCACAAGCAGGCATTACTTATGGCTCTTCAAGATGAAAAAGATGGACATTTCCCTGAACAAGACAACAACTTCATGGCAAATGTGAACAATGATGATGACATGGAAGATCTGGAAGCTAATGCAGCTGTGATGCTTATGGCCAACATGAAGGAACTTCAGTTTAATGATTCAGGTCCAGTGTATGACACTGACGGCTTGTCTCAGGTACATGACCAAAAAGCATGCCTAATACATGAAATAGCTTCACCTTCTGCTTCTGAATCAGATATGGCGCAAGTTGTTCCATCTAAATCATCTTCATCTTCTCAAACAGATGAACAAATAAGCACAGTTGTCATATTTGATGATGACACAGTTGTTTCATTTGATGATACTATTGAGAATGATAAACATGATCATTTCGAACAACATGAACCATCATTTGATCAAGACCCTGACCTCATAATGTTATCTAAACAACTGAATGATCAACAGTTGCTAATTGCAAAATGCAACGAGAAAAACAAAGTTTTAAAAGAAACAAATGCGGCACTTGCAAGAGATATTGAGTGTTATAAAATTCAACTTTCAAATCAGCAAGAAAAGATTAAACATACAAAAAGTTTTGAAAAAGCTTTTCAAGATTCTTACAACAAAGAACAAGATCTTCAACGCAAAATGCAAGATTTAATTGAGTCAAATGGAAAGTTGATTTCGAAACTCGAAAGTGAAAAGTGTGAATTGAAAATGCAAGTTGAACGTCTTCAAAGAGACCTTTCAAAAACAGAAACAGAATTGTCAAGTTGTAAAAAGGAGTTTTGTGAACACAAAATACGAAAAAGGAAGTATATAGATGAATTACTCGGTGATATTGTTGATCTTGAAAAACAACTCAAAGAATTTCGTAACATTGTTTACAAACACGGGAACTCAGTCACAACAATTCAGAAATTTACTTTAAAACCGAGACCCGATAAAGGTTTTGCACTTGGTGATTACAATTCAATGTTTCTTCACACAGGTTTTAAAGAAATTCCTAAAATTTATAGTATGGACCATTTGCTTGATAATACGATTGTGCGTGCTGTTGTTTTTGATACTGAGGAAGAAGAAGAACTTGAAGACGAGAGTCGATCAAAAATGAGTTATGTTCAAAATTGGACACCATATGATTATTCAAAAGCTCCTCCTATTTCCAAATCTTTTGTTACTAAAAAGAATTACCTGAGAAATCATGGTATGTCACTGAGTCATATGTTTCATCCTCCAATGCGGCCCCTGTCCAAACTGTAGCACAAATAAATGGTCCTTTACCATCATCTGGTGTACTTACACCTTTACCGAAAAAATGTCGTGTCTTAAATTATTTCAAAACTTTTATGGAAGACATCGAAATTTTGGAGGAAACAATTGAACGCAATTCTGTAATAAAAGTTGAAACTTTTCAATCTGCTTATGAGCGAGAAAAGAGAGATATTTTTCAAAAACAAATGCTGCCAATTGTCAAACACCTCCGTCTTTGTGCTACACGCTGGGATCAAGAACTTCAAAACGAGGTCAAAAATATGATAAACGTTTTCAACTCAACTGAAAATGAGATTTTGGTTCAAAAGCAAAGAAATAGAGTTTTAACAAATGATGCTGATCGACTCTTGGAACAAGTTCTCAATGCTGATATTTTGTCTGTTATCATGAATGATCTTTATAAATCTGGTACTTCTATGCTTAAGAATGATCATTGTGTTGATAATAATCTGTTGAATGAGGAAATTGAGACACTCAAAGTGGAAAATGATAAGCTGAGAATTAAAAATGATGATGTGACAAAACAATTTTCAAAAGAAATTTGTCAACTCAAACAAAGGCTTGAATGGTGTCAAGCTAAAAGTATTGAAAGGGAATTGAAGTTTCAAAGTCAAAATGTTTCAAACTCTTGTCAGATTTGCAAAAACAACGAGTCTTTAAAAAGTCTGTGTCTTCGATACGAGAAAGAACTTGCGGATTTAAAAATTGAAAACGCCGAATGGCAACAAAACCGCGATGACATAAAATATTGCAATGGTTTACTTGAGTCTGAAATCCAGGATAAAAATCACATCATCATTGATTTGAAAGAGAAGATTAAGCTAATTCAAAAGGGAAAGATGATTGACACCACGGTGATAGCACCAGGAATGCATCAATTAAACAAAACTGCTAAAGAAAATGTCATTCAAAACACTAATGTTGATACCTCCACTTCTACAGGACTAGTCTCCACTAATAGCGTTAGCAGACCCAAGCGAAAAAGTAAAAAGAAGAATAGGATCTTGCAACGTAAGAGAGGACAACTAGAAGCTCAAGAAGTAGAAGATCAACTTAGGAATTTGAATAACACTCATGTTGCATCAGATTTAGATTCTAATCTGGCAAATTGTAATCAAAATCTAAATGTAACGAATGATGAACCTTTGAATGTTTTGAATATTAATGCATCTTGTGTGTTTTGTCGTAAAAGCGTATCATCTGGTGATCATACAAAATGTTTAGCTAATTCTCTTCTCAATCGTCATAAGAAACGTAGGACACGCATTCCTTCTAGGCCCACTACTGCCTCTAAGTCTAACTTAGGAAAGTCGTCTTCTACGGTTTCTAAAGAAGTTGAAGTTACCCCCATAGGTGCCGAGAACAACTCTAGGAATCCACCACCTACTAGTGCATTTAACATTAAGAAAGCAAGAACTAGTTGGAATTGGCAACGTTGGTTACAACACAAACCAGACTTTAAATGGATTCCCAAATTGTTGAATACATGTGCTTCTAACCAACAAGAACCCGCACATTCTTTGGGTTCCACCCTTACTTCTGTTCCATATGTGTCTTCTTCTTGTGATGCAGGTGGTACAGATTGTTCTCTGGATTGTTGATAGCGGATGCACCCGACATATGACAGGCAATCTCAAACTGCTACACAACTTTGTCTCAAAGTTCATTGGTACTGTCAGATTCGGGAATGATCATTACGCTTTAATCATGGGATATGGTGACTATATCAGTGGGAACATTGAAATCAGTCGTGTTTATTATGTGGAAGGCCTTGGACACAACCTTTTCTCAGTCGGACAATTTTGTGATGGAGATCTCGAAGTTGCATTTCGTGAGAAAACCTGTTTCGTTCGTGACTTACAAGGAAACGATCTAATGTCTGGCTCACGTGGTTCTAATCTTTATACAATATCAATGTCAGATATGATTGCTACATCTCCGATATGTCTTCTCTCCAAAGCAGAATCGACTAAATCTTGGTTATGGCACAAACGTCTTTCGCACTTGAATTTCAAAACAATGACTGACCTTGCTCGTCACAAACTTGTTGATGGATTTCCAAGATTCCGCTTTACCAAAGATCACTTATGCCCAGCCTGTGAACAAGGAAAAAGTACTCGATCTCATTTTCCTTCAAAACCTGAGCAAAGTACGAATCATGTTTTACAACTGCTTCATATGGATTTGTGTGGACCGATGCGTGTTCAAAGTATCAACGGTAAACGCTACATACTAGTAATTGTGGATGACTTCTCCAGATGGACTTGGGTTTATTTCTTACGAAGTAAAGATCAGGCTCATTCAATGATCATCACCTTTCTCACTAAAATTCAAGTTCAACTACGCAATACGGTACGAATAGTCAGAACTGACAATGGAACTGAATTTAAGAATCAGACACTTCGGTCATATTTTGAGAAAGTGGGAATTGAACATCAAACATCTATTCCTAGAAGCCCAGAACAGAATGGAGTTGTTGAAAGACGCAACAGGACGTTAGTGGAAGCTGCTAGAACTATGTTGATTAATGCTCAATTACCAGATTACTTATGGGCGGAAGCTGTTTCAACCGCATGTTATACCCAAAACCGTTCCATGATAACAAGACGCCATCGCAAAACACCTTATCAAATTGTTCACAAAATAAAACCGAATATCGATTACTTTCATGTATTTGGAACACTTTGTTATCCGAAAAATGATCGTGATGATTTAGGTAAACTTAAAGCAAAGGCTGACATAGGAGTGTTCGTTGGATACTGTGAAAATTCTAAAGGTTTTCGAATCATGAATCGTCGAACAAGAGAAATTCAAGAAACCATTCACGCTAATTTTGATGAACTCACTCAAATGGCTTCTGAGCAACACAGCTTAGGACCCGAATTCAACCGTCTTAACTCTCCGGAATCTTCGGCTGAACCGTTGCCACTCAACCGCAAAGAATTGGAAACCTTGTTTGCTCCACTATTTGATGATACAATTGTCTACCGTTCTACTGAGGTCTCACCTAATTCCGCTGCTCAACCTGAAAACATTCCAGTACCAGACTCACCTCAACAAACTACTACAAGTGTTGAGAGAAACGGTCCTCCAATTGCATCACCATCTACAGTAGAACAAACTGTTTCTAACTCCCACCATTCAGCTGAAGATCCCACACCACAATCAGTTCCACAACCCGCAGAGCATGATCCTGATGCGTTCTTTAACCCGTTTGCACCGGCTCCTACCTTTCCTGGTATAGCTGAGTCGTCAACACGCAATTTGGATCCTGCTAACATGCGAGATACTTATCAACTACACCCTTCAACACACAAATGGACTCGAGACCATCCACTAGTTCATATTATTGGCCATCCAGATGCACCTGTTATGACAAGACAACGACTTCACACGGATGGAGAAACTTGTATCTATGCACTCACAGTTTGTCACGAAGAACCTAAAAACATTAAAGATGCAATGACTTATGACAACTGGATTGAATATATGCAAGAGGAATTTCAGCAATTCATAAGATTAGAAGTCTAGGAATTAGTTGAAAGACCTGACGGAGTCTTTGTCATCGGGTTAAAATGGATTTGGAAGAATAAGCTTGATGCTGAAGGAACTGTCATACGTAACAAATCACGTCTGGTAGCGAAAGGATACTCTCAACTGGAAGGACTTGATTTTGCTGAATCCTTTGCTCCAGTGGCTAGACATGAAGCTGTTCGGATCTTTTTGGCCTATGCTGCACACAGGAACATGGTTGTTTACCAAATGGATGTGAAAACCGCATTTCTTAATGGAGAACTCCGTGAAGAAGTGTATGTGAGCCAACCAGACGGCTTCGTTGATCCTGAGCGTCCTAATCACGTTTACCGACTCAAAAAGGCACTCTACGGACTAAAGCAAGCCCCTCGGGCGTGGTATGACAAACTGTCCACCTTCTTACTGTCCAATAAATTTTCAAAAGGATCAGTGGATCCAACACTATTTACAAAAACCTACGGGGAGGACTTACTTGTTGTTCAAATATATGTCGATGACATTATTTTTGCCTCAACAAAAAGAAGTTACTCTAATGATTTTGCAAAATTAATGAAAGATAATTTTGAAATGTCCATGATGGGTGAACTTTTGTTCTTTCTAGGACTACAAGTTCATCAATCACCCCATGTAATTTTTATAAATCAGTCCAAATATGCTCTTGAAATTTTAAAGAAACATGGAATGATGACCAGTGATACTTATAATACACCAATGGGCTATACCACAAAACTAGATGCTGATTTACATGGGACTCCTGTTGACCCTACCAAATACCGAAGTATGATTGGGTCACTCATGTATCTCACAGCTAGTAGACCTGATATAGTATTTGCTGTCTACATGTGCTCTCGCTATCAGTCCAAACCAACTGAAAAACACCTCAGTGAGGTCAAAAGAATCCGTCGATACATAAAGGGAACCATTAACTTGGGAATCTGGTATCCGAAGGATTCTGGTTTTGAACTAATTGCTTTTTCAGATGCTGACCATGCAGGATGTTTAGACACACGCAAAAGTACATCTGGTGGATTACAATTTCTCGGAGACAAACTTGTGTCATGGCAATCAAAGAAGCAGGACTGCACATCACCGTCGTCAACAGAATCTGAATATGTAGCAATGTCCGCTTGTTGTGCTCAAGTCATTTGGATGAGATCAGAACTTAAGGATTATGGCTACCTATTCAACAAGATTCCCATCTACTGTGATTCCAAAAGTGCAATTGCTATCTCCTGCAACACAGTACATCATTGCAAATCCAAACACATCGATCTCCGATATCACTTCATCAAAGAGCATGTGGAAAAGGGTACCGTTGAACTTTATTTTGTTGGGACTGAGTACCAATTGGCGGACTTACTTACCAAATCCTTAGCACCATTAAGGTTTGCTAGTCTAGTTCACCAAATTGGTATGCGATGTTTGACTCCAGAGGATCTGGAAAAGTTTTTAAAACACAATTGATCGTCAAACATCATAACTATCTTTTGTATATATTTTTTCAAAAATAAAATACAAAAATATAAAATCAATCAAAAACACAAAAAGATTTTTTTTGGTTCTTATTTAAAAAAAAAATGCAAGTATAAACCATCTCGTTCAACACTTTTTTTTATAAAATGTCTTCAATTATTCAAAAACAAGTGTTGAGGGGGAGGAAAAGTATTTTCAAATTTCTAAAAATATATTAACTTTTATACTTGTATTTTACCAAAAATAAATACGTTTTATCAATAAGTGTTGATTCGAAAAGTGTTTCGGGTTACTCTCCTTGACCTATATAATTACTTTTTCAGTATTTTACTACGGTCTAAGGTCGAGGGGGAGTATCACAAGCTGTTCTTACCGTAACTTGGTGTTATTAACAAATGTTAATTAAAATAAAGGTGTTTGGGTATTAGGTTTGCATGAAACTTGAGGTTAAGGGACAATTTGTGTCAAGTTACCAAACTAGTTTTAACCCAAGGTCAAAACTAATTTGACTCACTCATTAACTGCACCTGCAAAAAGTTATTACTCTTTCACCTACTCAATCTAACGATCCATAATCATTTGCTTGATCTAATCATCAATCTTCGAATCCGTAAGTGTTAACATGTTTTGATCATTATTTCAAACAAAGGTTTTTAATTTCATAACGATCCAACGGTTCAACTTGTGTCAATCGTTTAATCTATTCTTAGGGTTGTGCGTAATAATTAAACCCAGAAATTGGTTATGTTATGGTTAAAATTATTGTTGGGAAATGGTCTAAGGTTGATTATAAACATGTTTTCATACTCTAATTGCACCCAGAAACACCAAATCGTCTAGTTTGATTTTAGGGTTCATACGAGTCAAATAGGGGTTCTTGATTTTAGACGTTAGGATTGAAATTGGTGATGGGGATAATGTTCTTGTAGGCCTAGGATCAAGTTGTTATGGTTTAATTGTTTCAGGAACATCTCTTGATCATGTATGAATGATTTAGGGTTCGAATGACACTAGCAGTTGTGATCTTTCGATTTTGTGGTTAATTCTTGTTTTAAGTTGGACCATATGATCCTTAGGTTGTTAGATACAATTGCCCTATGCCTAATCTTACCCAGATTCATGTTTGATTGTGTTCGTAATTGTGTGTTCATACGGGCTTACGCATAACTCACATTAATGCATGTTTACGCATAAAATGGGTATTAAAGTGTGTTATTATGATTATTGATCAGTGGTTGTGTGTTACACTTTCAGGAATCAAACCAATCTTGTTACGAAAGGTGATTTTTTCTGGAAAAGGGCATATTTACGCACAACTTGTTCATCCTACGCGTAAGATTGAGTCTTACGCGTAAGATTCGACACATGGACAAACTTTGTCTTGGATAAGACAATGTTTACGCTTAAATGTAATTCTTACGCATAAGTTCTGACCTTACGCATAAGTCTGGAACTTACGCATAAGTCATTACCTACGCATAAGTTATACTTTACGCTTAAGGGTAATCCTACGCATAATATCAATTCCTACGCCTAAGATTTATCTTACGCATAAAATTGACCTTACGCATAAGATTCACCTTACGCGTAATATTCTAACTTACGCGTAGCTTTTGCTCTTACGCATAATTTCTACTCTTACGCTTAAGTCAGGTTACGCGTAAAATTACCCACTTACGCGTAAACTTGTCAAAATCTAAATTTTTCTAAGTGTTGTGAAATTTCCAAAGAGTAACTTCTTGTAATGATAAACTTATGTTGTAACTGAATTGTTATAAGTTTCTACCATGTAATATAACTCAAGTTTGTCATATATCAAAAGTTTTAACACACACAAACCCCCACTGATCAATGTATAACATCCAAATCTATAAGTGTACATCATAATTGAATGTCTTTGCTAACACAGTCAACAATTGCCACGTTTGTATTTGTTTGTGATCAATTCAGATGGCAGAACACAATGACGTTCCATACGGACCAGAACCCGAACCTAAGCTTTCATGGGAAGAGACATTCCCAGAAGATTACACCAGGAAGATCGGAAAGAAAAACCTCCGTATCAACTTCAACAAAATGACTTGCAACGAGTCCTCATGTATTGTTGCAGTGGATGCTCTTCTATATCACCCCAACAAGTTGTTGTTCACCAAGTCTGCCTCAGTTTCCTGCTTCTACATCCACCAGTTTTGGCATACACTTCAGCTAGATCTTGGGGAGGCTTCCTTCACCTGTATGCTTCATAACCGTCAAGTCACTGTGGACATTGATATGCTCAGGAATGTACTCGGGTTACCAGACCTCGGCCCTAATGAAGTTTATGATGAAGTTCCCACCGAAGAAGATCTGATTATGTGGTTAAGGGATATTGGGTATGACGAATCAGAATAAGTCATTACAAGACATTCTAGGGTCAACATTAGGTATCTTCCACAACCATGGAGAACCTTATACATTCTGATTGCCAAGTCCTTGTCTGGCAGAGACACTGGCCACGAACACCCGAAGCTCCAACACCTCAAACTCTTCTGGGCTGTGGCTAATGTGAAGAAAGCTGATTATGCCAGTATCATTTGGGAAGACCTTGTGTGGCACATTCAACACAAGACAACCAACATTCCATTTGTCCGCTTCACAAAACTACTCATCGAAAGCTTCCTTCGTGAGTATGATGATATCCCACAGAGACTTGACGACACTGATAAGAACACGTTCAGAAATGAAGATACTCTCAGGGTCATCAAGAGAATGGAAACCAGCACACGCAAGCAGGGAAAGAAACTTCCCGATTGTCTCTTGAATGCCAAAGTTAAGGCTTGCAAGAATTACAAGTATTACGAACAAGCTCTTGAAGCAGAAAAAGTTGGTTTCCTGGACGAAGTTGTTCTACCTTCGTTCATGCAAAAGAAGGGTAAGAAAGGCAGTAAGACTGGAAGCTCCGGCAGTTCTACTCAGTCTAAGAAGAAGAAGGGTACTCTCAAGAGAAGGACTCCTGCCAAGAAGCCTGAATCCACTCCTGAACCCACACCACCATCTGACTCTGAACAAACCGAATCCGATGAAGGTCCAGTGTATAGACAAACTTATGCTAACATTGATAAGGATGTGAATCTTGATGAAATTGACGATAAGGATTTGACGTTCAAAGATTGGGAGACTAACATTGATGAGTTTGCTGATAATGCTGTATACCCAGCATATCTTAATCAGAGACCGTTCACTGAAGCACAGACAATCCTGGAAGAAGAAAGGATCAGGAGAGAAAAGATGAAGGAACCTATAACTACTGAACAAGAGTCTACTCAAACTAATGTAGGCCTTTCAGAAGAAGAGGAAAATGAAAGGGCTCTCAACCTAGGTCTCCTCCACAGCCGAATTGATGCATTCAATGCTGATCTACCTCCTCCACCTCCAGTATTCTCTCAAACTACCGAAGCTGGCGGATCAAGCAGTATTCCTGAGTCTGCCACCGGGATCAACACTGACTTAGTCGCCTACGACAATCCTTCAGTATCTCCCACAGATATTGAAATGACTTATGCTTCAACAACGGGAGAAGAAGAAGAGGAAGATCCCATGGATACTGATGTTCCACGGTTAATGACTGTAGAAGAAATGGAGCTTAGGGAAAGGGCTCAGGAAGAGGAATTGAAGAGAAAACAGGAAGCTGAAGAAGCTAGGCTTGAGCAGCTTGCACAAGCCAAACTGGAGGAAACTATACGAATGGAAGAAAGTAGGAAGTCTGAAGAGGCAGCCAAGCTGGCTGAAGAAAAGTTGAAAAGAGAAGAAGATGCTAAGCTTGCTGAAGAACTAAGGCTTAAAGCCGAGGCTGAAAGACAGGCTGAAGAACAAAGGTTGGAAGAAGAAGCAGCCAAAGCTAAGAAAGTTGATCAACCCGAACCACAGAAAGGAGATGACAAAGACATAACCACCAATCTTGAATCCTCACAATCATCACCTCCTGCATCCGAATCAACACATGACAAATCTATCAAGAAACCAAGCACCAAAGCCTCTGTTGCATCAAAGTTGCTTAAGTCAGCATTCAGAAGAGTACATGATAAGAAGAGAAGCAGACTGGAAGATCAGGTTGCAACACTAGCAACTCAAGTTGCTGAATTGACGAAGCTGAACTCTAACGTCCAAGAGCTGCAAGACAAAGTTGACACTTTCTTAGCTAAAGACGTACAGGAGAACTTGGAAGCCACATTAGCAGCTCAAGCACAAGAGTACATGGCACAACACTTAGTTGCTGAGTTGAAAGATCTGCTGGCACCCATGAGAGACGAACTCACCAAGTTCGCAGAGCAAGCAGTCAAGAAAGTGATCCGATCAACCACATTCACTCTTCGAGCTGACAAGTCTACTGTTCTACTACCAGGGCTATCTCTGGATGAATTAGAAGCTCAACTCTTAGAAAAGCTGGAAAATAAGTTCACCTTGACTCCTGAAGAAGCCAAAGTCCTGGAAGCATTAAAAGACAAGATGAACAAAGAGACTTGCAGCACAGAGGCCGATAAACTGAAACGTCAAAGAGACGATGAAGACAGGGATCCGAATTCTCGGGCAAAGAAACAGAAACAAGCCGAAGGACCCGCATCTCAATCTAAAACACCGGTTATCCCTCCAACAACAACAACTTCCACACAACAAACGAAGGCATCAGGTTCTGCTCCCAAGGCACACGACCACTTTGAATACACCGGTGGTGACGAGATTCCTCAACCAGATGAAGTTCCAGAACCGTCCCCTAAGAAGAAGAAGAAAGATAGGAAAGGAAAGCACCATCAATCCAAACCAGACACCTCACCTAAAGGCACAGAACCAAAGAAACCGAAAACCGTCCTTAAATGGCTAGACCATGATGATAGTGCCGAATACTCCTGGTTTGAGAAGATGATCAACTCGCAACCACCTCTTGAAGACAATCATGAACCTCAAGATGGTCGAACGGTGGAATACGCTCAACTGATTCAGCAAAAGTTTAAGATGAAAAAGATGAATAAGAAAGAGCTGCGAAGAATCAAGAATGATGCTTTCAATCTTCTGAAAGACCGGTCTGCTAACTCAATCGAACTTGAGTATCATCTGGAAAATATTGCTCGAGCTATGTCAAGCAATATTGACTGGATCAATCCTGAATCTTATGTCGATCCGGTCACAAGGAAAACTGCACCCTACATCACTGACTGGTCCAAACCACTACCGATGATTGGGAAGCCTAAGGAACCGAAGATCCCGTACAAGTTCTTCTTCAACACAGACTTGGAATATCTGACACTTGGCAGCAAGATTGAGAAGAAGTACGTTACATCACTCGCCTTTCTCCCTGCAGCTCGATATCTCAACAATGCAATCGAAGAAGAAGCTTCAGCATTATTCGTTGATAAAATTGTTGAATATGACCGGAACGCACTCTACGGCATACATCATTGGCCAGACAACCGGGCACAGTATTATCGAAGCAGCAGACTTAATCAGACGATGGGCGATGTAGCAAGTGATCTGAAGATAGTCTCCATTCAATTCATCTCGACTGTCACTCACTTTGGGTACCCCTTCCTCAGCAAAATCACACTGAAAAGACTTGATGAAAAGGAGTACGATATTTCCGAGTCTGACTTTCCACGACTACTTCTCAATGACATCGAAGACATGTACCTGCTCAAAGTTCAAGGAAAACTCTGTGGCTTGCCTAAACAGATGCAGCTTGCCTTTATCCAAGCTCTTCTAATCTTCATCAGGCAGATTGTCATAAGAGAAAGAGTTGAAGATCTTCAATTGGGAGTAGAAAGTTATCAGAAGAAGCTGAATCTCACCAAGCCTAACATGTTCGACATCCCCGGCCTTCAACATCTACCTCAATACACCTTGATCAGGCAACCATTCGGGTTCACTTACCGCAGTGTCAACGGTCGAAACTACTTTATGGGCTACAAAGAATTACATAAGTTCTGTGATGAAACTTTGAAGTTCGTCAGAGACGGAATCAAAAGCAAAATCAACGACATTGCTCTAGGGAAATCCAAAAGATGGAACACCGATGAGACCAGGGATGCACGCAGATTCATTACAAGGATCGAGAACCGGTTAAAGCGCAGGGATCAGTTCAGGAGATTGGAAAGCTATGTTGGAGGAAGAAAAAAATTTCCGGTGTTGACATTTCAGAGACCTGATTGGTAGTAAAATTGTAAGAATTTGATTTGATTTGCCAATAATTTACTTCATAATGGTTTGTGTACGCATTACAGTGCACAACCCGAACTTGTAAAGAAAGGACCCTGAGGTACGCATCAGTGCCTCAATCCTAATATAAGGAGCGAAGGCTTCTTACTTTTGAGTAGAATTAATCAAATGTGTTATGATTTTCATAATTATGCTCAAAAGGACAAGTATTTCACCTCAATAAGACCTAATCACTTGTTGAGGGGGAGCACTTGTCAAAACAAAATACTTTGTTCTAAATCAAAAGTTCTTGGTGAATCTCCCCATAAGACTCAAAAAGCATATTTTAATCAAAAGTTTAACAAAAACAACATCTCATATGCTATTTTTGAGGGGGAGAAAATGAAAAGGTGATTAAAATATATGAAGTAAAAGCTGAAAGTTGTATCTTGTGCGAGCTAGACTCAGATTCACCCAGGAATTGACGAGACAATTAAAGTTAGTTAAATCGAAAAGACTTATCCTCGACGGGTACTAACATCAAGTTAGTTACTAGAGCTAGTTGTCACCTAAAAGCTGACAATGTACCTCTTTAACTAACCACGTAAGCGTGTCTCGAAAAGGATTAGTCGTAGTAGAAATGTACCGTCTCGAGAAACTTTCTGTGGACTTGACCAGGCCGGGTAATAACTTCAAGCTAGTTTAACTAGTGATGTAAGCGTGTCTCGAATCGGTCTTGTTCATGGAAAGTGGATCAATTCAAAAGTGCTTGCTCCTCCCGCATGTGCAAATTTATTAAACACTTATGAGCACATGTGAAGGGGGAGCCCTTCAAAAAGTGTACACAAAACTCTCAAAGTGTTAATCAAAATATTTGATTTTCACAAACACTTTGAGAGATTTTCAATCAAAGGTTTCTTGGCTACTGTCGGAGTTATAAGGTGATTAAGATAGGAATATCCGTCCTATGATCCGCCAGAGCCGGAGGGATCTACCCAAGGACATCTCCCATAGTTAGAATTAGAAGTCCTTAGGTATGATACGAAAAAAAAGGAGAAAAGAATGAAAGGGAAAGAAGGAGTTGAAGAATTAAAAAGAAATGTAAAGAAAAGGGTGAAAAGAAATAGCCCTCCATATAATTCAACCTTAGGGCAGACACCGGGTTCAATACGTATGCTACTGGCAGTTGCAAAAGACAACACCGGTATTGAAGATTAAGTCGTCTTGGACCCAGTGACGCAATGCACTAAACCTTCTTAACCACTCAAGTTCTCTTAAAAGAGCTTGTTTCATTCTCACGGGGAACCTGTGTAATCTATCGACCTATCTCTTAGAGACGGTTGATATTGAAGAAGGAGACCCCTCCCTAGTCTCCGCATAGGAAACCTAAGTGTGAACTTATAGAGTCTAGAGCCTCGAGATACATCAAAGATCTCTTAGGAACACTTAGTTTTTCTACAACTGGTATTCTACATCAATGGATACCAGCTGTAAATTATCGAGTCCTTCGCAGATCTTAGCAATCTGCCGAGAACGTTTATGAGAGAATTACTTATGTATTTCTCAATGATTGAACGGAAATCCTGCCAAGGTCAACATCAAACAGCCCTGATAGCAGGTCACTTCGGTAACCCCACAAGGGTTACGCTTAGTGTTTGCGGTGGTTACATAGCGGTCTACAGTCGTGGAGTGATCCCCAGCGACTCACCCAGTCATTGAGCTACTTAGTAGGTCTCGTAAGCTCCTTCAAGAGTATCTGATATGGGAACGGCCTGGATAAGGATTAGAAGGAGTCTTCACAATATGCTGTTGATGAGCTCTAAATTCCTTATCTGTAAGTACCGGTTGTTTTATTGCTAACTGTTTACTCGCAGGTACCTCACTTCCATGATGGTAGATTCCAACATGCTCAGACATACATCTTGAAGCAAATGATAGCTCCCCCAAAGATCTTAACAACAAAAAGTTCAAAGAAAGATTCTACATCAATAAGAAGAATCTACAAAGTATAAAGACTAAAGATCTTAGTGTATGCAAAGGAACTTCTTGTACGTGAAAGTCTAAGTCCAAAGATGTATGAGTATGTTGGAATGGTGAACAACCACCACAGACGCAGGAGTGACGAACGGCAGACAACTTCATCACTACATCATCACCAAAGAACAAAGACACAGAGCAAAGTATATTCATTATCATTTTGAAGACGTCTAGAGTTTTACATGTCACAAGTCAACGACAAAGATAAAGACGTCAAGCAACCGTGATGACCGACCCTTAGGGGGAGATTGTTGGGATCATACTTTTGTATTTAGTCAAGTCTCGGTCATTACATTTTGTAATAGGTTGCTTTGGTATTTATTTCATTTAGTTTTATGTTACAAGGCTTATATGTTAAAGCCCTATGGACTTGAAAGCCCACGAAATGAAAGGATAAGGGAGGAAGGGAGTGTTGCCCTAACTCCTCCCTTATAAATAGTAAGCTCATGTAAACATTATGTTTGTTGGTTATTTGAATATCTTAGTGAAACTCTCGCATTTACTCTTCTCTCATTTCTTATAATCAACCATCTCTCATTCTCATCTTATTTCTTTCAACATCATACTTGTGTTTACATAAATGGTGACCTAACAGATACACATGACGGCGTCAAACCCAGATCTAGGCAGTAAGAGAAACTATTTGGCGGCGAGATGACGGCGTCAGAGATTTGTTCTTGACGCCGTCACCTCAGAAAAACTATATATACTTTTCTATTTTTCATTCATTAGGGAGGAACTTGTGTGGAGAATACTAGGGCCGAACTTTGTAAACCCTAGGTCGTATTTTTCTGTATTTTCAAGGGTTTTCACCCCTTGAATCCTTTCATGTTCAATTGAGATGAGTTTTCTCTTAATTCATTCAATATGTCTATGTGTTGTTTGAATATATCTTATGCTTGTCTTGATTTCAACATGCTAGGCTAGATCTATCATGTGTTTGCTGAGATGTAATGAAACCTAGATGTTAATTATATGTTGATTACTTGTTTATAGTTGTATTGGATGAATGATTTCAATGTTAGGCTTAAGAAAACTGGCAGATTTCCATTGTGTAACATGCTTGAACGTCTTAAGAAACATGAACCGGTGTGTACTAGGTTTTATTGGTTGTATTTAATGCATGAGCAAATTTTAGTGATCCCATGTTAGGAGCTTCTTAGCTGGCTCGACATAGGAGTGAAGTAGGCGCTTATAGGATTGGGGAAGTAAGTACGCCACCCCATGAATGGTATTAAGGAATAAAACCCATCATCCACGCAACTGTAACAAGTAATTAACCTGTAAAAGATATCTAGGGAGTAGTGAAACCTAAGTAAACACAATTCTCCATTATATTGCTCACACCTCTAGTATAATTTAGTTTATTTTCATTTTTAGTATTTTATTTTGATTGCATCTTTAGTATTGGGTTAGTTGATTAGCAACTAATTTCCCCCAACTCCTTCAAACCCGAGATTTTTAATTGCTTTTATAAAAATATAAAAATACAAAAAGAATCATCCCTCATCTCTAGACCTAGTGTTTAGGTTTTCTAATCCTAGCGACACTATTCCTAGCTGAACGATCAACCCCCCGGTACTTGTCATTATACTATACTACATCGATCAGGTATACTGCCTGGTGGGGGTTGTAAGCTTCTTGAGATCCCTCGAGAGGTAAAGCCTGGTGCAATTCCCACACATCACTCATCATGAGTATATAACATGACTTAACGAGAATCAGCAGTAAACATCTTAATCACTAACTTAACTGTAATCTATAATATCAATATAATCAGTAAAACATAACTGTGAGTATTAAAACTAGCGGTAAGTTTTAAACTACATACACGCTAATGCAATCCGTAAAACATAACTATGATCCGTAAAACTAGTGGTACTGTTCAAGGAATTCAAGATACTCAGGATCTACAAGTTCATCAAAACAGCTAGTTGTGAGTAATAAGTTAGGTAATGAGTTAGCAATCATATTTTGCATGCTAGATAAGCCTATATTACCTTTCCCTATGGTCCCTTCGCGTCGATCTTTTTTGGACCATTGCTTTGGAACACGCTATGAAGGTGCATACTCAACGATTACTTTAGACTGGGTACCTGAGATAATGAGAAGATTAAACCTTAACTCGCAGAAAGAGGGATTGAATTTACAAAAAAAATCCGCAAAGAGGATAACAAAATGCAACATATTTATGGAGTATATCTAATGTCAGCAACATCCTAATACTGCTTATAACCTGTAGTACAGGTAGCCAAATCGAATTTATTGATTGAATTTAGAATGGATAAACATATACATTTCTAACTAAAAGAAACAATGTTGCAATGTCATTCTACTGCTTTAAAGTACATGCTCAAGCATTACCTTTCACATTAACAAAAACATGCCCGTCGAAGAATTCTGCAAACTCAATGACATCCTCTGACCGCTTAAAGTCAATATAGGCTCTGGAATATGATGGAACCTTCAGGCAGCAAAAAGAGTTAAATAGTACAGTAATTGTTACTCCACCATAAAATAGAAGGTTCCAACACAAATACACAATAATACATAGCAAAACCGTATAAATAATCGAAGACACCAGTTAACAAACCATCATTGTCAAGCCCAGAACACGGGATTTACAATCACAACTTGCCAATATGAAGTTGAAACAATGCAGTAAAGAGAAAGGCAACATATTGACAGATATAGTTTACCAGAATCATACGCGTTAATTCTAATCATGCTAAAAATATCCTAATAAATGACAGCAACACCTTCCCAAGTTTCCTCCCAACAATTACAACTTATGCATCTACATCTATTTTCGCTACCAACTACAAACCAATCAACCCATTGACCCGCAATAGAGCATAAACAGGAACTATAACCCAAACTGCAAGAGTTCGACTACTCACTTCACAAATAAGCATTTCATTATGCATACACCTAACCTAACACATCTCGACCAAACTTTTCTGAATCGCTATTCGCTAGTCATTTTCACTATAACTTTTTTGTTCCTTTACTCTTAAACATCCTAACACTAACTAAAAAATCTAAGTTATAACTATTAAAGCTGATTCTATCCAAAATCCTTTCATCAATAATTGCACAAATGAGCGATTTCATGATTTGCTAACGATTAACAAGGGAGTACTTGTACATCTCACCTGGATTCATTCACAAACAACAGTTCTACCACAATCAACTAGCAAATACTTGTACAATTGCTAACGATTAACAGTTAACAACTAAACTAATCTACAGATACATACAATTCAACCAAGCATAGCATTCAATTAATAAAAATCTACCAACGCTATCCAGACCGAATCGTTATATCTCTACTTAACTGGACCGATACATGTAACAGTTAACAACTAAACTCTACCAATTCAATTAATAACACTCTACTCAAGCATCACAAAACACATAATAATAATCGATTACAGATCCACAGCGACAGTAAAATAATTAACTAACATTGACTTGATGATCGACGGCGATTACAGATCTACGGTGACGATTAGAAAACCACGGCGATTACGGATCCCCGGAGACGATCACGAAACCACGGCGATTACAGCAACGATTACATAGTGATTAAAAGTTAGGGTTTAATTTTATGATTTTATTTTGATTTTTATGATTTTATTTTGAGTGAGGTGATGTATGTGTAGCGTTATTTTTATTTTGTGGAGATGATGTACAGGGAATGGATAGCCTTCTATTGTATAAGTGTAGTACCTTTTTTTTTTTTTTTTCTTTTTATTTATTTATTTATTTTATTTTTAAGTGTAGCCTTTTTTTATAATTTCTCTATTGTATTTTATACTAATTTGATTTTGTGGTTTTTTTTTTAAGTGTAGTTTTTGTTTCCACAATTATAAATGTGGCTTTCTTATGTAGTTATTATTTTTACATTTATAAGTGTAGCAATTTTTAAGTGTTTTCTTACACTTATAAGTGTGGCCTTTTAATAATTTGTTTTACTTCAATTATAAATGTAGCGTTATTGCGATTGTCCACACTTATATACGTGGAGTACTTTTTAAAATATTTGTAACACCTATAGATGTAGCAAAATTATGATTCATATAAAAAAAACTCCACGGTTGACTATACTGTGGAAAAATAAGTGTAGAGAATTCAACTTTTTTTTGTAGTGATATATATATATATATATATATATATATATATATATATATATATATATATATATATATATATATATATATATATGTGTGTGTGTGTGTGTGTGTGTGTGTGTGTGTAGGCAAAGGATCACGTGCGGATGTTTTGTTTTAGTGCGGACGTGCGGATAGATCTAGGCCGTCCATTCCAGATCTGATCTTGACTTTTTGTAAAAAAGTCAAAATCTACGCAACTATCACGGTACCAAATCACCATTCAAACGATTTTTTTAATTTTTTTCCTTTTGAGCGATCCTTACTATTGTTGTGTTCTTTACTTTTTTTATATTTTTAGATTTTTCTGAGCACTTTTTTTGTTTTTGATTATGAGTACTACGATGATATTTAGGATATTATGAGTCTTACCGTGATATTAACGATTTTACTTTAAAAGTTACGGCGATATTAAAAAAAAAAAAAAAAAAAAAAAAAAAAAAAAAAAAAAAACACTTAATATCACTGTTTTTTTTATTACGATATTAAGAAAAAGTTACGGTGATATTAAAAAAAAAATTAACTTTGATATTAAAAAAATATGATAGTTACGGCGATATTAACAATTTTTATTAAGAAAAAGTTTTTATGATATTAAAAAAGTTATTGTGATATTAAATTTTTTTATTAGAAAAAAGTTTATGTGATATCAGAATCTGATTTTGACTTTTTTACAAAAGTCAAGATCTGATCTTGACTTTTGTCAAAATCAGATCTTGACTTTTGTAAAGTCAAGATCAGATCTTGACTTTTGTAAAAAAGTCAAAATCATACACTAATATCACAATACCTTTAACGATGAAAATGATTTGTTTTTTGAAATTTTTTTCAGCGATTTATAATTATTTGTTGTTCTCTTTATTTTTTTAATTTTTTCAGATTTTTTTGAATTTTTTTCAATAAAAAAATCTACTGTGATATTAACGATTTTTAAAAAAGTCACTCCGCTTTTTTCAATAATGTCACTCCGCTTTTTTCAGATGGTTGACTAAATGGAGGGCTGAGATTCGTCCGTACATCCGCACTAAAATCCAAAAATATACCGGATCCCTTCCCTATATATATATATATATATATATATATATATATATATATATATATATATATATATATATATATATATATCATATCAATAAAACGTATCACTCCCGGGGAATTACATTATCTAATATAGTATTGGAGCGGGTCTGATCCTTAGACCTAGGCAACCCGTCAAACCCTTGCCGCCGAACCCTATTTTCTTCTAATCGTCATTCAACAAAACTTCCGCTGCTTTTACTAAATAATCATTGGTAAAGACAAAAGCTTTTAAACCATTCTCATTAGACAAATATTCCATATATTCGAAGACGTAGCAATTGAGACAAATATTCCATATATTGGAAGAGGTAGCAATTGTGAAGCTGCTCATCACAATAATATTATTATTCTTCATCTTGGCGAGCGTGCATACATATTAAACAAAGGAAGGAGTTATGAAGCTGCTCATCATAACGAATACGAGGTCAACGATTGAGATGCTCGGTTAAAATATATGTACTTGGGATGATAGTGAATTGGTGGAAAATATATTTGTTGCGGCAAATTTATTTAGAACTTCACTTCAGTTTCTTTTTGTTTTATTGATGAAAAAAAAGAAAAAAAAAAGTAGTTAGTAGTTGTTTATTGTTTGTTTGTTAATTGATTGTTCGTACGGTTTTGTTATCAGTCGACTAAAGTTGATCGTTAGTACGTATTTGTTACCAGTCGACTTAGCCGACCGTTGGTACTAGTCGCCTAAAGTCGACCATTGGTAGGGTTTTGTTACGAGTCGATTAAAGTTGTTTTTATTATGTTAATGTTTTTTCTTTTCTAATTTACTACATTAGTCTGAGTTTTCGCGATTTCGCCGCTCCACTACTAGAAATCATGCCAGCACCAACCGAATTTTACCAACAATCATCGATTCGTTGGTAAATTATTACTTTACCAATGACTTTACCAACGAAGATAAGAAAAACATATTTTATAGTTTACCAACGACATAATTGTTGCTAAATCTGTTGGAACTTTGTTGATATTTGGGGGGAAAGTTCCCGCTAATTTTACCAACGACTTTTTCTTAATAAATTGTTGGTAAAATCGGAAAACAATAATATCAACGACATGAACTCTTTGGTGAATAAATTTACCAACGATTTTTACCCACAACTTATTTCTCATTGGCGAAAAGTGCATTTACCAACGACTTTACCAACAATAAATATTTTTAGAATCAAATTTACTTAACTAAAGCAAATTTTGTTACAAAAATTGTTGGAAATATTATTTACACATGGTGGGAAAATAATTAAAAAAATAAAGTTCAACAACAAACTTTTGTATAATAATAACATCAAATGTTCTATATATTTTAGTGTCAAATTCCCTTATATAATGCTCATATTTGCTATGTTTTTATATGACTATGTAATTAATTGCTTCATATTTCGTTATTAGTTAAACTTGAGCAATGGAACAAAAAGACGCGGAAATGAAAGGTTGATTTGAAGAAAATACAAAACATGTTGGACTAGACATACATTACGGCATAGTTGGATCGTAAGTGCTACGCCGTAATCCTTTGTTGAGAACGTTTTAGGCTTGACTAGGATGAACAATAACAAAGAACAATAGGATGCACAACGGAATAATAAGAACAATCTTTGTTATTGCCTAACAAGGTTTCATCATCATCTTTATACAATGACTACTACAAGCCCCAATCTTACATGATCAATGGTAAGACGGTTATATCAACAGAATCAAACTAATGATCTTGGGGCTAAAATATATGCTAGCATCTACATCTTGTAGGATGTGTAAACCCACACATATAACACGTTTTACACCTTTGGTGCACACACACTTTCTGACACCTCTAAAACCAATTCCCCTGTATCTCTTTATATAATAGAGATACTAGGGTTACAAAGAGATAAGTTATAATAATACAAAATATCTTCCTAATAAATTAAAACGATCTTCCGTATATTCTTGTCATTGAAGTTTGCCTCTTTGTCATAATAAGTCCCTCATGTTCCACATGTTTTGTCTTTATCAACTCAAATATAATTCCCAACATCCTTTTTGCTGCTTAAAGAGACCAAGTCTATTCATCGAACATTACAGCATAGCAACCTCGCTAGAGTTGCGCCATAACTTGCATTGAGATTCGAAAAGATCTTGCTGATGTCACAACTACAATGTCTCAAGGCTGTTGTGGTTACATCGCAACTATGGAAGAATTAATTAATGAGAAGATTACGGTGTAACTCATACATTTGGTTACGCCGTAACTTTTCTATATCTGGTGAATGATGTGTGCATTAAGGAGGCTGCGGTGTAACTCCTTACTTATTGTTTGATACGTGGGAATCGCACCAGGCTTTACCTCTCGAGGGATCTCGAGAAGCTTACAACCCCCACCAAGCAGTGTACCTGATCGTTGTAGTATAGTATAGTGACAAGTACCGGGGGATTGATTGTTCAACTCAAGAATAGTGTCACTAGGATTAGAAAACCTAAAAAAATCTCGGGTTTTGGAAGAGTGGGCGGAATTAGTTGCTAGCCAACTAACCCAATAAACTACTAATGCAATTAAAATTAAATAACAGAAATGAAAATTAAACTAATATACTAATTTGGTGTAAACAATGATGGGGAAAGTTGTGTTTACTTAGGTTTCATTACTCCCTAGATATCTTTTACAGATTGATAGCTTGTTACAATTGCATGGATGACGGGTCATATTCCTTAATACTAGTTGTAGGGCCGTGTACAATATTCCCTAACTCTATAGGATTCTACTTCACTCCTATGTCTAGCCGTTAGAAGCTCCTAACATGGGATCATTAGAATTCTCCTACGCATGAAATACAACCAAATATCATAGTACACCTCCGATCATGTTTCTTAAGACGTTTAAGCAAGTTACCAATGGAAGTCTGCCAGTTTTCTTAAGCCTAATATCGAATACAATCATCCGTAACAACTATAAACAAACAATCAACCCATAATTAACATCTAGGTTTCACTACATCTACGCAAACACAAATGAAATCTAGCCTGGCATGTTAAATTGAAGACAAGCGTAAGATATATTCAAACAACACATAGACATATTGATTGAATTGAAAGAGTACTTATCTCAAATAGAACATGAAAGTTTCAAAGGGTTGGAACCCTTGAAAAAGCTGTAAAAATCGGCCTAGGGTTTTTCCCTCAAAGTTGCACACTAATGAATGAAATTTGGAAAACTATATATAGATTATACAGGGTGACGGCGTCATGTATTGAGTTGTGACGCCGTCAACTCACCGCCATAATAGAAATCGTATTGCCTAGATCCACTTGTGACGCCGTCATGTGTAAAATTATTCTGGGCCGTCACTAATACTTGGACCATGACGGCCTTGGGTGACGCCGTCATCTCCTATGTAAAAAACTCTCTGGATCGTCACGTGTATTGTCCACATCCACCTCTTGTGTTACTCTTGACGCCGTCATGTAGAAGCTCTTGACGCCGTCAGGTACTGTTCCCAGCAAGGAAAATTAAGACTTTGCCGTTTTCTTCACTTTTATGCTCCAAAAACGTCCAAAGTGCTTCATTTTCCAGATTTCACTCCAAAAGTACCTAAAATGACAAAAGGAACGATTTAGGGCAATATTTGATCAAATAAATTCGAATTCGGGCTTAAATGACCCCTTAAAAGTGGTTCACTTTTCGCCTCATCATTGTTACGCCGTACCAGAGTCGAGCCTATAAATGCAAGCCGTAATTCAGCTGATTTCGTCATTCCACTTCACACAACTCTCAGAGGACGATTAGGGCTCCATCCCAAGGCGTTTTCCAACATTCTTCAACCACATTTCAAGAGAGAATTCACTTCAATTCATCATTGTTATTAGTCATTCATCAAGTACATTGTATCAAACTTAATGTTTAATCCATCCATGATTTTATACATTATGCCTGTTGTACTTTACAACATAAGTGGCTAAACACTTTAAGTGTTAGCCTATTTATATATTTATTAATGTATCGATCCTTGTTTTTTTTGTTTAATTATCGTTTTATATGGATATCTTATTTTCATGTTGATTGATCCCTGCTTTTTCATAGTACTAAGGCCAGTGTAGAGCTTATTAGCTAGTGAGTAGGTGCGAACAATTGAAAAATAGTCTAGTAGGTTACTCGAGATGGGATGGCATCCATTTCGATTGTAGGGATTGTCCATATCACTTTCTGCATTATATTAGGTAAAGCGCGGGTAAACCTTTTGTTAGTTAACACCTAATGGGGGTGTTGGTAATTAAATAATAAGAAGAATCAACATAAAGGCTTAAGGAAATACATCAAGTATGTTTCTGATGATAAAGCACAAAGCACGTTTCCACTGATGGATTCTGCTGAAGAAGGTTTCTACTGATAGTGTTTCGGCTGATGGATTCTGCTGATGCTACTATGACTCATACAACAACTGTGTAGATAAGTACAACTTATTCTACTGACTCATATACAAGAAAAATATCTTTGTTGTAGTCATCAAATTGAACACTCCAAGTGAGTTGTAATCCTAGATACATGTTGTATCTTAATGACTAACATGATAAGTCATCATCTAGCTAGAATAAAGATAAGTCATAAGCTAGTATTTAAGATGAGTCATATAGATTGGAAAAGATCTTTTCCTTGGACTATAAAAGGAAGATCTTAGATATATCTTTAATAGTGACAAGTGATATATGTATGTAGAAATATACATAGTGAAAACCATTAGAACAAAACACAAGATTCAAGGTCTTTGTAACCCTAGTGATAGTGAAGATCACTCGTATTATCTTGAATAATATTGAATCGTTTGGTGAAATACTTTCATTGTTCTTTGTTAAATAAACACAAGCATCACAGTTCCATTTCCAATAAACATTCTAAGTATGGTTAAGTAGATTCCGCATACTTAATCATATTCACTCAAAGTATCATATTTACACATTAAAAGGTCCAACACCTATAGTGTGTGATCAAATCAAGTGATCCTCTCAGTTGGTATCAGAGCTCTCAGGTTGATATCTTTGATTTAGAAGAAGAAATGGATACAGAATCTATTCAAACAAATGTTGTTGCAAAGTTGCCAGTTCTCAAACAGAATGAGTTTGAATTGTGGAGGTTAAGAATAGAACAGTTTTTCCAGGTGCAGGATTACACTCTCTAGGAAATCATTGAAGATGGAAACTCTTTCAAACCCACAACCACTTCATCAACAGTTGAAGGTAGGGAAATTACAGTTGTTCAAACTATCCCTACAACTGCTGATGAAAGAAAAAAGAAGAAAAATGACCTCAAGGCCAGAAGTATGCTGATGATGACCATTCCAAATGATCAACTTATAAACTTCAGCAAATTCAAAGATGCCAAGTCATTATTTGAGGCAATTGTTGCAAGGTATGGAGGGAATGAAGCCACCAAGAAGACCCAGAAAACTCTTCTCAAGTAACAGTTTGAAAATTTCTCATCAACCATGAATCAATCTCTTGACCACATGTTTACAAGGCTACAGAAAATTGTGAGTCAACTTGCTGTTCTTGGGGTTTACATACCTCAAGAAGATTTAAACTCAAAATTTCTGAGAAGCTTACCAGAAGAGTGGGCTATGCATGTTGTTGTTTGGAAGAATAAACCAGACATAGACACTATGGATCTTATGGATTTGCATAGCAACTTTAAAATTGTGGAACAAGAAGTAAAGAAAACTGGAGTCTCTAGTTCATATACTGGGAACATGGCTTTTATGTCATCTCCTATTATCTCAAACCCAGTTAAAGATGAAAAGGTTGATAATGGAATTGGCGCTGCTAGTTCATCAAGCACTACTTTTGGTATATTGAATTAAAAGGCTTGTTGTGCCTTTTTCACAAGTCAGAATAATGGGTCCATGCTTACTCATGAAGATCTTCTAGAAATCAATGATGATGATTTAGAAGAGATGGACCTAAAATAGCAAATTTCTCTTCTTAGCATGAGGGCTAAGAAATTCTATCAGAGGACGGGGAAGAAACTCACCATCAACAGCAATGATACTGCTGGTTTTGACAAGTCAAAGATAGAATGCTATAACTGTCATATGTTGGGGCACTTCTCAAGAGAATGTAGAAGGCCAAGGCAGCAAGATAGCAAGAATAGAGGTTTTGGAAGCAAGTCCAAGACAGGGGAATCAACCAATCCAAAGGCTATGGTAGCTATTGATGGATTAGGGTTTGATTGGAGCTTTACAGCCGATGAAGAAGAATAAGCTTCTCCTCAGATAGCTCTTATGGCTTTCTCTACAGAGGTACAATCTGATAAAGTTTGTTCACATAATTGTTCTGCTCTTAAAAGTTTAGAAACCTTAACCAAACGTTATGAGAATCAAAGAACAGAGTTAATTGATACAGCTCATAGATTAACTAATCATAAAAGAGGTATAGCTACTCTAGAGGAACAAGTCATACATTTTTGAACAAATGAATCTACCTTTACTGATGTCAAAATTCTTCTTGAAAGAGAAATAATGTTTAAAGATAATGACATTAGTAACTTGAAAGCTGAAGTAGATAGGCTTAGTAAGGCTAAAGAGAATATTCAAATGAGTGTAGAAACACTAGATTATGCATCTAAGGGTGTGACTAACTTAATTGAATGTCAAGTTATAAATAAAACTAAGTCTGGTGTTGGATACAAATTTGTTCCTCCACCATATAGAGGTATTCCTTCACCCCCAGGAATTGACCTAGAACACACAGGATTACCTGAATTTTAACTACCTGAATTCAAATATGGAGTTCAACCAAAGACTAATATAGTTGATAATGAACCTTTGAAAGAAAGTGAAAGTTTAAGTAAAACTTCACTTCCTAAGGACAAGGTGTGTACTTGTAGAAAGTCAGATGGTCCAATCATTGAGGACTCAACATCTGATGATAAAAAGTTTAAACAGGTTATGTCTAAACCTAAAGTGATTAAGAAAGCAGGAACAAGTGTTCCTAAGATAGTCAAACATAGTACTGAAAAGCCTAAAAACAATGTTAAACTTGTTAGGCAACCAGTAAGATATTGTGAACAATATAGAACCATAAACAAGCCCAGAGGCAACCAAAGGAATTAGTATTGCCTCAAGTCTCTCCAACAAAGAGATAACAAAGCTTGTTACACATGTGGTAGTTTTGACCATCTTGCAGCTTTCTGTAATCACTGGGTATATGGGTATACAAACAATAGAGTGAATCTAAAAAGGCAAACACCTAAAAGTCACACTAACTTTACTAGAACAAAACCCAAAATAGTTTCAGTTCCTGCTGATAAGAAAATGGTTTCTGCTGATAGACCATATCTGACTGTTTACCCAAAAACAACAGTTAAAAGTGCTAAAACAACTTTCAAATATGCATTAAATGTTGTTAAAAGACCCATTCTAACAAAGGCAGTAGTCCAAAAACAAGTTTGGAAACCAAAGGATACAACTGCAAAGCCATCAGTTTCTGCTGATAGCCAAACAGTTCATATCACTGCTAAGGGAAACAGGGCAAATGCTGTTAAGGCCTCAGCATGTTGGATTCTTAAATCCAATGTTGCATCAAAAATTCTCAAAAGATTACATTTCCTTGATGCAAGAGGCGGATCCAATTCAGAAATGGTTTGGATCCTAAAACAAAACTAATTCCTTTATTTTTGTGCAGGGACATTCATCAGCAGAAGATCAAGGATTCTCAGATAGTGGATGCTCAAGGCACATGACAGGCAACAAGTCTTATCTCTCAAATTTTCAATCAGTAGATGGAGGCTATGTTACCTTTGGAGGAGGAATTAGAGGAAAAATTACTGGTAAAGGTACTATTAAAACCGGTAAACTAGATTTTGAAGATGTGTACTATGTGCAAGAGCTTAAGTATAATCTTTTTAGTGTCTCACAAATGTGTGACAAAAAGAACAAAGTTCTCTTTACTGACACTGAATGTCTTGTATTTTCCTCTGATTTTAAGATGCCTGATGAAAGTCAAGCACTTCTTAGAATTCCAAGAAAAGGCAACATGTACAGTGTTGATGTAAAGAATATTGTTCCAAAAGATTCTCTTACTTGTCTTATTGCTAAGGCCACATTGGATGAATCTATGAAATGGCATAGGAGGCTTGGTCATATTAACTTCAAAACCATAAATAAGATTGTCAAAGATGGTTTGGTAAGAGGTTTACCTCAAAAACGATTTGAAAATGATCAAACATTGTTGGGAATAAAATGCACAAAGTAAAGAGTCTGCCAGAAGAGCCTGCTAGTTGATAGTTAAGCCTGTCTCCTCATTCTGCTGATGTTGAAGATATACTAACAGTACCTTCTGGGTAAGAAGGTACTGCTAGTTAAAGAAGGTCCTGCTAATTTTCACGACAAGTTGTTATATTTAATTTAGAGATATTTAGTTGTATTATTAGTCTTTGTACAAAGTTATACATTTAGTAGAAGTAGTACAGAAAACTCAGTAGATATAATGGAGTGTTATACCTTGAAAGGTGTAATATTAGGATAAGATAAGCCTCTATTATATTATATTTAGCAACTTGACCACTTGTACTAAGGGCTCCTTATGCTATAAAAGGAACCCTTAAGACACCTTCTTAGATAGATCTCAGACACATCTCTTACACCACTAAGATATCTTTCCCATGCATAACTTCCATCTTTAACCTTTTCACGTATCAAAGATTCAAGGTTACTCTTGTAATCCTGGTGATAGTTTAGATCACCCGTATTATTTCATCAATAATATTGAATCGTATTGTGTTATTCTTGTTGTGCTCATTCTCTTTTACTTACTCACCACCTTTGTTACTTTAGTGTGTTTTAGTAGATTCCGCATGCTAAATCACATCCATTCATAAATATCCCAAACACATTACTAAGATTAACATCCCAAGTGTTTGAACGAATCCGTTCCCACAAGTGGTATCAGAGCCAGGCTGATATTTACGACATAAAAGAACAAAGCAAAAATGGATGTTGAGCACATTCAAACCAATGTGGCTGCAAAACTTCCATTACTCAAACAAAATGAGTTTGAGATGTGGAGACTGAGGGTTGAACAATACTTCCAAGTGCAAGATTATGCACTTTGGGAGATTATTGAAGAAGGAAACTCATTTAAGCCAGCAACCACCACCTCCACAGTAAATGATGCACTTGTCACAACTGTGCAAGTAAACCCAATAACCGCTGAAGAAAGAATTCAAAAGAGAAATGATCTTAAAGCCAGGAGTATGCTTCTCATGTCTATTCCAAATGACCAGCTTCTAGTCTTTAACAAATACAAGTGTGCTAAAACCCTTTTTCAAGCTATTGTGGCTAGATTTGGTGGTAATGATGCCACCAAGAAAACTCAGAAAACACTTTTAAAACAACAGTTTCAAAACTTTTCAGCCACACCAAATGAGTCTTTGGACAGCATGTTCAATAGACTACAAAAGCTTTCTAGTCAGTTAGCCATTCATGAAGTGATAATATCCCAAGAAGACTTAAACTCTAAATTCCTTAGAAGTCTACCCTCTGAATGGGCCATGCATGTCATTGTCTGGAAAAACAAACCAGATATTGATTCCATGAGTCTCAATGATCTTTACAGCAACTTTAAAATAGTAGAGCATGAACTAAAGAAGTCTACTAGTTCAAGCTCAGGAAATATGGCATTTATGTCATCTCATGGTTCTTCCAAGAAAGTTGATGAAGAAGATGGTAGAGAAGAAGGTACTGCCAACACAAATTTTGGTACTGCCAGTACTTCCAGCAGTACGAAAACCATTTTAGATGAAACAGTTGGTTGTGCTTTTCTAACATCACAACACAATGGTTCCACATTGACCTTTGAAGATCTTCAAGAGATCAGTGATGATGATCTTGAAGAAATGGACATAAAATGGCAGCTTTCACTTCTTAGCATGAGGGCTAAGAAATATTTGATGAGGACTGGAAAGAAGATTGTCATCAATGGCAATGAACCTGCTGGGTATGACAAGTCTAAAGTGGAGTGTTACAACTACCACATGAAGGGTCACTACTCAAGGGAATGTAGAAGACCAAAGAAGCAGGGTGATAAGGGAAGAGGTTTTGAGAACAAGAACAGGGGAAACAATGAGAACAAGAGCAAAGAAGTGGACATCACTGAAACAAAAGCTATGGTAGCTATTGATGGGTTGGGTTTTGATTGGAGCTTTATGGGTGAAGAAGAGTCATCCTTAAATGAAATGGCTTTAATGGCTCTCTCCAATCCTGAGGTACAAATTACTAAATGTTCTGCTACTTGTGAAGTTTTTAAAGAACTAGAAATCTTAAGAAAACTTTATGATGAACTGAAAGAAGAACAAAGAAAAACTTATCAAGACCTAGTTAATCATAAGTGTGGTATGTCCAAACTTGAAAAACAGATAATTCACTTTAGAGAAAATGAACTCACCTTTTCTGACACAAAAGCTATTCTTAATAGAGACATATTTCTTAAAGATGCTGAAATAAACCTGTTAAGAACTGAGTTTGCTAAAGTGAAACAAGCAAAAGATAATATTCAACTAACTGTTACAACATTAGAAAATGCTTCTGCATGTACTAAAAGTATAGTTGAAAATCAAATGAACAAGAAAATCAAATCTGGGATTGGATACAACACATGTCCACCTCCTTACAGAGGAATTCCTTGTCCCCCAGGTTTAGATCTTGCTGAATCAGGTTTACATGAACTCACAAATAAACCACTAGAAAAAATAAAACTTGTAGAAAATGGTGAACCTTTTGAGAGTACAAGTAATACTTCACTCTCCAAAGAAAAGGTGCTCACTGATAAGAGCTCAGATGTTACATCTATTAAAGGTTGTACATCTGATGACAGTGGAAAAGAGACTGTTTCTAAGAAAGGAAACAAAGTAGGGCCAAACAGTCCTAAAAGTGTAGAAAGTATCACTAAGACTAAAGTTGTTCTAAAAACAGTTGAATGTTGTGAAAAATGTAACAACAAACCTAGAGGTAGTCAGAGAAATTGGAACAATCTTAAGCCACATCAACTTGGTGATAACTTTGTCTTGTACAATAAAGCATGCTATTACTGTGGTAGTTTTAATCATACTCATGCTTATTGTAACAATTGGGTTTCTGGGAGTACATCAAGGTCTAAAATAAATAAAATAAACCCCAGAAAAGGTTCTGTGAAGTCTAAAGTCAATCATACTGTTAGACCAAATGAGCCTGTTTTCCCAAAATTCACTACTAAGGGTGCAAGAAACACTTTCAAACATGCACCAAAAGTTGTGAAAAGTCATATTGAAAGGAATTTTGTGGATAAAACTCATCACTGGAGACCAAAACCAAAAGGTCCTGCTAGACCAAATGGTAGACCAATTGGTACTGCCAAATTTGGTACTGTTAGACCAAAAATCACAAAATGTGTCAAAAATGAAAATGCTGTTAAGTCCTCAGCATGTTGGATTTGGAGACCACTCCAATCAAATAGTGCATCAACAGTCCTAAAAAGATTTGATTACATTGATGCACGAGGCAAACCCAAGTCAGTCATGGCTTGGGTACCCCAAGGAAACTAATATGTGTATACATGTGCAGGAACATTCAAATGATATTGCAGATCAAGGATATGTAGATAGTGGATGTTCAAGGCACATGACAGGCAACATGTCTTACCTCACAGACTTCAAATCATTTGATGGAGGATATGTTACCTTTGGGGGAGGAATCAAAGGAAAGATTACTGGTAAAGGTACAATTAAAACCAGTAAATTAGATTTTGAAAATGTGTATTTTGTGAAAGAACTACAGTTTAATCTCTTAAGTGTCTCACAAATGTGTGACACAAAGAACAAAGTTCTTTTTACTGACACTGAATGCATTGTACTTTCTCCTAATTTTAAAATCCCTGATGAAAGTCAGATTCTACTTAAAATCCCTAGAAAGAACAATATGTACATTGTTGATTTAAAGAACATTGTTCCTAAAGAGAGTTTAACCTGTCTAGTAGCAAAAGCCTCATTGGATGAATCTATGCTTTGGCATAGAAGACTTGGTCATGTAAACTTTAAAACAATCAATACAATTGCAAAATATGATTTGGTTAGAGGTTTACCCAAAAAGATTTTTCAAAATGACCAAACCTGTGTTGATTGTCTAAAAGGCAAACAACATAGAACTTCTTGTAAGCCCAAGACCCATAACTCAATTTCTCAAGCTTTAAACATGCTTCATATGGACCTTTTTGGTCCTACTTCTGTGAATAGCTTGAATGGTAAAAGATATTGTCTTGTAGTTACTGATGATTACAGTAGATTCTCTTGGGTTTTCTTTTTGAAAACTAAGGATGAAACAAGTGAGATCCTTAAGTCCTACATTACAGGGATAGAAAACCAAATTGATAAGAAAGTAAAAGTAATTGGATGTGACAATGGGATAGAATAGAGTTATGGATGACTTTTGCAAAGAAAAAGGAATAAAAAGAGAATATAGTGTAGCTAGAACCCCACAGCAAAATGGAGTAGCAGAAAGGAAAAATAGAACACTTATAGAGGCTGCTAGAACAATGCTAGTAGATTCTAAATTGCCTGTTTCATTTTGGGCTGAAGTAGTAGGTACTGCTTGTTATGTACAGAATAGGGTTCTTGTGATTAAACCTCATAGAAAGACTCCTTATGAACTTTTGTTTGGTAGAACACCATCTCTAAGTTTTATGAGACCTTTTGGATGTCATGTCACTATTCTCAATACCAAAGATCATGTAGGAAAGTTTGAAAGAAAAGCTGATGAAGGCTACATGATAGGGTATTCTTTGCAAAGTAAGGCCTATAGGGTGTACAATAAATGCACTAGGCTAGTAGAAGAAAACCTGCACATAGAGTTTCAAGAGAAACTACCAAATGTTGCAGGCATTGGACCAGATTGGTGTTTTGACATTGATAAACTTTCAGAATCTATGAATTATGTGCCTGTCACAGGTACAAATACTAATGATAATGCAGGTCATGAAGACAATGTTGAAACATCTGAGGATCAAGAATACATCTTGATGCCAATTTGGACAGGATTGGATTCATCTTCAAGTCTTGGAGAACCTTCAAATAATACAAATTAAGGTGTTGAAGATGATCATGGAACTCAAGATCAAGGGAATCAAGAAAATTCTGAAAATGAAAATGGTACTGCCAATTCACAAGATGGTACTGCCAGTTCAACAGATGGTACTGCCAGTTCACAAATTGGTCCTGCTGAACCATTAAATGTTCTATCAGATGATTCCTTACCAGAAGATGCAGGGATTGGAAACCTTCCAATTTCCTATGATGTTCCTACAACACACAACACAAGAATTCTCAAAGAACACTCCATTGAAAATGTGATTGGCAGCATTGATTCTGGTGTTAAAACAAGAACTCAAGTCTTATCTTCAGACAAAGATGGGTTTGTCCTAGCTGTGTATGAAGAAAAGAACCATGAAGTTGCCCACATATGCCTATTTTCATGCTTTCTCTCTCAAGTAGAACCCAAAAACATTACAAAAGCCTTAGATGATTCAAGCTGGGTTGAAGCAATGCAAGAAGAGTTACTTCAATTCAAACTGCAGAAGGTTTGGGTACTGGTTGATTTGCCCAAAGGTTACAGGGCAATTGGAACCAAATGGGTTTTCAGAAATAAGAAAGATGAAAGGGGAATAGTGATAAAAAAACAAAGCCAGATTGGTGGCCCAAGGGTATACTCAAGAAGAAGGAGTGGACTATGAAGAAGTTTTTGCTCCAGTTGCAAGAATTGAAGCAATTAGGCTATTCTTTGCCTATGCTTCTTTCATAGGCTTCACTGTCTACCAAATGGATGTCAAAAGTGCCTTTTTATATGGTACTATTGAAGAAGAGGTGTATGTTTCTCAACCTCCAGGCTTCATTGATGCAGAATATCCAGACAAGGTGTACAAGGTTACCAAAGCTCTTTATGGTATACACCAAGCTCCCAGGGCATGGTATGAAACATTGGCTTTCTATTTATTGGAAAATGGATTTCAAAGAGGCAAGATTGATCCAACTTTGTTCATCAAAAGAACCAAGAAAGATATCTTGCTGGTGCAGATTTATGTTGATGACATTATCTTTGGATCCACAAATCAGGAATTGTGTGTAGAGTTTGAAAAACTTATGCATAGTAAGTTTGAAATGAGTTCCATGGGGGAACTTACTTTCTTTCTGGGTCTCCAAGTGAAACAATCAAAAGAAGGCATATTTATCAGCCAAGATAAGTATGTAGCAGAGATCCTAAGGAAATTTGGGTTTGCAGATTCAAAGGTTGCAAGTACTCCAATGGATCCAGAAAAGGGGTTACTCAAAGATGCTGAAGGTGAAGATGTTGATGTGCACAACTACATATCAATGATTGGGTCCTTAATGTACCTTACATCATTAAGACCAGATATTATGTTCTCAGTATGTGTATGTGCAAGGTTTCAAGTCAATCCAAAAGTTTCTCATCTCACAGCAGTCAAAAGAGTCTTCAGATACCTCAAGGGCCAGCCTAAGTTGGGTCTATGGTATCCAAGGGAATCATCTTTTGATCTGGTAGCTTGCTCAGATAGTGACTATGCTGGTGCAACCCTAGACAGAAAATCCACAACTGGTGGATGTCAATTTCTTGGCTGCAGACTCATATCATGGCAATGCAAGAAGCAAACAATGGTGGCCAACTCTACAACTGAAGCAGAATATGTTGCAAGTGCAAGTTGTTGTGGCCAAGTTCTTTGGATCCAGAATCAATTGCTTGACTATGGGTACAATTTTCTAAACACCATTATTTACATTGACAACAGCAGTACTATTTGTATCATTAAAAATCCAGTTCTACATTCAAAAACAAAACACATTGAAATCAGACACCATTTCATAAGAGATTGCAATGAGAAAAGGTTAATACAAGTTGTCAAAATTGATTCTGAAAATAATTTTGCAGACCTTCTCACCAAAGCTTTTGATTTAGGTAGGTTTAAATACCTGGTAGCAGGTATTGGTATGATAAATCTTTGAAAAACATGTGTTTTGTATATAAATAAACAAGTTTTGGCTTCTAAACATGGTACTGCTAGTTAGTCATAAGGTACTGTCAGTACAAAATTGGTACTGTTAATTCAAAGTTTGCTCTGTTTTTGCTCATCTTGATGTTTAAATGTTAAACAATGCAATAAAACAAGTGCTTTGCACTCTGTTTCTTTTTGTCTACAACTAACCATTTCAGGTTACTCAAGCTTGCTAACACAATCAGGATATGGAAATGGTAATCAGATCACCAAGTTTTTTTCAAAAACTTTAAGAACTGGCTAGTCCAAAGCAAACGGCTCTTGGTAAAGACTTCTCAAATCCGTTGATAGCTGATAGTTTGCTAAAAACTATAAGGTAATCAGTTCACCCAGTTTCAAAATCTTTAACGAACTGACTTGTCCAAAGCAAACGGCTCTTGGTAAAGACTTATCAAATCCGTTGATAGCTGATAGTTTGCTAAAAACTATAAGGGATATTTTCTAAAATTTCAAAGAGACTGCCAAGTTTTATTTCAAAACAAGGTACTGGTAGTTCAAATTTTAGTACTGGTAGACTAAAATGGTAATGCTACATAGCCGTTGAGTCTGTCAGGTTACAATATAGCCATTGTTTTTAAAGGGTATTTTTGTGAATTAATCAAGCTTTCCTCGAATTAAGGATATAGTTATTATAATAAAATATCTTTTTGACCGCCTCTTCATTTACTTATCCATATCTTTTATAGTCGGTCAAAAGTCATTTTTCTCATAATCAATCCTTATCACAATTCACACTTACCTTTCATCTTCTACCAGTACAACAATAAAATCCCACCATCAAAATCAAAATTTTCATCAAATCTTTCATCATGGCTCGCCTAAGTTTTGTCAAACGCCACAACCAATTAGCTTTTCTGGAAAAGTCTGATGACAATGAAACTTTCCATCAAGCAATTGATTTTCTAAACAATTCTTATGTCAGGTTTGCTTTACTCATGAATCCCACTATTTTTGAATCTCAAATTTCACAATTTTGGCAAACTGCTAAACTTAACACTCTTGAGGATGGGATTCAGGAGTTAATGGTCAAAGTGGATGGTAGAACATTGACTTTTACCGAATCATCCATTAGACGACACCTTCGTTTGGATGATTCAGATGGCATTAGTCAACTACCTGATGCTAAAATATTTGAAAATTTGACAAAAATGGGGTATAATGTAACTTCTACAAAGCTTACATTTCTTAAAAAGCATTTTACCCCTCAATGGAGATTTTTGATTCACACAATCCTTCATTGTTTAAGCCAAAAGAAAACCTCATGGGAGCAATTTAGTGGTAACATGGCTGCAGCTCTCATTTGCCTGGCAACAAACAAGAAGTTCAACTTTTCAAAATATATTTTTGAAGGATTGGTTAAAAATGTGGACAGTGAAACAAAGTTTTTGATGTACCCAAGGTTCATTCAGTGCCTCATCAACAAATCCAAACATTTGTTTCTTCCCCCAAACAAACCTTTTAAAACTCCCAAACTTACACACAAGGTGTTTTCAAACATGAAAATTGGTTTTCAATGAGAAGAAGAACCACTTTTTGAGGAAATGTTACCACAACATTCTGAAGAACCATCCACATCATCTGATCATTCATCACCACATCCATCTCCAGTACCATCAGTCACACCACCATCACCAGTACCATTACCATCTCATCAACAAACACAAACACCATCTGCAACATCACTATCATTATCACATCATAACTCACCACCAAAATCTCCTCCACAACAAAGTGTAGATGCTCAGAATATCAAGGAATTAAAGGAGCAAGTGCAGCACTTGCAAACTTGATGAGTGTGTAAATACTCATCATTTTTGTCTTATATGAACTGCCAAAACATCCAAAAACACCCAATAATGCATCAAAATACTGAAATTATCTCAAAAGTGTGTTTTATATGTTTTAGACGCAAAACGTTTAAAAACAAATGAAAAACGAACAAAGTTTGCACAATTGGCAGTTTCAGTCCCTCAAGTTTCAAATATTGACAAAACTAGTCCCTGACGTTTTAAAACGAAAGAAAAGTCAACCCAAAGTTTTTAAAAGTAAAAATTATCAAATTTAGACTTTGGGTAAAAAGTTTGAGAAAATTACATGTTTAGTCCCTAAAAATCCAAATTGGCAAAATCAGTCCCTGGAGTTTCAAATATTGGCAGAAAAGGTCCCTGGAGGGATATTTTTAAAAGGAAAATCATTTTTTGGTCCTTAAAAATCATAACTTATCAAAAATGATCCCTGGGTGAAAGTTTTGTGGAAATTACATGTTTGGTCCCTGTATTTTGCAACTTGTCAGTTTTGATCCCCGGGGAATTCAAATTTGGAAATTATTCAATTATGGTCCTTGGGAACTAATGACTTGGCAAAAGAGAACCTTGGTGATAGTTTGGGGATATGGCAGATTTTACCCTCACGTTTCATGATTTTACAAATTTGGTCCTTGTTTAAACATAGCAAAACCAACCGGACCCTTTTAATTAATATCACCCAAAACCAAACCCACCAAACTAACCCACAGCCCACCAAGCCCAAGTACCCTTAGCCCACCCACTACCCTAACCGTTCTAAATAATCAACCCCCTTTTGACCCGCGTTGACCACTCACCTTCTCCCCCAACTTGTCTGCAAAGCATACCAAACACACAATCCCCCCCCCTCCTCTGCTACTAATCCCATCCTTTGTTCCCCCCCCCCAGCTCACCAATAACTCCAAAGTGCATTTAATTCCCTCAAACTTCTCCAAGCAACCACAACCTGCCAAACTACCTTTTTCCCGCCAAAAAGAGAATTCAAGGGTGGTGATCAAAAGAAGATATCCAAGGGTCCAAATCAAAGTGGGAACTGCTTAGAGACCTTCCCTCAGCCCTATAAATCAAAAAGAAGAAGCCAGAGATGAAGTAGTAGTCAGTAGCTAGTTTTAGTTTTAATATAGTTTTAGCAAGAATCGTTTCTATGTAATTTCCTTGTTTATTGTAAAATTCAATTCAAACCCAGTGTATGCAGTGTTTTTATTGTATTTAAGTCAACCTTTATTATCTATTTTAGTACCTACAGTTTTAATGTCATTTTGGCATAAATAATTTGAAATTCCAAATTAGTTTCAATACTGAAATAAGTTGTTGTTATTTAGTTGTTAGAGCTTAATTTAGTCACTCATGAAAGTTTCATAAGCTCAGCACAGTTTGTACAAGTTTAAAGCTCAAATTTCCACAAAGTCAACAAAAGTCAACCTGGGCAATATGGTATTCATGGTGGTCATATATTGATGCTAGTTCTGAGTTGGTGATTAAACCTATCTAAAAGATAGGTTTGGTGTGAAATTTTTCCTATTTCAGTTAGGACATTGGAAGTTGTAAGTCTCTTTGAACATTTTTCCAATTCAAATCTGAGTTTCACAAGTAGTGGTTTGGAATCTGTTTTACTTTCTTAATTGTTACTCACTTGCTTCTGATCATATTATAATCTAGTTTGAGAGACTTGTTTGATTGCTTTATGTTAAATTTGTAAAGTACTGTTTCATCCTGCTATTTCTCAATCAAGTTTATGATTCTTGGCATTTGTTGTTTAAAATCACTTGTTACTGCCCATTTGCATTAGATTATTGCTCAGTACCTAGGTTTTATTAGTAATAGTGGGTGGTTTAGCTTAAATAAATGAGTAATAGTGTAATTTGTCTAGTATAGGGGTGTTTGGCACAAGTATGTACCCTGAGAGTTAGGGTGAATCTGTTGTTTTTCTTTGTTTCCACAAGTTACTTTAGTCCCTATTAGCTCATTTAGGTCATTAAACCAAGTCCTCAAAAGCAAAAAAGTCAAAATACCACCCAAGACCCCTTGACAGTCCACTGTTGGGTCTTGGTGAATCCAAATCTACCCGAATCAGTACTAAAGCTGTTACATTAGCTTAATATAGCCTTATATTAGTTTATTACATTAAGTTTAGTCATTAAATTAGGTCTAAAGTTCAAATTAGTCAACTGTTTCAAGTTTCATCAAAAGTCAAAAAGTACCATTTCAGATTTTCACCAAAATGGAAGAAATTTTATAGATTTTTGAATGGTGATTCAGACCATGAATTTTTCAGAAATTGTAGTCCCCCACCTCATCAAATGATTCCCATTCTCACTTAATTTTTAGGATTTTTGTAGTGGACCCCACTCACCTCCAAACTAGGCTGCAGGGCAAACAACTGCCCTGTGCAGCAGATAGCAGTCCCAAACACCACCATTGGTGGTGGTTTTCTGGCCACCATGGTAGTCCCACAACCCCCAACTTGTTTCCTTCCATCCCCCCTCCTACCAGGGTGCATGGTTTGACCCATGGTTTGACTTCACACCCCCTGGGACCCACCTAGTTTGAGGCCTCAAAGCTGTCCCATTTCTGAGCAGTTAGGAAGTTCTTGGATTGCTTATTTTGTGGTCCCTTTTGGCTTATTCCAGCTTATACAAGTTAACATAACTTGTTTGGATCAGATTCCACCATAGTGGGTCCCACTCATTGCCATTTAAGCTCATTTTCCATTTTGGTCAACTTTAGTCAACTGTCACAACTTATTGGCTTATTCTGGCTTATTTTTGGTTTACAAAAAGTTTGTTTTTACAAAAAGTGTTTGTTTTTAAGTATTTAATAGGTTTGTAAAATAAAAATCAAGAAAAATCAATTTAATATTAAGTGATAGTTTCTATTTAATGTAATTTAATTTTAATTTTCATTTTTAAATTTTAATTAAGTACTTAGCTATTTTATATTTTTATTAAATTCCTCATATATTAAAGTATTTATTATAAATTTTTCAGATTTTTATTTGGTCATTTAGTATTTATTAGATTTAATATTAGTTTTATTAGAAATTAATTAATATTAAGTTTAAAATAGCATTATTAGATTTTATTAAGTAAAACCTAGTTTTTATAATTTTTATAGATTTTATATGTTATAAAATAATTTTAGAAATTTTATTAGAATTTTTACTGTTCATTTAGTAATTTTCTTAATTTAAAATAGTTAATTAGATAATTAGTAATTAATTAGTAATTAATTAATACAAAAACCACAAAAAGACAAAAACACTTATTTTTAATTTTAAAACTTATTTTTAGTTATTTTATAAGTTTAGGAATTTTATTTTTACCTTTTTAGTATTTAAATAATATTGTAAGTGTATTTTAGTTATTTAAATATTAATAATAAGTATTAAATAGTTTTTAATTATTATTAAATAATTAAATAGTGTAAAAAGTAATTTTAATTTTCTAAAAAGTTTATTTCATTATTAGGATTGTAAAAATGTGATTTTCACTTTTGTAAGTATTTTATTTTGTTAAAACTCGCGTTTTATTTCGTACGTTTACGTTTTATTTAAACGTAACGTACGCGTTTTTAAGTTTTAAATGTTTCTGGGTTTTCAAACTTTCCCGTCTTGTTTCAATAGCTTGTTTAAGCTATTTCACTGTAGATTCCATAGCTCAATCACATACAAACCCCTTTCTCATCCAAATTCACCCGATCACGAAACCATTTATTAACAATTCACACCTCGTCGGGACATACGACCCGGGGAAACCACTACACTTCAACGGAGATTGAATCTAGGCTGTTTGACTTTGTTGGCCATTCCTTGGTCAATATAAGTTAGGTGGTTTGGCATCAATCAAAATTTCTCTTGAAAGACAAAACAAACATTTTACAGAGATCAACACCAAGTTAATTAAGAGGGTTGAGAAATTAGAGTTGAAGGTGAAATTGTTGAAGGGTAAAGGAACATCTTAGTTGGTTGTTTCTAGTTCCTCAAGTACAGATGCAGAGGGTTTGGGTCTCTCTTCCAAAAAGGGGAGGATGGGTAGTTCTAAAAATGAAGATGAGATTCAATTTCAGTTTCATGAAGGAGCTCCAGTGATTGATGAAGAGCCTGCTATTCAAGTAACAGAGCCTGCTACTCAAGAAAAAGAACTTGTTAGCTTGAAAGATACTGCTGAAAAAGATGCTGCTAAAGCAAAGCAAGATACTGCTGAAGCAGAGCAAGATACTGCTAAAGCAGAGCTAGAGCCTGCTGGGATTCAGAGGTTATTAACTATGAATTTAAAAGGTTCTGATCAAGTGTCCTACAAAAGAAAGAGAGGAGCACAGCCTCAGGGGAGGTTTCTTGTTTCTGATGAACAATCAGCTGCTCCAAGTCCAGTATCATCACCAAAAGACAAGGGCAAGAAAATCTTAGTTGAAGATGAACCAAAGCCCAAAAAGATGAAGCAGAAAGAGCAAGCACAGTTGGCTGTAGATGAAAAATTGTCCAAACAACTTCATGAAGAAGAAGTCAAAAGGGCTGAGGAAGAATCAAGAATGCTGCAAGAAAAGTTTGATGCTCAGTTGCAGTACATCATTTCCATTGATCCAATTGTAAGAGGTGAAGCTTACACTCTGGTATGTGATGAATCCCTTAGCTCAGATGAAATGACAATCAAGCTCAATGATTTCATCACCAAGAAATACAATCAAGAGGCATTGGATGATGTCTATCAGCAGATTCAGAAGAATCAGAAGAAAGGATTTAAAATGCCACATTCTGAAGCAGATCAGAAGAAGTTCTTCAAGATTTATCTGAAAAGAGAAGTGAACATGAAAGAACATCAACTCAAAAGTAAATCTTTTGATGAATTGAAGCTTCTATACTTAGAGGCTTACAGAAGAAACAAAACCAGTTTTCTCATGGATACTCAAAAGTCTTTCAAAGGAAGAAAAGATGATCAGAAGGAACAAAAAGAGAAAGCAGAATTGCCTCCTGCTCAGTCAAGAGAAATGGTTGTTCATGGTCCATAAATTGTTTTTGCTGAACCCTTACATGCAAGGCATCCAGTCATAGATTGGGAAATCTACAATGACAAGTTTGGTAAAGCATGGAAGATAACAAGAGTTGGAAACAAGGTTGAGATTTTTAAGAACTTTGAAAATCTACTCAGAGCATGTAGCAGAATGGATTTAGATGAATTATGGGTATTAGTTCAAGAGAAGCTGAAAACCAAGTACAAGCCAGATGCAAAGGAGCAAGAGCTATGGGTTGAGTTCAGCAGATTGTATGATCCAAATCCTACTGATACTCATTGGAAATTTCCTTATTATGATTTATCTGTTACATGGGAATACTTCAGCATGAGTCATGTTCATCATCTTTCCACTCAGAGTGGAATAGAGATCTTTATGCTAGGTGAGAAGGAGTATCCTTTAAGCTATGAAGTATTATCAGTTTTGATCTCCAATAAGCTTTTATGTGAAGAAGAAACTGATGCAGTCAAAAGATTGAAGGAGAGCATACTTGATCAGTATGAAAACCTAAGGAGAATGAAATAAGGTTTTTGGAAGAGTTCCCTCAAATCCTCAAGGTATGAATTTTATTCACAAAGAAACTTGGTTATTTTAAATGGGAATAACAAGTTTAGGGGAGGATTGTTGGGAATAAAATGCACAAAGTAAAGAGTCTGCCAGAAGAGCCTGCTAGTTGATAGTTAAGCCTGTCTCCTCATTCTGCTGATGTTGAAGATATACTAACAGTACCTTCTGGGTAAGAAGGTACTGCTAGTTAAAGAAGGTCCTGCCAGTTTTCATGATAAGTTGTTATATTTAATTTAGAGATATTTAGTTGTATTATTAGTCTTTGTACAAAGTTATACGTTTAGTAGAAGTAGTACAGAAGACTCAGTAGATATAATGGAGTGTTTTACCTTGAAAGGTGTAATATTAGGATAGGATAAGCCTCTATTATATTATATTTAGCAACTTGACCACTTGTACTAAGGGCTCCTTATGCTATAAAAGGAACCCTTAAGACACCTTCTTAGATAGATCTCAGACACATCTCTTACACCTCTAAGACATCTTTCCCATGCATAACTTCCATCTTTAACCTTTTCACGTATCGAAGATTCAAGGTTACTCTTGTAATCCTGGTGATAGTTTAGATCACCCGTATTATTTCATCAATAATATTGAATCGTATTGTGTTATTCTTGTTGTGCTCATTCTCTTTTACTTACTCACCACCTTTGTTCCTTTAGTGTGTTTTAGTAGATTCCGCATGCTAAATCACATCCATTCATAAATATCCCAAACACATTACTAAGATTAACATCCCAAGTGTTTGAACGAATCCCTTCCCACAAACATGCATTGCTTGTCTTAAAGGCAAACAACATAAAGCCACTTGTAAGCCCAAAATTTTTAACTCTATAAATCAATCATTGTTTATGCTGCATATGGACTTATTTGGTCCTACAAATGTTAGAAGTTTGTTGCATAAGAGATATTGTCTAGTTATTACTGATTTAGTAGATTTACATGGGTATTCTTTTTAGGAACTAAGGATGAAACTTCTAGCATCCTTAAGACCTTCATTACAGAGATAGAAAACCTAGTAAGCAAAAGAGTAAAAGTCATTAGATGTGATAATGGGACAGAATTTAAGAATAGAGTTATGGATGATTTCTTCAAAGAAAAAGGTATTAAAAGAGAATTTAGTGTTGCAAGAACTCCACAACAGAATGGAGTTGCTGAAAGGAAAAATAGAACACTAATAGAAGCTGCTAGAACTATGTTAGCTGACTCTAAGTTGCCTATAAATTTTTGGGCAGAAGCAGTCAACACTGCTTGCTATGTTCAAAATAGAGTTTTAGTTGTAAAACCTCACAATAAGACATCATATGAACTTTTTAGAGGTAGAACTCCTGAAATAGGATTTCTTAGACCTTTTGGATGTCATGTGACAATTCTTAATACCTTAGACCATCTTGGAAAGTTTGATGGAAAAGCAGATGAAGGATTCTTAGTTGGATATTCTATCAATAGTAAAGCATTCAGAGTATACAACATGAGAACTAGAAGAGTAGAGGAAAATCTACATGTGAAGTTTTTGGAAAATAAAACCAATGTAGAAGGTCAAGGTCCCAAATGGCTATTTGATCTTGAATCTCTATCCAAATCAATGAATTATATGCCTTTTGTTGCAGAAACTAATGAATTTTCAGGTTCACAAACTGCTGATGCAACAAATGGAGAAGGATTAGAGAAGGAGATAGATCAAGATTATGTGATAATGCCAATATGGACAAATTCAAGTGTGGATTCAACTTCAATAAATGGTGAATCTTCTTCTGGTAAATCTAAAGAAGATGTTGAAGATGAATGCAAGAAAGATAGAACTGAGGAACAAGAGTATCAAGTCAGAAGTAACACTGCTGTTTCTGCTGATAAGCAAATCGTTCCCGCTGATGAGCAAAATATTTATGCTGATGATCCATCAGAAGAAACAAAAACAAATCTCTCAGAAAATGAGGTGGATTTCAACAACCTTCCACCTGATTATCAAGTTCTTTCTACTCCACACTCAAGGATTCACAAAGTCCACTCCCTGGACAATGTAATTGGAGATGTACAATCAGGAGTGAAGACAAGACAACAATTGATGTCTTCAGATCAACAAGGGCTTCTTGATGCCCTTTATGCTTCAAAACAGCATGAGTTTTCAAACTCTTGCTTATTTGTATGTTTTCTCTCACAAGATGAACTAAAGAATATTCATAAAGCTCTAGAGAATTCAAGCTGGTTGGAGGCTATGCAAGAGGAGCTTCTTCAGTTTAAGATTCAAAAGGTATGGGTGCTAGTTGATTTACCAAGTAGTGTAAGGGTAATTGGCACTAGATGGGTTTTAGGAATAAAAGGGGTGAAAGGGGCATAGTGATAAGAAATAAAGCTAGATTAGTAGCTCAAGGGTACACACAAGAAGAAGGGATAGACTATGAAGAAGTTTTTGCTCCAGTAGCAAGAACTGAAGCCATTAGACTCTTTTTGGCTTATGCTTCATTTATGGGATTCACAGTTTATCAAATGGATGTCAAGAGTGCTTTCTTATATGGTACTATTGAAGAGGAGGTGTATGTCTCACAACCTCCTGGTTTTGTTGATCCTGACCATCCAGACAAAGTGTACAAGGTTGTTAAAGCTCTATATGGCCTACATAAGGCACCAAGAGCTTGGTATGAAACACTAGCTTCCTACTTAATTTCAAATGGATTTCAAAGAGGCAAGATTGATCAGACACTTTTCACCAAGAAGCATAAGAAGGATCTTTTGCTAGTTCAAGTGTATGTGGATGATATCATCTTTGGATCTACAAGGAAGGAGATGTGTTTGGAGTTTGAGAAGCTTATGCACAATAAGTTTCAGATGAGTTCCATGGGGGAACTTACATTCTTTTTGGGTCTGCAGGTTAAACAATCAAGAGAAGGAATCTTTATTAGTCAAGACAAATATGTTGCAGAGATTCTTAGAAAGTTTCAATTTGCTGATTCCAAAATAGTAAGCACACCAATGGATCCTGAGAAGCCACTTCTTAAAGATGTAGAAGGAACTAATGTGGATGTACACACATACAGATCTATGATAGGTTCTTTGATGTATCTCACATCATCAAGACCTGATATCATGTTCTCTGTTTGTGCTTGTGCAAGATATCAAGTAACTCTTAAGGTTTCTCATTTAACAGCAGTCAAGAGAATTTTTAGATATCTCAAGGGTCAACCTAGGTAGGGTCTGTGGTATTCTAAGGAGTCATCTTTTGACTTGGTAGCATACTCAGATAGTGATTATGTTGGTGCTAGCTTGGACAGAAAGTCAACAACTGGAGGATGTCAATTCCTTGGGTGTAGACTTATCTCATGGCAGTGTAAGAAGCAGACAATGGTGGCTACTTCAACAACTGAAGCTGAATATGTAGCTGCTGCAAATTGTTGTGGTCAAGTCCTATGGCTTCAAAACCAACTTCTTGACTATGGGTACAATTTTTTACATACCATTATTTATATTGATAATAGTAGTACAATTTGCATTATTAAAAATCCAGTGCAACATTCTAAAACAAAACACATTGAAATAAGACATCATTTTATTAGAGATTGCAATGAAAAGAGGTTAATTCAAGTAATGAAAATTGCTTCAAAACAAAACTTTGCAGATCTTCTTACAAAAGCTTTTGATGTTGGAAGATTTCAGTACTTGGTAGCAGGTATTGGAATACTTAATCTTTAATTTTTTCAAAATAATGTGTTCTTGTATATAGATTTTGTTAATGCATCTAACTTTTCCATCTAAAACTACTATTACCAATTTAAAGTTATTCATACAGTTAGTCCTATGCATAATTCTAATTCAAGACAAGTACTTTGTACTTTGTTCTTTTGGTTTTAGACTAACAATTTCATGTATGAATGTTTGAGCTCAAAGGCTATTTCAAGTGAAATCTATGATCATTGCTGTTGAATGCTGTTCATTGCTGCTGATATAATAGGTTCATGATAGAAAGAGTTTGGGATTTCAAAACTCCTTAAAACTTCTTTCTTGGAACCTAATTATGATGTTTCACATTGAATTGATAAATTAGTTGATCAATTAATAACTGATACAACTCACTTTCTATCATTTTATACTCTCAAGTATAATGTGACTAATCTACGGATATCTGATAGAAAGAACAGCGAGCAAAAGTGAATCTAACACTTGTGTTAGAGGTAACAAATGCCACGAGCTGGAAACCCTGTAAAGAAAGCCTTTTGAATAGGTTTATCTGTGCACAGGCAGTTATTTATAACTGAAAACATTGGTTCTCACATAACCAGAGGTTGCTTTAAACCGAAATTTTGATTAAGTGTTAGTTACCACACTTAATCCCTTCAAAATGGTTAGAAGCAGTATGATTTTTATCATAAAATCATGCTCATACTGCTAAGTCAAATATTTCTTAAAAGGGATTTTCAAAGAAGCTCAGAAAATCATCTAATGATGGATTATGAGTCCATGCTCAGTGATTCACCTCTCATAGGAGGTTACACACCTAGAAGTGATGAGGGCAGCATTTAAACTCTTAAGGAATTGATGGCTTCATGTACAAATTGTTTGAAAACATGGAAATTGCTAGATCAGATGATGGTTATATGATATGATTGTGAGAGATCTTCCAAACAGGGGAGGAAATTGCTCAAGAGAGAAATAAATCTCAGGGGAGGTTACAAAAAGCCAAAGGAAGATTATCCAAAGAAAAAGATAAGAGCATACAAGATGATGACATGGTTTCTACTGATAAAGAACAAGAACAGAGCTGATAGGAGAAAGTTCTATCTAGATCAAAAGATGAAAGGTTTCAATTTCAGTTCACTACATTTGTTCATCACTTCCAAAGACATGCTGAAAGATGATTTCTATTTCTTGGAACAAACATCCAAGATACACAGCATCATTGCCTCTTATAATTCTTCAAGTTGAATATTGCACCATCGTTTAGTCCAAGATTGGAGCAAAGAACAGAAATCAGATGATTTACAGAGAAAGACATTCAATCACTCAAAAGAGAAGAAAGTTCAGATCACAGTCTGACAATGAAGTGTTTGAAAGATCTTCACAAAGTCCTCATTTAATTCAGAAAAACATGTTTGAATGTAATTCACATGTTTAGGGGAGGATTGTTGGGAATTAAATAATCAGAAGAATCAGCATAAAGGCTTAAGAAAATACATCAAGTATGTTTCTGCTGATAAAGCACAAAGCACGTTTCCACTGATGGATTCTGCTGAAGAAGGTTTCTACTGATAGTGTTTCTGCTGATGGATTATGCTGATGCTAATATGACTCATACAGCAGCTGTGTAGACAAGTACAACTTATTCTACTGACTCATATACAAGAAAAATATCTTTGTTGTAGTCATCAAATTGAACACTCCAAGTGAGTTGTAATCCTAGATACATGTTGTATCTTAATGACTAACATGATAAATCATCATCTAGCTAGAATAAAGATAAGTCATAAGCTAGTATTTAAGATGAGTCATATAGATTGTAAAAGATCTTTTCCTTGGACTATAAAAGGAAGATCTTAGATATATCTTTAATAGTGACAAATGATATATGTATGTAGAAATATACATAGAGAAAAACATTAGAACAAAACACAAGATTCAAGGTCTTTGTAACCCTAGTGATAGTGAAGATCACTCATATTATCTTGAATAATATTGAATCGTTTGGTGAAATACTTTCATTGTTCTTTGTTAAATAAACACAAGCATCACAGTTCCATTTCCAATAAACATTCTAAGTGTGGTTAAGTAGATTCCGCATACTTAATCATATTCACTCAAAGTATCATATTTACACATTAAAAGGTCCAACACTTATAGTGTGTGATCAAATCAAGTGATCCTCTCAGGGGATTTAAATGTCAAGAAGTGGGATTGTCGACATTAAATAGGTCTTTACGATAGTTGGGAACATAATGACTATGAACTAGATGCCCAGCTTTCGTGAACAATGGGGTTGAGATCATAGAAATAATGGCATATACATACTTAAAAGTATTAAAAGATAAAGCAATTGATTTGAATTAAAGTATAAGTCTCCAATAAACTAAGCATGTATGTAGCCAAATCACGCCATATCACCATAAGATACATCGACTAATAGATGACGCTTACCAAGTTATGGCCTCCACTCAAACCGATTTTAAGTGCACTCTTATAAAACCATGTTTCTTTTTTGTAAAGAAATATCAATGACATCAAATTACATACTGATAGCGTATGTGAGCTTCAGCCCAACTGGCTAAAGCCCATACACACGAAATAGGCCTAAGACAAGCCCACCGAGGCTAAGGCCGGTCACAACCTGCCTGAGAAATGGCTTCCCAGGCCAAACACAAACACGATCAGACTTGATAAACATATTCAGGCCATGACCCGCCTGACAATCTAAGCTAGGGTTGTTATAACGGAAACCACGTGCCACTACCTTATATGTGCAGAGGTAATGTTGCGAACAATACACTGATACGCGATATCGTACATGGGTCATCCCATGAACCTGACACGACCAAGGATGACACAACACGTGTGCATATGTTGCGATTGTTAATTGTATACATGAATTTTTAACTCGAAATGTATGTATAACCGCGTGACGTGGTTATTTAATCGAGTCGAAGTGACATGTCTAGTTCTTTATCTTGAAAAGTGTAACTCTTAATTAATTTCACGCACTATTTATTAGATTTTTTTTAATTTCGTCATTTTTGACCATGTTAATATTCTATTTGCATAACTCTAGTTTTTTCCATTCATCATTAATCATTTATTTTCTTTTACTCAACAAATTTATAAACTTTTATAATTGCTTCAAATATTTAGTTTTTACCAAAGTAAAATTTACCCTCCCAAAATCAAAATTTTCTAAAGTTCCCTCCAACAAAAAAAAAAATTCCCCCTAAAACACTTGACCTAAAAAACTTTCTACCACATTTCTTATCTCTCTTTGCAGCCTCCCCACCAAACCTCTTCAAAATTATACATCTAAAAATTCGATTCATTGCGGCCAACCGAGCACTTTGAATTATTTTCATCAAAAGAAATCAAGGTTGGTTTGTTTTCTTTTTAATTTTGTGAACTTTTCATTCAATTAATCACTAGGCGTGATGTTGACGAGTTAAAATAGGTTGTACAAACCTTTTAAACGAGCTAGACATGTAAATCATTTGCAACTCTAATTGTTCAAAGCTTATACCATATGTGATTCTATTTATTTATTTATTTATTAAAGATTTATATATGATGTTCATAGGTTTTGTGTTTCATTAGTTTTTGCTGTTATGGTTTCTTCTTTATTAAAGCTTTCATTTGTTTTGTGTTTCATTTGCAATTGAAAATTTATTAATTGTGCATAACGTGGTGAAATGTTTACAATTTGTTAGGAGGTGTTTGTTTTGGCTTATAAAGTGGGCTTATTGCTTATGTGGGTTTTGGCTTATGTTTCATAAGCTCACTTTTTGTGGCTTATATTGAAAATTTTCGGCTTATATAAGCTTAATATGACATGATAAACTTATATAAGTTGAAAGGTTCAAAATAAGCCACAAAAAGTGAGCTTATGGAAAATAAGCCGAAAACCACATAAACCATAAGCCCACTATATAAGCCGAAACAAACACCCACTATACAAGCCAAAAACCACAAATTTCAAAATTGCATATATTTCTTTTTTATAGATCAAGACTCACCTCAACAAACAAGAGAACCAAGAGCACATAGAGGAGCATACCTAAACAAAAACATCCCAACAGTTGCGTCTGAGCGAAAATTGATACACATTTATGGTCTTAAGTAAGTATCATATATGTAAATGTTATTTTCAGTCGGAGACACATGTAAATAGTTATCATACGTTCTGTAATTTGTGTAGCTACTTGGAACCAGAGGTGCCGAGAATGATTTCTAAAGGTTTCAAGGGAAACTTTTATGGGAAAGAAACCGAGTGGCACAAACTTGATAAAACTCTACTTGAACACTTGTACAAATGCTTTCAGGTTATAACATTTATTCAGACTTTCTATTGTTAAGTATCTTTAATCACTAAATATGTATATATAGTAAAAATGTTTCGTTTTAACTGTAGGATCGTTATATGTATGACGAACCAGTAGATCCAAAATGGGCCAAGCATGTTTGGACAAAGAGGGCACAACTTCTCTGTTCAGGTACTTGGAACACTATGTAAGAAAGAGTTGGGCAGTGTGATCCCAACTGATTCGTACAAAGTGTTGTCCTGATAATATTGACCAAGAAGATTGGGAAGATATTTTGAAGTCTTGGATGAAACCAAAGTGGAAGAAACGTTTGAAAGTAGGAGCTGAAAACAGGAAGAATGTGCCCAGGGTTGAAGCTGGTACAAGCTCGTATGTGAGACACACAGGAGGTTCTATCAACTTTGGAATACATCGTAAGAAAATGGTATGTACATGTTATTTTTTTATGGTGGATGGGGTGTGTATGTTCTACATGTTAAGTACCAACATTTGTATGGGTCACTTTTTAAAAAGTGACCCATAACCTGGTTCTTAATCGGGTAGGGTTATGGGCCACTTTTAGAAATTCAAAACTCAACTAGGGTCGTCAAAACGGGTGGTTTGGGTTGTCGGGTTGTGGCGAGTTGATTGTCTCACTTTATGATCTCACTCGCTACCGATTGAATTAACATATGTACATCATTACATGTAGACTTAGAAACAAAACATTTGCTATTACATTAACATATGAACATCAGTACATGTTGACTAACAAACAAACAAGTGCAGTAGACTTATAGACAAAAAAAAAATTAGCATATGTACATGAGCAATAGGCTTAGATCGAAATATTAACATATGTAAATGAGCGTTAAAGTGCAGTAGGCTTAGAAACAAAAAAATTGCCATTAAATTAACATATGTACATTAGTACATGTAGACATAGAAACAAAAAAGTGCAGTAGACTTAGAGACAAAAAAATTAACATATGTACATCAGTACATGAGCACTAGGCTTAGTAACATTTTTTTTGTTTTTTAACTGGTAACTAAATGATCAGGTATGCAACTTATGTATACATCAACACTAACTGTTATTATTCACTATTTTTGTAGATGGATGCAACAACGATAGACCCAACAGAAAATCAGTTTTTTGAAAGGGTGCATAAACCAAACAAATGAAAAGGTGAATGGTGTGATGCAAGGGAAAAAAATGTTCATTCTAAGTATTGCTGAATTGAAGAGAGAAAATGCTAGTCTTAAAGCTAGCGTTGAGCAGATCATGAAGACATTGAACAAGCAACAAGTTAGCTTGCCATCTAACGAGTAATTATTTGAGTCATCCATTTAACCCATTTTTGGTATTCATTACTAAACATTATGGTAGCTTATTATGTAATCTTTTTGTTAATTCCTAACTCTAGCTACTTTTATTTGATGGGTTATTTTGGAAAGATTATGGACTAGCCAACTATGTATTGACTTGTATCATTACTTTGTGCAATTGACGTAGAAATTGTGTTAATTGTGGGATTGTTTACATTTACTACTCGTGGCGTGCACCGGAAAATGACCGGTCGATATTAGCTTAGCAACAATTTATATCGTTGGTAAAATTAATTTTAGCAACAAGTCGAAAGCAATCTAGTGTCGTTGCTATATTTGAGAAATTACCAACAACTTTTATTGATGCAATTTTTAATATTACCAATCGAAAATAGTTTGTGGGTATTTTATATTTACCAACCACTTGACATGTTTGTGAAATTTAGCAACAACATCGATATTTGTTGGTAATTTATCAACGAATAAAGAATGTGGTTGGTATTTTTAATTTAGCGACAAGCCTTTTTCCCACAACCTTGGTTTGTTGGTAAAGTCGTTGGTAACACCTTTTACCAACCAAATTCGGGTGTTTACCAACGAATATCGGCCTTCTATTGTATAAGTGTAGTATTTTCATTTTTTATTTTTTTATAAGTGTAGCCTTTTTTTTATAATTTCTCTATTGTATTTTATACTAATTTGATTTTGTGGCTTTTTTTTAAGTGTAGTTTTTCTTTCCACAATTATAAATGTGGCTTTCTTATATAGTTATTATTTTTACATTTATAAGTGTAGCAATTTTTAAGTGTTTTCTTACACTTATAAGTGTGGCCTTTTAATAATTTGTTTTACTTCAATTATAAATGTAGCGTTATTGCGATTGTCCACACTTATATACGTGGAGTACTTTTTAAAATATTTGTAACACCTATAGATATAGCAAAATTATGATTCATATAAAAAAAACTCCACGGTTGACTATACTGTGGAAAAATAAGTGTAGAGAATTTAACTTTTTTTGTAGTGATATATATATATATATATATATATATATATATATATATATATATATATATATATATATATAGGCAAAGGATCACATGCGGATGTTTTGTTTTAGTGCGGATGTGCGGATAGATCTAGGTCGTCCATTCCAGATCTGATCTTGACTTTTTGTAAAAAAGTCAAGATCTACGCAACTATCACGGTACCAAATCACCATTCAAACGATTTTTTAAATTTTTTTTCTTATAAGCGATCCTTACTATTGTTGTGTTCTTTACTTTTTTATTTTTTTAGATTTTTCTGAGCACTTTTCTTGTTTTTGATTATGAGTGCTACGATGATATTTAGGATATTATGAGTCTTACCGTGATATTAACGATTTTACTTTAAAAGTTATGGCGATATTAGTAAAAAAAACTTAATATCACTGTTTTTTTATTACGATATTAAGAAAAAGTTACGGTGATATTAAAAAAAATAACTTTGATATTAAGAAAACATGATAGTTACGGCGATATTAACAATTTTAATTAACAAAAAGTTTTTATGATATTAAAAAAGTTATTATGATATTAAATTTTTTTATTAAAAAAAAAGTTTATGTGATATCATAATCTGATTTTGACTTTTTTAAAAAAGTCAAGATCTGATCTTGACTTTTGTAAAAAAGTCAAAATTATACGCTAATATCACAATACCTTTAACGATGAAAATATTTTTTTTTTGAAATTTTTTTCAGTGATTTATAATTATTTGTTGTTCTCTTTATTTTTTTAATTTTTTCAGATTTTTATGAAGTTTTTTCAATAAAAAAATCTACTGTGATATTAACGATTTTTAAAAAAGTCGGGATATTTACGATAATGTCACTCCGCTTTTTTCAAATGGTTGACTAGATGGAGGGCTGAGATTCGTCCGTACATCCGCACTAAAATCCAAAAATATATCGGATCCCTTCCCTTCCCTATATATATATATATATATATATATATATATATATATATATATATATATATATATATATATATATATATATATATATATATATATATATATATCATATCAATAAAACGTATCACCCACGAGGAATTACATTATCTAACATGGTATCAGAGTGGGTCTGATCCTTAAACCTAGGCCACCCCGTCAAACCCTAGCCGCCAAACCCTATTTTCTTCTAATCGTCATTCAACAAAACTTCCGCTGCTTTTTCTAAATAATCATTGGTAAAGACAAAAGCTTTTAAACCATTCTCATTAGACAAATATTCCATATATTCGAAGACGTAGCAATTGAGACAAATATTCCATATATTCGAAGAGGTAGCAATTGTGAAGCTGCTCATCACAATAATATTATTATTCTTCATCTTGGCGAGCGTGCATACATATTAAACAAAGGAAGGAGTTATGAAGCTGCTCATCATAACGAATACGAGGTCAACGATTGAGATGCTCGGTTAAAATATATGTACTTGGGATGACAGTGAATTGGTGGAAAATATATTTGTTGCGGCAAATTTGTTTAGAACTTCACTTCAGTTTCTTTTTGTTTTATTGATGAAAAAAAAGAAAAAAAAAGTAGTTAGTAGTTGTTTATTGTTTGTTTGTTAATTGATTGTTCGTACGGTTTTGTTATCAGTCGACTAAAGTTGATCGTTGGTATCAGTCTCTAAAGTTGACCGTTGGTACGTATTTGTTACCAGTCGACTTAGCCGACCGTTGTTACCAGTCGCCTAAAGTCGACCATTGGTAGGATTTCGCCGCTCGAACTGCAGGGAAGTATTAGATGATAAATATGGCCCAAGCCCGGTTAGGGATTAGGGTCTATTAGGGTTTGTACTCTATAAGTATCGATTAATAATAAAGTTATACCTACGGATTTACAATGTTCTAACAATGACAACACCTATGCATATATAATATATACATAAAACAATCCCTCAATTGTACTTACTAGTATAATACATGAATAAACCACAAGACAAACATATCCATAAATCTAATACAAAGACATTTTTGTCTTGCAAAACACATAGTGTCATAAAAGAAGTGCATACACTTTACATTTAACATACCGTTTTAAGAATACATGGTCACAACATTCCTACATTAATTAAAATTATTCTGAACAGATCCAAAGAGCCGTAACTGGGTTAAGATTATAGATTTCCTTTTGAAACATACCTTTCCAATTCTTCCACTGTTTCATTTATATCGACTTCATAGTCCTTCAAAGCAATCAGCGCCCAGATTATATTTACAAACCACCACCAGAGATCCTAAATTCTGTAAAATCACAACATGCTGTCATTTTTGTTTCTATTAAAAATCAAAACAACTCCTATAATGATCCCAATTCTTTGGAGTAATATATGAGTTCACCAGTTTTAAAAAGAAAAAAGAAAAAATAATAACAAAAAAAAAACTAGGAGATAATTGTTTTAATGATCAAGTACAACAGCTACGAGAAAATATTTTCACTAAATAGCGTCTTGATGTAGGCAAATTATTCAAGCATGTATAGAGCGAGTTTCATGTATTTAAATGTGAAATAAGCAGTTAATCATGATACACTAAATCCTTTTAAACTGTTCTCATAATTTAGCATAGTTGATAATTTAGTGTACAACCAAACTCGAAAGATGTGCAAAAGGTATTTAACGTTTTTGTAGTGAAAGTTTAGTAGAGGTGTTTTAATTGTCTGATTACAACCCTAAAAAAAAAGAAAGAAGCGAAGGCACATGGATGGTCATGTGCGTAACAATATTAATAACATTTTGAACCATCGTCGTTAAAGTTAGTTTGTATTTTGGTTCTGTATATGCATCAAACTATATATATATATATATATATATATATATATATATATATATATATATATATATATATATATATATATATATTAAGGTCAAAAAACATGGTAGGTATATTACTCCAAATAACGTTTAAGTACAAAAGATATGGGTGAATCTAATATTTCAGCCCGTTACATAATCGAAAAAGCTTATATAACAAGATACTTACAATTCTCTAAATAAGAAAAAACTATTACTCAAAAGATACCATTAAACTCCTACGAAAAAGCTTACATAGCAGGTTTAGTAAAACCTTCTTTACCCGGAGCATAGTGACCACTATTCTTACCCTTATTCTTGTTGTTGGCCGTTTGAAAACCATCATTAACACTCTATTTAGGCTGAGTAAGAGGTGGAGCATACTTAAGACAATCAAGCAGCGTATGACCAAAAAGCTTACACGTATCACATCGAGGCGGCTTCTACTCGTACTCAACACGAACCTTTTCAATAGTAGAACCCAACCCATCAAGTAGGGGTATTTCAACAGTGAGACTTTCCTTAAGCACCTCATCTGCCTTCACTTCAATTAAACACCTAGCAAAACTACTACGGCCCCAAGATTCAATGCACATTTGACTAGTTTAAGCATCAAGCATTTTAAGAGTACCAATCAAAGTGGCAAGAAGACTGAGACTATCATTAGAAAACATAGCAAGTGGAACATCATGGAACTTCACCCACACCGGAATATTAGTCAAATCCTCTTTAAGAAGATTAGTATTCATAGTCCACGGTTAAGAATTATAGGTACATTCCTAATCATTCACAGCCCATTTTCAAGGACATCTTCTACAACTTTCTTAGTGGTAAACTTGAAGAAAAAGAAGCACTTAGCATTCATCATAACCTTTTGAATCCCATATTTAGCCCACACATTACGTACATAGTAATCAACAACCGGAAAAGCAATCCGTTTACCAAGAAAGTAACCATAGTGGGTATTATCAAAACGAGCATTTATCTCTTCACTTTCATAGGAATGGTAAGATCCACTCCATTAGTTTTATTACTACATTCCAACCTACGAAAATTAGATTTTTGCTTCTTAGGATCATTAGATGTAACACCCGCATATGAAACCGGCTTCACACTAGGGTCATTCGTAGCATTAGTAACCATGTTTGCATTATGAGAATACAACTTGTGTAATTTGTATCTTCATCAATTCATATGGGTGACAAGCAAGTAGAAATGAAATTGTATAGTTGGGGTTTTCTACCTTTTGTTTATAAAGCACTCGGAGAGGGGAGAAGAAAAATATGAACCAAGTTGTATACTTGGGTTTTTCTACCTTATGTTGGGTCACTTATTGTGTAATTTGTATCTTCATCGATTCATATGGGTGTTGCTCATATTGTAACTTTTTTTTTTCTTCCTTATTTTCAATTTAATTTAATTTTTATTGATCTTGACTGATGATAGATTTAACCGATCCAAAAACAAAAAGATCTCTGGGTCTACCTTTTAAGAATACAAATTATAATCAGTTATTTTTTTTCATGCTAATACTTCCGATCGACTCTGGCATCTGGTTAGCTCTTTAGAAATTCGTACTAATTTAAGTTGAAGCCCAAAAGAAGTTAACAAAACAGTAAAAGGCTACAAAAAAAGGTGCCCAAAAGCAATTAACAAAACAAAGCTAATTAAAATGGCTTAAGAAACATATGATAAACCTCATTTAATTTCTGATTAAAAAAAATTAATTACGCAAGTATAATTGAGAAGCAAGTAGAAATGAAATTCGATTGAGTATTGATCGAGATATCTTTACCTTAAAAAGTATCTCGTTGTGCCATTTTGTGTCTAATTTGATCCAGATGAAGTTCTACAAATGCCTTCATATTTCAATTGCAATAATTATCCTTTCCTTTAAATTTTATGGATTCGAAGTTGATATAAAAGTTCAAGTTTCTTGATCTTTCAAAAGTTCTTATTGTATATTTTGTAGCATGGTATCGTATGTGTTCTAATGTTCTCATCGTGCGTTGGTTGTTGTTGTGTTATTGGCATGCTTTTTTGGTAACCACAGTTTCCGACCTTTTGGTCAACTAATACAGGAGCTTTGAACTCACCACCACACAGACTCAAACCACGTAAAAGCCTCCTTTTGTCAAGAGGTTGGCGTGTACACTTCAGGGATGTTTTCACGTAGCAAAAATTGAACTAATTGCAACATCACACATATTAGAGTGATAGTCACAATCCCTTTTACAAGGCTTCACTGAACAGTTGAAATAATAAAAATTATAACAAAAATTAGAAACTAATATATGCCACTTTATTTAAGCACACAAGAACAAGCAGTAAATATTTATTACAACCATTGAAATGAATAAATCATCAAATAAAAAACAACGCTTCACTGAACTACTTCCCCATTCGTAGCATTTGTCTCCCTGAGTTTCCGTTCTTCCGAGAGTTTTATTGCCAAACTACATTTAAAAAACATGCATTAAATAGCTGTCCTTACTATATTATTAAACAGGATTTTTATCAAAGGTATGTAGCAAGAGTAAAATGGTAAATTGGTAGTACTTTTTCAGTGCTTCACGGTTTGTGCCACCATCTGGGATTGGTTCAACAACACCAGTATCAGAATTCACTAGAGAAACCGGGCCATCGAGTAAACCTTCTCCTACTTTTACTAAGTCGTTCAAATTTTCCGTGGTTGCCATGTCCACTGAAGCCAAGTCGCCAGTTAATGTATCGTCCTATTTTATATAAGGAGGCAGACACGAACTTTAGATGGTTAATCAGAGGTAAGTGGTTGGTTACTAGGAACTGATAAAAAAATATTATCACGTTTCTGAGTATATATTGCGGTTTTCTGGCTATACTTAGTTTTATGAAGCATAAATATCCCATTAATTTGCAACTCAATTCATAGATATTATTTCCGGGATTAGGGAAGGATACCTGAATGCGAAGATAATTATTAGTAGAATTGAGGGCTTCAAAGACGACCTCATTGTGAAAAACAACCAAATCGGAACTTGCTTGAGTGAATGCATCTATCAATGGAGCCGTACCTTGATTGAGTAACCACCCGAGAACGCCCCATTTTGCAGCCATTTTTGCGTCAAATCGTTGTTGTTGCTTCTGTGTACCTGTCCCCAAAGATATCAACAGATATCGTCCTAAATCCATAGGCGTAATTTCAGGGAAATTCGGATCTTCTTTCATAACTTGCCTTGTCACTTCCCCTATCGCAACCAAAGACTGCCAATCGATCGAGACACAATAAGATTAAGCTTCAGTTTATGTATCTATTGTCACATTGTTAATTAGTAGTTGTATTTGGAGCATGAAGAGAGTCAGTTCAATTTGTGCACGACAAGTTGCTCCATGGGCACCAAGACTTGAGCATTTGCGTGAATATAAAGAATATGCATGCTAATTAGCATTGTAGAATAATGAGAATTAGTGGCCCGCCAGGGAGAATTTTTGCCCGCTTTATGGAACATCACAATTAACATGCAAAGTCATCTCCTCTGAACAAGGACGGAACCAGGATCATATATGACCGGGTGCAATAAATTTTTTGAATCGTAATATAGAAACACATTTCGATACACTGGGTGCATTTAAGATGCATTTTAAGAAAAATTGATGTTTTTTTTCAAAAATTAACATTAAATCGAAAAAAACCATGGTGTCTCGGGACCCCGCGGGAACCCCTGGATCAGTCCTGCCTCTGAAACCAGATGAGGTATAAGCCTGAAGACTACCCATGTAGGGTTTAAATGAAGAATCACAATCCCTTAGGACTAGTAAACATGCATGTTTCAACCTCCACACTAGTAAAGCCTATATTTTGTAGTGAACCATTACCCGCTCCAACAAACCACACCACTCACAAAAGCCGGGGAGAATAATTGAATTGAAGCCATGTGTCCCGAGAGAAAATGAACTTTTAAGGTGGTCATTTCATCGTTCCAAATCCCTTTTACTATCCAGATTAATTTCTTGTAGTGTTTGTGCATGAAAAATTTTATATCCAGATTTTTCTTATTTAATTTATTATGTTTAACTTGAGAAACATGTTTAGCATAAATAATTATAAGGGGTATATATATTGCATTTTAGACAATATGTATTGTTTAAGGTCAGACCAATTCCTCACCCGACCCGACTTCTAGAGAAAGATTAGTCAATTTAATCAGTTTAATCTCTTTATCAAAACACGTTTTTGTGCTAAGGTTATAAACCACACATAAGTATGTGCACTTCAATTTTTCCATGAAGATCCGGCTGCACTTTGTGCAGAAACAGTACTTCACTGATCTTGGATTTGTACTTGTGCAAAGAGTGTATTTCATTCAAAAAATTAGTCTTTTGCGTGTAGGTTGTACTGATTGCATGCTCAAGAGTTGAAAAAAATGATTACCGGGTTATTAGCTGCAACACCACCATCAATAAGGTTAAACTCTCGATCACCATTTTGAAAAAAGTGGGCGGGGAGGTATGTAGGTGCCGCTGATGTACCAATGCAAATATCCGATAATTGCACATCCAAGCTTGGCTCCCTTGGCACCTTCAATTAACAAATTATTAATGAATCTTAGTTTAATAGATGTCAACTTTGTATCAGCACCGTTCCAAACATAATCTACAATTAAATAATTTAAAATAATTTTTATATTAAAATCTTAAGAAGAAAATGGTGAACCACAATCAGTTTCAGGAAATAGTAATAATTAATTAAAAGATAAATAATTTTTAAATAACATTATTTTTGTAAGACACCAGATAAAAGATATATGTGAATTTATATACTACCTACTAAAAAAATGTATGTATCATCGAAAAATTAAATCAAATTATGCACTCAATATAAATAATATCTAGAAGAAAAATGCATACCTGAAATGAGCTAAAGATTGTGGGTTGCATATTCTTAATATCAAAACTAGGAATGACAACGTTAGTCAATGTCTGGCTCAACTTTGTGGTTCCTAGTATACCCGTTACAAGCTTCTTAAGGAACTTTCCATTGTATTTAGGCCCAACCAATGTCTTGATAAACTTAATAAACCCTGCAAAGGGTCCTCTATTTTGGCAACAAAAAAAAGAAATGAAGAAAAAAACACATTAGGTAAGAATATAACTGAAATTCCAAATTTATGGTGTGATTTGATCTCATGTGATAGCTCAGCTATCTTACATGCTATGATTTCTTATATTGGTACACCTTCTTTGATTATAAAAAAAAAAATGTTGTAAACATGGAGTACAACTTACCCAACTTGTGGGAAAATCTTGGGACAATTATCAAGATAAAATGGAACGATGTCTTTTGCAGCATACAGCGGTCTGTTATTTGCATTTGGAGCAGTTAGCATGACCGTAATTAGACCCCCTGTACTAGTTCCAGATATAACATCAAAGTAATCGGCTAGCCTTGCGTCCGCACCATCTAAATTCTGCAAATATACCACTTCATAAATCAATATACTTAAAGCAATAAATTTATTAATTCAGTAGTCTAAAACAAGTTTTTCACAATATCACGGACGGTTTTACTTCAAAGTGCGGTGTATCATGTGCCACTTGTCATTTTCATCCACGAGTTGCGTGAAATATGATTTCAAGAAAAAAGAGTTGTTATCCTTTAAAATCTAGTTAAAAGAAACAAGCAATGGCAAAAAAATAGGGTCTGTAAATTGTTTATGTTGATAATCTTGAGTCACAAATGATCAAATCAGATTTTTAGTAGCTACATTATGTTGTTTTAGAAATTTAAATATGTATATTTGCAGAAGTTATACCTGAAGTTCTGATTCGAGGTATTGGAGCATGACTCCGGGGATGATACCTCTTATTCCTCCACCATCAATATTAAGAATTGTTATGAGATTTCCGGAGCTTGAAGGCCTGAGTCGGCTGATAGAGCTTGTTGTGGTGGTGGTTTCGCTTGTCATTTTGAAGTTGTGAGAAATGCGAACTCTTTGATAACTTCCTCTAAAGTTTAAAGGAATTCTTTGTGATAAGACTTTGAATAGGTTCATATGCAAAGGCTGTTAAGTTTAGTTTTACTAAACATTCAGATGTTCAATTGTTATAATATTCTAATAGGATGTTATGTGTCAATTTTATCACATTATCTTACTTCATAAAGAAATTGCAATATTGTTAATTGACAACTTCTGAGGATAAACAACAGGTATACTAGAAAACTAAAGGTGGTAGGATACACGGAAGTTTACTTAATATTAATTAACTATATATATATTCTCGTTTGTTGCGCTGATATTTTTATAATAAATTTAATAACACGAATTGTCATACTTGAAATAATTAATCATATAATCTAATTAACTAGCTGAGACGTGATTTTTTTTTCTTTCTAATAAATTACTTTTGAAATAATCCATACTTTTGACTAATCAAAATGTAGACCTTATATGTACATGAACACTACACGCTAGATATGATTAATAACCAGTTAAAAAATAGATACGAAATCTATTAAACTTAATTAATCTTATTACCGTACAACTCATTTGGAAGAGTAAAGACACATGCATGGAATTATGTGGTAGGGTGGTTAACGAAGTTTTTAGGGTTATGTTTGGTTGGAATCGTTAAATGAAGTCACTGTAATAAGTAGCTTATTACTAATTTTATTTATTATAGGGTAAATTGCAAATTTTTCTGTAATGTTTCTGAAATATAAAAAAAAAAAAATAATCACCAAAAATAAAAAATTCTTATTTAGTCACTGAAGCTAATGTGGCGTTCCAAACATGCCACCGAAAGCTAACGAGTATATTAGTTCTCCCGTTAGTAAAGGTCAAACGTATGTGAGATAACTAATATACTCTCGTTTTCTTTCCCACTCTCACACCACATCACAAACCCACCAAGCATCACCACAATCTAAAACCAAACAACCAGCACCACCACCCTTTACCACCACACAACCACTACCATCATTTTTTTTTTTTTTTTTTCGCGCGCAAAGCTGAACTCGCCACAAAAGTTTTATTACGAGGCAAATACAAAAAGATAGGTGAATCCTTCATTAATCATCAACTGTCAAACATATATGTATATCATTTTATTATTCGCCTCTTAAATCATATTGTATAACACTATGATCAGTGGCTCTAATATTCGCCTCTTAAATCATATGTATAAAACTATATGTAAGGTCTAGATGCAAGTCACAGTGGAGGTTTTTCAATGTGGTCCTCTATGATGATGGAATCAGTTAGTGTTGTAATTATGATTCCATACATTAGTCTATTAAAATTCTCGACAATATTTTCCCTATTTTGCACGCACCAAGTTATGCAAGAAAATGACGCTACATGTCCTTTCGTGCATTCCCCCATTTCCAATAATTACGTAGTTTGTTTTGTACTGTATAGTGTATAGTGTATATACAGGTTTAAAAATTAGGAAACTGAATATGACATAAGCTCAAGTTGAAAGCAGTGGCGGAGCCAGGAAATCTTGTTATGGGGGGCAAATTTTTATTTACTGTATTTTTTTTAACATAAAACTATGATAAGTAGTAGTAAAAAAGATCATTGTAAAGTGCACATGTTGCATAAAAAAGATGTAGCAAAACTGGAAATAAAGAAAATGTTTTAATTGTATTACTAAAATATTATTTTATTCTCTTTTACTTTTCTATAGCCCCACATGACTCTTACACAATCTTATTTTTTCATTCTTTCTCTCTCTTGGTATAGCATATACTTCCTCTTCTCCATGTGTTCCAACAATTTAAAAAAAAAAACCATGAGACAATAGAGGGCACCATCTAATTTGGAAAATGATTTACATGCCTAAAATATAAGACTAAAAATGAGCCTAATCAATTAAATGAGTGACACATGGATTGCACTACCTCTCTCTCCCATTACATACCATTGATCTTGACATGTGTTTCAAGATCCTAGTTAGGCATAAAATTAGGCATGTGATTTAGGCATGCCTATCACTACTCATCTAATTTAGGCTGAGGGCACCACCACTAAAATCACAAAAAACATAAGAATTAACGTTAGAAAATGAGACTATTGAAGAAGACGTTGGGGGCAAGTGCCCTCCCTACACTCCATGTGCCTCCGCCCCTGGGTGAAAGTGAGTATGAGATGGAACTTTCTAGGGCGAGACTGACAAAACCATATTGGCGGATAAATTCTTAGCCTAGACTTGTTGAAATACAACCAAACGTATCATATAGTCAACTCGGTCCAACCAATCAAAAGCGTGTTCTGGTTAAATTAGCGATTTATGAAATACCACGCACGTATAATATAAATGTAAGATGTAAAACATTTTGTTTGAGCAAAGGCTAGTTGGGCACATCAAACCATAAACTGAGCCACATTCGATAGCTTTGGTGACTGGCCTACCAAGTAATCAATGGAGAGCCAATCAGCTAAGTTGCCTCGCTTGGCCGTTGAATTGTTTTAGGCCAAACCATAAACACTGCCTACAACCATATCAATTGTGAAACACAACTTAACATATGATACTTTTCCCATGTCCTGATCACAACCTCGCAGAGTAAATTCTAACCTCATTAGGTAATTGGAGGTGTTCTTTGTTAGAATTTAAGCATATCAAACATGTAATATACACAAGTAAACGGATAATAGGATCAAGTATAGCATATAATTAATCAACATAAATGCAAGAAAACTACCTTATTTACCTTTTCTTGTTGTGGATTGAATGAGGAACGGATTCAAGAACGAGCTACTAATTTCCCTTAGGGACCACATGAAAGCAATAGAGATTCTAATGTAACAATCCTCTATGATCTCACACACAACACGTTTAATAGCAAAACAATTAGAATGCTAGTTCTTGTAAACGATAAGCAAAACAAATCACTTTGATTCTTGATGACGTCAAATAATTCTGATATTTAAGTGTCAATTTCCCCTACTAAGCTCATTTATTTTACCTATTATATGGATATATACTTTGATTTCTTTACATTTTGTATCCAGGTTACGAATGAGCATAGGAGCTAAAGAGACGAGGAAATTGGAAAGAACGTGCAAATGATAAACACTTTTAGTATGCTGGAAGAAGCTACAACGTAACATTTCACTCTCTATTACGCCGTGGCTGGGAATTCAAACTTGAAGACCAAAGTCAACGCGATCAAGAGTTACGGCATAACCAAATCCTGTGTTACGCCATAACATAATCAAGTCCTTCAAGCATCCCTCCAACTGATGGCTACACAGTAACATAATCTTGGAGTTACGGCATAACAGTTACTATGTAAGTAATCCTAGATCCAAGAATTAAACTACGGCGTAACAACACATGCAAATACGACGTAGAAGAAACCCTAATTGGAAGCTACGGCGTAGCACAATCCTTAGCTACACCGTAACTATTACTTTTGGATAAAGTCTTCTTAGGATTACACTAGCTACGGCGTAACGCCCTTTCTGAGTTACGCCGTAGCTAAGATGGGCCTATAAATACAATCCTAATTTCTACATTTTAAACACAACTTTCTCACACACAAAACCAGAGATCGTTGGGAGCTTTCTGAAGGCCATTCTACAACAGCATACGGAGCATTTCTAAGGGAGAAACCATGCCTATATGTTGGGATATAAAAGATCAAGGTACTTCTGTATGTCAAAGTACTACTGCATGAAGAATAAAGTCAAAGTACTGCTAAAGATAGAAGTCAAAGTACTGCTGTTTACTGAAGAATGTTCAAAGTACTTCGAAGGAAACAAGGACTTATGTGCAATATTAGTTAAAGGATTAATGTGTAATATTGAACGAATATTCTAGAATTAGTTAGGGATAATGACTTATCGTTCAAGTTATATGTTGTAAACCGACTTAAGGTTATCTATATAAAGAGCCTTTAGAGGTATTAGTCGATATACGTTTTAGAGTTGTTAAAAGTCGATAATAGTTAGGGATTGTTAGTGAATCTGTGTAACAAAGCAGGTTCAAAGTTTGGTTAATATAAAAGTTCTTTTTAAGCTTTGTGTTAGTAGATTCCGCATACTTTACAAGGTCAAACATTGTTTCAATATTAATAGTGTTGAGTTTACTTAATATTATTAAACCTTTACAAGCTACAAAGTAGTTTGATCAGAGTACATCGATCCAACACTATATCACCATAAGTTTTAGCATTTCATCATTTCTTTTACATTTCAAATTCATGACGTATGTAAACATTTATTCGAGTGTTGAATTTAATATGATCGGCTAACATTTGATAAGTCCAAAATTAAGTGCTTCAATTGTCAAAGGACTGGTCACTTTGCAAGGGAATGTAAATTTGCAAAGTATCAAGTAAACAAGATGATTGAACCACCCAAGCCTGAAAGAAAAAAGATTCCTATTACTGAACCAAAACCAAAAGCTTTGGTTGCTCAAGAAAATCTGTCAGAGATTGATTGGTCCAATGAATTTGATGATGAACCTATAACCTATTCAATGGTTGCATTGGAAGACTGGAACACAACATTTGATGAAGAGCCTGGATATGCTGCTTTGGAGTCAAGAGATGGTCTAGGAAGCTTTGATTGGAGCATGGAGTTTGAATAAGCACCTGTTCAGCTTGCTATGGTAGCTACTTCACCAAGTTCATCCACTAGCTCTGAGGTATGCTCTAAGTGCAATGATATGTATCAAAAGTTACTTAGTGAATATGTAGCTGAAATAGATAAATTTCAAAGGGTCAGGGCTGAGATAACTGGCTATCAATTGACTTTAGAGTCAATGGAGGCCAAAATAATTACACATGAAAACAATGAAGTAGCATGGGCAGAAACATATAAGCAACAGGAATACCTAGTTAAGTTGAGTGAATGGAAACTAGGATGTAAGGTGTCTGAACTAGAGAAAGTTACTGCTGAGAGAGATAGGTTATTAGAAAAACTTGCTGTTTGGAATGAATCAGGTCTGTCACATGTTCAATTTGTTGAAAAGCAAAGAACATCAAACATTAAAACTGGCCTAAGTTATGATAATAATGAAGGCATTCCATTTAAGAGTAAGGAACTAAATCTTACAGTAGATACCTCCACTAGTGATGAAGAGTTCATAAGTTTAGATGAAAACACTTTTAGTAATGAGGAATACCCTAGTCCAACACCTCCTGAATTTAAGAAAGACATGGGATATAATGCAGTTCCTAATCCCCCAGGTAGCTTTCAACCACCTAGAAAAGATGTTTCTTGTTATGGGGTAGATAATCTAGAGTTTAGGAAAAAGCTTAAAAGTCAATCTAATCCTGAAACTTTAGAAAAATCTGTTGAAGCACCTAAGGTTGATGAGAAAAAGTTTTCAAAACAAGCAGTACCTTCAAACACTTTTCAAAGTACTGCTGATCACTCAACAGTACCTCCAAGAAAATACTTTCAAAATACTGCTAATTTTAGAAAACCTTATGGAAAGGGATTTGGGGATATTGGTCCAAAAGTCTGTTATGTATGTTATAGTCCTCATCATTTGATTAAAGACTGTGATTATCATTCAGAATACTTAAGTAAATATCCAAAGACCAGAACTGCACAACCAAGTCATAGGGAGAATAAGCCAAGGGACAACAAACCAGTTTGGAATTATACAAATAGGGTTAACCATAGTAATTACTCAAAAGACTATAGGTACCCTCATCAGAAAAGATCATACTCCAAACCCTCTGTACCTTCACAAAGTACTGATAGAAAGTTCCCTAACCAAGATGCTTCTAGCAAACACTCAAGTGTAATACCTAGGAGATTCAACTACTACAAACCTAGAAGGCCTTACAACACAAGAAAAGATGCTAGAACACAGAGCCCAACTCCTAAAGTTACAACTAAATGGGTTAAGAAAGAAAGTATTGCTGGGGAAGAACCAGTACTTTCAGAGGTTAAGGGTGAAAAAGGGAAAATTGATCGTGATAAACCAACAGTTTTGGAAACAAAAACCTTAATTCTTGATCATGTTTTCAAAGACAGTGGTGATTATATACTCAAAGAATTTGAGTATGTCACTCCACAAGGGGAACACAAGTCAGTAATGGCTTGGGTTCCTAAAAATAACTAACCTTTTTCATGTGTATGCAGGGCAACCCAGAAGAGGAGCTTAAAGATCATCTTATTGTAGATAGTGGTTGCTCTGGAAGTATGACAAGAGAAAAGGAGCTCTTGTCAGATTTTAAAGCTTATTTTAGAGGAAAAGTTGCATTTGGGAATGATCCTGATGGAGGAAGAATAACTGGCAAAGGAACTATCAAGGCAGGAAACATTGATTTTGAGGATGTTAGATATGTGAAGGAGCTTAAATTCAATCTTTTGTCAGTCTCTCAAATTTGTGATAAGAAGTACCATGTGTTATTCTTTGACACAGAATGTCTTATACTTTCTCCTAATTTTAAGTTAGAAGATAGAAACTTGGTGATGCTGAGAGCACCAAGAACTAATGATGTGTACATCATAGAGTTAAAGAATGTTAATTCTGCTGAAAGAGCAACATGTTTGATTGCAAGAACAACAATGGAAGAAGCACATCAATGGCACAGAAGATTGGGGCATGTAAATTTCAAGAACATCAATAAGCTGGTCAAAGGAAATTTAGTTAGAGGTTTACCTTCTAAAACATTCAAGAATGATCACTCATGTCTTGCTTGTAAGAAGGGTAAACAGCACAAGGCTTCCTGTAAGAAGATTGATGAGAAAACCATTAGAGAGCCTTTGGAATTGCTGCACATGGATCTGTTTGGACCTGTTTCAGTTGTTAGTCTGAACAAAAAGAAGTACTGCTTGGTTGTAACAGATGACTGTAGCAGATTTAGTTGGGTCTTTTTCTTATGCTTCAAAGATGAAACTTTTGATGCTATTCATGATCTTATAATAGCACTTGAAAATCAGTTAAGACTCAAGGTTAGAGGCATTAGATGTGATAATGGGACTGAGTTCAAGAATCAGCTAATGGATGAATTTTGTGCCAAGAAAGGAATTAAAAGAGAGTTTAGTATTGCTAGAACTCCTCAGCAAAATGGAGTTGCAGAAAGAAAGAATAGAACTCTTATAGAAGCAACAAGGACAATGCTTGCAGACTCTCAATTACCTGTTCATTCTGGGCTGAGGCTGTAAGTGCTGCTTGTTATGTGTTGAACAGAGTATCAGTGACAAAACCTCAAATGAAGACACCTTATGAGTTACTCATGGGAAAGAAGCCTAGCATCAAGTTTATGAAACCCTTTGGATGTCCCCTAACCATTTTAAACACTGCTGATAATTTGGGCAAATTTGATAGGAAGTCAGATGAAGGATATTTATTTGGATATTGTACCAATAGCAAAGGATTCAGAGTGTACAACAGGGCTACCAAAAAGGTTCAAGAATGTCTTCATGTTGATTTTCTAGAAGAGCAAGAAAATTCTAAAGGTAAAGGTCCTGATTGGATGTTTGATCTTAATTTAATGTCTTCATCTATGAATTATGTACCTGTAAGGGAAGAAAATCAAGCTGCTCCCACTGAAGAAGAAGCATAGTACATTGTTCATGATGTTAATTTAAGATCTGAAGTTGAGCCAAATGATAATGCCAATGATGAAAAGAAGAGTACTTCTGAGCCTCAAGGTATTGCTGAACCTAACAGTACTGTTGATCCTCAAAGTACTGTTCCACCACAGATACCAGTATCTGATGAAGATCAAGCCATTCAAGATGAACTTAGTAGGATGCTTTTTCAAGAAACAGTGGCTAAGTCCTATGAAGATGAACAAAGGAGAGCTTATGAAGCAGAAAAGAAGAAGGCTAAAGGCACTGACTGTACTTTACCCCAAAGTGCTGCTAATCCATTTGAAAGTACTTTTCAACCTTTATATACTTCAAATTTGATAAATACTTATGTTATGAATGATTCTAACATGCCTGACTTAGAAGATACTGATGATTTGAATGATCCAAACAAGATTACCTTAGAAGACACTGATGATGAATTGGATCAAGAAGGCATTTTCTCAGATTCTAATGAAGATCCTGATTTAACTAATTTGGAAGATAATCTTGAAGTCTCACTAACTCCTACTCTAAGAATTCACAAAACTCATCCTGTTACCAACATAATTGGACCCTCAGCTTCAGGAGTGCTCACAAGGACTAAGGCTAAGAATATGTCTCAACAACATACTTATTTACTTAGTTTTATTTACAAACAAAACAGGGTGAATCACAAGGATCAGAAGTTGTGTTTATTTGCTTGTTTTCTATCTCAAGAAGAGCCAAAGAATATCAAACAAGCATTAGCAAAGGAGAGTTGGGTTGAAGCTATGCAAGAAAAACTCTTACAGTTTAAACTTCAAGAAGTATGGGTATTATGTGATTTACCTGATGGTAAGAGACTGATTGGAACAAAATGGGTCTTTAGGGTAAAAAGAGATGAAAGAGGAAATGTTATCAAGAATAAGGCAAGGTTAGTGGCTCAAGGATATTGACAGGAAGAAGGAGTAGACTATGATGAAGTCTTTGCTCCTGTGGCAAGGATTGAAGCCATCAGGCTATTTTTGGCTTTTGCATCCTATATGGGATTTCCTGTATACCAAATGGATGTTAAAAGTGCTTTTCTATATGGCAAAATTTCAGAAGAAGTTTATGTCAAACAGCCTCCTGGTTTTGAAGATCCTGCACACCCAAACAAAGTCTAAAAGGTTATCAAGGCTCTGTATAGCCTTCATCAAGCTCCAAGAGCATGGTATGAAAGACTTTCCAACTTTCTATTACAACATGGTTATAGGAGAGGAGCTATTGACAAGACTGTTTATCAAAAGAGATAAGAAGGATATCATGCTTGTCCAAGTGTTTGTAGATGATATTATTTTTGGTGCTACTAAGCAATCTATAGTGAAGGAATTTGAAGATCTTATGCAGAAAGAGTTTCAGATGAGTTCAATGGGAGAATTAACATTCTTCTTGGGACTTCAAGTGCAACAGTCAAGTAGTGGAATTTATATTTGTCAAGATAAGTATGTTGCAGATATTCTTAAGAGATTCAATTTCACAACTGTCAAGCCTACATCTACACCAGTGGATACTAACAAACCTTTGGGAAAAGATGAAGAAGGAGAAGATGTTGATGTCACACTATACAGGTCTATGATTGGATGTATCATGTATTTAACTGCATCTAGACCTGATATTACTTTTGTTGTGTGTTTATGTGCAAGACATCAAGTTCATCCAAAGGTATCACACTTGAATGATGTCAAGAGGATTTTCAGGTATCTTAGGCAACAACCTAAGCTAGGATTATGGTATCCTAGAGACTCACCTTTCCATCTACAAGCCTTTTTAGACAGTGATTATGCTGGAGACAACTATGACAGAAGATCCACAACTAGAGGATGCCAGTACCTTGGAAGCAGATTAGTCTCATGGCAATGTAAGAAGCAAACAATTGCAGCAACTTCTTCCACAGAAGCAGAGTATGTAGCTGCTGCAAGTTGTTGTGCACAAGTACTTTGGTTGCAAAATCAGCTTTTGGATTATGGATTCAACTTCAAGAATACTCCTATCAACATTGATAATTAAAGTACTATCCGTATTGTGAAGAATCCAGTTTATCATTCCAAGACCAAGCACATTAAGATTCGGCATCATTTTATTAGAGATTGCTATGAGCACAGGCTTATCAATGTGGTTAAAGTTCATACTGATGATAATGTAGCAGATCTACTCACAAAGGGCTTTGATGTTTCAAGATTTACCTTTTTAGTTGTGAGTATTGGCATGATTAATAATTAAGCTATTTTTGAGGGGAGGCATTAGTAGTTAGTAGTTAGTCGTTATTTGAGGGGAGGCTACATGTATCATTCAAAGAAAAGTTTCTTATTCATCATTCAGAAAGGAGTTACATCAACCATTCCATAAGATCCATCATAACCAAGTTGATACACAGACACAGACACAAACAAGACAATACAAACAAACAACTACCACAACCTACTACCAAGCTCCACACAACCTACTCCATAGGCCTTTTTCCTTGACCTCATAGCCCTACTTTCCCTTCTGAGCAGTCTTTCTTTTGTCATCAAAAGAAGCTTGCTTTCTTGGGCAAGCCAGGCCAAGAACTTGCTTGGGTGGTTTCTCTTTTCTTGGAGTAGGCCACTTCATGTTCTGTATTGCTGATTCCTGGGCTTGAGTTAAAGCATGTGGAAGCTCATTAGCCAGAGATGAACCAGGGATAGACTTTTTCTTCTTGGGCTTTTTGTTGGTAGTGCTGGCTGCATCAGTTATGGAAGAGTTTGCAACACTCACTGATGAGGATGATTCACGGGGTCTCATAAACTCTACATGGGGAGGAAAGTAATCCAACCATCCTGGATCTTCAAACTCAGAGTCAGAGTAGTAGCTTATTTCTGAATCTGTTGAGTCATTAGAGTTAGAGGAGATGTTCACAACATGAATATGACTCATTGTTTTCACTAGTTTTTGTGTTCTGATAATGAAGGAAGAGATGAATGCAATTTGTTGTTGGTAAAGTTGCTTTTATAGGCAAAGTAAAGGTATATGGTCATTAAATGAAGTGTATTGAAGTTCACTTACCATGGTAGCTTTGGGAATTAATTTGGGAAGATAGTCATAACTCAGGGTTGACTTTCAAAGATATTTTGGTCAAACAGTCAACTCTCAAGATATTTTGCTTGGGAAGTACTTTGGTCAACATACTGTTTGGGTTTATAACTAAAGGTACTGCTCCATACTTTATGGAACGTACTACTTGGTGATATAAAGGGTACGCTGACGTGTCAGATACTGTTCCAACGGTCAGATTTGCGGGTAACAAACTTTCAAAAGATATGGGGATAATCACTTCCAAAAATAACGGTAAACTTATTTATTAACCGTGATTTTTTGTATTTTATCCTTATATATCTCATATCTTTTCTTATTTATTCACTCGTACCCATTCACCATTCTTGTTCATCAAACTCATTCATATTATTCACCGATTACAACTATTCTCTCTAAACCTAATCACAATGGCACATCGACCAACCAACACCAAACACAACATGATAGCCAATCTTGAGAAAACGCAACATAACCTTGATTTTCATGGGATTATTGATTTTCTCACTGGAACCACAATCTGTTACTCAATCTTGGTCAACCCAGAGATTATTGGACCTTGGATACATGAGTTTTGGGATACAGCAAGGTCAGAGGTTAAAGATGGAGAAGATATTATACTTGCTACAGTTGCTGGGAGAGCTATTCGTGTTACAGAAGCAACAATCAGAGTGGCTCTGTTGTTTGAAGATGAAGGAGGCTCTGTTTTGTTTGCTAAACAAGAGATTTGGAATGCACTAAGAGACATTGGCTATGAAGGACCTTTGGATAGGCTTACTTTTCAGAAACCACTGGTAAGTCCTCATTGGAAGTGTCTCATTCATGTTTTACTCCATTGTTTAAGTCCAAAGAGTACTACTTGGGATCAATTTAGCCATTCTATAGCTTCAGCATCTGTTGGCCTAATTACCAATCAACCCTTCATCTTTTCATATATGATCCTTGAGGGTATGCTCACACATATTAAGGCTGGTTCACCTTTTCTGATGTATCCTAGATTTGTTCAACTTCTCTTAGAGAATCCATTAGATGGGATACCAAAACCTCAGGATTATGTACCCACAATTAGAATGCCACCTAAAGTGTTCACTTTTATGTCTCATAAGGGAGTAAATTTTTCGGGTAGGAATACATCTCTTAATGCTTACATGTTAGAGGTAGCACAGGCTGCCAGGGATGATATTGAAAAAAGTGGTTCTGCTAATTCTGATGATGCTGATCAACATGATCCTTCTGAACATTCTGCATCAGCACATCTACCTACCCCACCTGTTGTTTCACCTCAGCATGATGATTTAAGTGAAAGAAGTCCCTCAGTGTCAGCTTCCTTGGATAAATCTGTTTCTGCTAAAGGTGGGATTCAAACACCTGGAGGAGATGAGGGGGTTGAAGGTGCTATAAGTACTTATGCTTTGACTAAAGAATTGGAGAAGATGAAGACAACTGTTAATGCTCAAGCTGCAGAAATCACGAAGTTAAGAAAGAAGTTCAGAAGGTTGAAGAAATTTGTCTGGCCTCTTGTTCAGAATTTTAGGCTTTATGTGAAGGAAAAGAAACAGTCTCAGAAGCCAAAGTCTAAATCTTCAAAAAAGACTTCTAAATCCAAGATGAGGCATAGGAAGTCATCATCTATCAAATTGGGGAGGAATCAAGATGATAATTTGGATAGAGATGATGCTGAGATTAAATATTCAGAAGACGCTCATCTTTGGCAATATCCAGAAAGTCCAAAGTCTCCAAAGACTTTTGTGCCAGAGAAACAAGTTGAAGAAGATGCAAATATTGTTGAGCAAGAAATTGTTGAGCAGGATGTTGATGCACATAATATTCAAAGTACTCAAACTCAAAGTGCTGGTGTTCAAAGTACTGCTACAGAAAACATAGGTCTGCAAGGTACTGCTGAGCAAGGTACTTCTACTATGAATATTGATGAAAGTGGAGTTACTGCAGCTAGACCTTCTACAATTAATTATGAAGATGAAGCTGGTCCTTCTACTTTTATGCAGCAAGAAGAAGTTAAGGTGCATACTGCAAGTGATGATGAAACAATTGCTCAAATTATGATGAATTTGAATAGATCTACTGGTGGAATACATATTTTTGAGCCTGCACAACAAGTTGCTGAAAGTACTTCTGAATCTGAAGAGTTAGATCCCAAAGACAAAGGGAAAGGGATCATGAAGCAGAAAGATATTAAGAAGAAAAAGAAGAAATTTACTCTTGCTCAGATCAGAGAACTAAAGATTGCAGAGGTTGCTAGAAAGCAACAAGCTGAGTATGATGCTGAGTATTTGGTAGAAGTTAGTAGGCCAATTACAAAGAAGCCAATGACTATTGCTCAGGAAAGGAACTGGATGATAAGTTTCTTGAAAAGAAGAGGATACAAAAACTTACACAAAATGAGGTATCCAGAAGTGAAAGCTCTGTGGGATAAAGTACAAGAGGATATCAGGAAAGAAGTAGAAAACTTTGTACCCATGGAAGTTGATAGAAAGAAGAAGTTAGAAGATATTAGAAAAGGAACAGGCTGAGCAAAGAAGATTGAAAAGAAAGAAAGTAGTTCAAGATGATCAACTGTCAAAAAGACTGAAGATGATTCATGAAGATACAGTTGATGAACTTAGAAACTATTTCAAACTAGTAGATTTTGAAAATAAGAAGACTGAAGATTCTGGAAAGAAATCCAAGATAATCTCATTCTCTGTGGTTGAATCAATAGAAGGAAACTATCTTATCTTCAACAGAGAAGATGAAAGCTTCACAGTATTCAACATATTATGGGATGTTTTGCATTTTATCACAAGAGCATATCTCTATGACTTATATATGCAAGTGCAGACATACTATGCAGAGATTGAAGCATCAGGAGTGGGATTAATTTTGCTTGGAGACTTAATTACCATCTGGGAAACTGAAGAAACAAGTGTTGATCCTCTGTGGAATGATCAAGAGAATTGGGAAATGTTAGGAATACAAATATTCCTGTAAAAGTCTCGGTCACCTGATTATTGTAATAGCATTAAGTTAGCTCGTAGTTAGTTTATGTATTAGTTAGTTAGTAGTAGTTTAAGTAACACCGTGGAAGAAGGACGGGTCTTCACCCACTGTATGCCTGATCCACAGCCCGGGTGTGGGCGTTTGTAGTGTAGTATAAATACCCCTCTCCACATGTGGAGAGGGTTGAACCTTCATTCACTATAATCTAATCATTCTATTTCTCTCTCAAGGTTCCACTCTTTCTTCCTCTTTATCTCTTCCAACGCCACACAAACTACAAGGAAATCATGTTTCCGACTTGATTAGTATTCTACAATTGGTATCAAGAGCCAAGGTTTCATCTTAGGGCCTTGTAGAATCGGATTTGATGTGGTTTTGTGTAGCTTTTGTGAGTTTGAAGTCACTTTCTTGAAAAACGTCTTGGTTTGATCTTTCTTGTGTTATTAGACATGTTAGTGATGTACTTTTATGATCCTTGGTGTTAGCAGAACATTGTGTTTCAGTTGGTTATACCATATCTTTATTCTATTTGAAGTTTGGAATAGGTTTTAGGCGTATTTCATAGTTGCGGTTAGTTACACTATTGCATTGCTTGCCTGCGTTTAGTTCCTGATATCTGTGGTTAGTTTGCCTACGTTCACTATTTTAGGAATACAAACAAATCGCAAGGAAAGTGACAGTTTTGGACTTTTGTCTCTGCGATTAGCTCCTGCGGTTAAGTGGTCTGCGATTAGTTCACTGTGTTTAGCGTGCTGCGGTTAAGTGGTCTACGATTAGTTCATTGTGTTTAGCTTTCTGCGGTTAAGTGGGTTGCGATTAGTTCTTTGTGGTTAGCCTCACTTGCGGTTTGAATATTCTGCGGTTTGCTTATTCTGCGGTTGGATTATTCTGTGGTTTGCTACATTCTGCGGCTAGTGACTTGTGGTTATTTTTCATTATGGTTAACTATCCTGCGGTTCAATATTCCTACGGTTTGGTAGTTTCAGTTGCGGTTTTCTCCTGTTTAGCAATTTACTAAGTGGTGAGATTCATGAGATAGGACAATCATCTTGCAATTCGTGAATTGTTGTAACTTTAGTTGTTTCAATTAGTCTAATTGTGATATGACGTTGTAAGTTAATCCTTACGACTTGACTAATCTCAATTGGATAGATTGCAACTTGACTTGTCACAACTCAACACTTGATGCAAACTGTCATTCATCTGGTATCTCTCTCTTAGCTTAATCTGCTGAAAATATCATCCGGTTTCTTTTGTCCGTTTGAAGATTTTGTGATGTCGACATCCTCAGATGACATTCAAGCTGCTGGGTCCGACACCCGACCTCCGATGTTGGACAGAACTGACTATGAATCATGGGCACAAAGGATTCGTCTCTATTGTTTGGGTAAGGAAAATGGAGTCAACATTTTGAAATCCATCGATGAGGGACCCTTCCAAATGGGTACTACTAGAGACACGGTCGCAGCAACTGATCAACAACCGGATGTAGTTGGCCAAGATAGACCTCGTACTTATAATGAGCTGTCGGATGAAGAAAAGAAACGCTATGATGCCGACATCAGAGCATCAAATATTATCATTCAAGGGCTTCCTAAAGATGTCTACAAACTTATCAACTACAACACTGAAGCCAAGGCTGTCTGGGATAATGTGAAAATGCTTCTTGCGGGGTCTGAGTTAACCAAAGAAGATCGGAAGTCTCAGTTATACGATGAATTTGAGCATTTCAAAATGAACCCAGGTGAAAGCATCACTAATTATTACGTCAGATTTCACAAGCTGGTCAATGATATGAGAGCCATCAAGATGACAATGCCCAATATTCAGCTTAATTCCAAATTCGTGAATAACATGGCACCAGAATGGGATAGGTTTGTTACAGCCGTTAAGCTCAACAAAAGTCTCAGGCATACTAATCATGAACAACTCTATGCATATCTCCAACAACATGAGAAACATGCTGCTTATGATCGGTTAATGTGAGAAAAGCTTAATCCGTCAACATCAAATGAGTCTCTTGCCTTTGTCTCTAATGTTCAACAACTTACCCAAACTTCAAATGATCAATATCAACCATTACAACCGTCTTCCAGGTCGACACCAACAAATGGTCAATCATCAACTCCCTCACCATCTGCTTTGAACACACAACTGGATTCTAGGTATTCTTACACTGACATGATGATTGATAATCTCTCCAACCAAGTTTCCTTAATGGTCCAACAGTTCAGGGCTGCACTTCCATCAACTAATAACCAACTTAGGACCTCGTCTAATCCACGTAATTAGGCAGTCATAGAAGATGGTAGGGTGGTGGTGCAGAATGTGCAGGGAAGACAAAACTTCAATCAAAGAAATGCTGGTAGAGAAAATGGGCAGTACAGAGTTGGGAATGCTCTTCAAGTACAAGCTAAGCAACTAAAGTGTTATAACTACGGAGGGTTGGGCCATATAGCTAGGAATTTCACTCTCCCAAAGCGTCCTCAAAACTGAGTACTTCAAGGGCAAGATGTTGCTAATGCAGGCGCAAGAGAATGGGACTGTGTTGGATGAAGAAGCTCTGCTCTTTCTAGCTGGTAATGACGGGAACACGTTTGATGCTGATGTGGATGATCAGCATGTTCAGGACATGGCTCTAAATGATCCGAATATCTTTCAAGTTGAAGAATGTGATGCATTTGACTCAGATGTAGATGACGAACCTACAGCTCAAACCATCTTCATGGCTAATCTGTCTGCAGCTGCATCCTCTCCTCAGCATTCTGACTCCTCCATCACATCTGCTGTTTCTGAGGTACCAATGTCACTTAATCCTGATCTGAATACTCTTACAAATTCACAGGGGGTGTGTGACTCTGTACAACTCAAGAATATTGTCAACACAGACACCATTGATATGGGAAATACCAATAATATCCCATATAAAATGTATGTGAATGACAATAGACTGCCAGTTGTACCAAGTGACACGCCGTCTGTTGATCCTTGTGAACATGAGTTACATGAGCACATGATATACAACCCTGATGATTCCTTGATTACTAGAGTTAACATCCATAAGGATCAAGTGAATATATATGAACAGTGTGCTAAATTTGAGTTTAATGAACGTGAGCAGAAAATGGAATGGCAAATGCGTACTTACATATCTGAAAACAATTCAAAACAAGAAACATTGAAAAGGGAGTTAGTTTGTTTGAAAAAAGCAATTGGATCAAACTGTTAAACAAAAACAAGAATTTCAAAAAGGTTTGACTTCAATCAAACTCGAATACAAAGATAAAGAGACTAAACTTCTAAATGATTTCTCAAAACTCAAAATGTTGAAAAATAAATTGGAAGATTAGTTGTACACACAAGGCCAAACCATTCAATCTGCTCAAATGATGCAAAACCATAGGAAACTTAGTGATGAATTTAGTGAACAGGATGCCTCTAAGCCTAAAGCAAAATTCCTTAGAAATGGTATAGGTGCCCAACCTGCATTATATGATGCAAACACTATGCTTGAACCTAACCATGCCCCTCCTGATGTGAGATCCTATGATGAGATTGATGAGGCGGAGGATAGAACTAGGATAAAACTTGTTGAATGATTAAAGGATCCTAAGTGCATTGCTAATAATATTGTGTTTCACTATGACTATGCGAATGACAATCATTCAGCCATTTTTGTTCCTCAAAAGAGAATCCTTCCTGACAAATTTTTTTGGAATATTGACATTGAGATAATGAAAGCTAAAAGAATTGTGGGTAACACACGCACTATCTTTAGAATTGCTGACCCAACTATTTATCCCCTGAATACACCCAGGCACCTTGTACCATTCACTCTCCCCACACAGTGCAATACTCTACTTAGGTTGTATGTTCTAGGTCAATTATTTAATGACTTTGAGAAAACATGTAAAATGAGAATTACACCAATAGGGATCACTGAAGGGGAAAGGGGTTTTGAGCAAACAAAACAGTGTCACCTTACTGAAGTCATGCCATTTTTCAAACTTCGAAAAGAACACTTTGAGGGCCTTAAAAATACCATTAATGATGATGTGACTCAAATGAAAAAGGTTTTTAAAGAAGTGGAAAACACAGTGAAATTGACAGGAAAAACATTCTCATTATGAATGAAAACTTGCTGGCTAATTGCATTGCAAAAGATGTGTTTTACACTGTAATTGACTCTGCTTTATCTGCTCGACAATTTCATGAAATGTCAGTCACTTTGAATGTCTTCCAGAATCGTGTAATTGAGCTTGAGGGGGAGAATTACAAACTTAATGAAAAAATTCAAAACGACGACCACGATAACATGGTCAGGAATTTCTCAAAACTAGAAGTTGATAATCTTAACTTACAACTAAAATATCAACATCTAGAAGAAAGCATAAAAATATCAAATGCCAAGACATCTTCGGATGCTCCTGAGTTTGACACATGTTTTGAATTAGCCAAAAAGGATGAAGTAATTCAAGCTCACTTAAACACAATTTGGAAATTGAAGGTCCAAATTGCACAATTAAAGTCGAACAAAAGTGACGTGACTAATACCAATTACCAGAAGTCGATAGATTCTCAAAACTTTCAGAAACAAGGCATTATCAATGAATTACAACATGAAAATGAGTGGCTTCGTGCTGAAATGTCAAACGCTAAACAACGTTACAAAGAGTTATTTGAGTCTATTAAATAACACGTGACCAAAACAATGTAAGAGTCACTTCTTTGTTAAACGATATTGAGAATCTAAAGACTATGGTGAAGGGTAAAATGCCCGTCGTTTCATGTGATCATGCAATTTCCAATGTACATGCTTGTAATAAATATGCGTGCGATGCTGTGAATGTCTCTCTTCCCCTTAGGAACAATAAGTTAGTTCATAGCAACTATCTTTGATAACTTAAAGATTGTCTGGCCATACTTAGAGAAACCATTGAAGATGAGAGGATACCTAAACCATAGGATGATGTTATTGTTGGTGCTTGCTTCCTCACTAATAGAGCCCAGGAATTATTAGAATATGCTATAGGATCATGCCCCAAGAATGATAACAAGTCGGATAGGTCATTTGCATCGCACTCTAACAGTGGCAACAAACATGTTACATTAGATTATCCCCAAACCATGTCACAATCCACCATCATGATCACCGGTAAACAAGTAGCAACTAATCATACTAATGTTCCCGTCATTGCTTCTACAGGAGTAAAAGGTGTATCTAATGCTAGCAAGTCACAGCCTAGGTGCAATACAAAGAATGATAAGACTTTGCTGGCTAAGAGTTCACTTATGAAGGAAGTAGAAGAATCCTCTAGGAACAATCAAGTTATGCTTAATGAAAGGAATCGAGTTGAATCAAACATTTGTTTTAACAATGATGTAATTAATTCAAATTCTGGTGCTATTTGTAAGAGTTGTAACGAATGTTTATTTTATGGTAATCATGATGCCTATGTTGTGTCTTTTTTAAAATCCACTATGAAATCTCCGGTTATGAATGTTTCGAGTGTTAAAAGGGTAAAACAAGTTTGGAATAAAACAGGAAAAGTGTTCACTAATGTTGGTTATCAATGGAGACCTACTGGAAGGAAATTCACCATAGGAGAAAAAGTGCCCAATGACTAGGATCACTAAATCCAAAGTTGTGCCAATTAAGAAGTGGAGACCTACTGGTAGAATGTTCCCAATAGAAGCAATTAGTACCACTCCTAGTTCTAGTGCATCAAAATGTGAAAATTCCAGTGGTATATCTGTAATATATGATAATCCAATATTTGTGTGTGCTAACCAAACGGACCCCAACAGTTTGTGGGGCTCCAGCTATTTTAGTTATCCACCATTGTCTGGTTTCAAATGCAGGTCGTACAAATCGTCCTTCGGTATTTGGACTCATGCTGCTCAAAACATATGACTGGAGATCGCTCGCGGCTCAAGAATTTCGTAGAAAAGTTCATTGGTACGGTCAGATTTGGGAACGACCATTTTGGATCTATAATGGGTTATGGTGATTACGTCTTTGGAGACAGTGTAATATCCAGAGTATACTACGTGGAAGGACTTGGGTACAATCTATTCTCTGTTGGTCAATTTTGTGAATCTGATATTGAAGTTGCCTTCAGAAAGCACACCTGTTTTGTTAGAGAATTAGATGGTATTGATCTCCTCAAGGGGAGTCGGGGCACTAATCTTTATACCATCTCTATCGAAGACATGCTACGGTCCTCTCCAATTTGCTTGCTTTCAAAAGCCTCTAAGAACAAATCATGGTTGTGGCATCGTCGTTTAAACCATTTGAACTTCGGTACCATCAATGAACTCACACGTAAGGATCTTGTTCGAGGCTTGCTCAGACTTAAGTATGAAAAGGATCATTTGTGTTCCGCATGTCAAATGGGCAAGAGCAAAAAGCACACCCATAAACCCAAGACTGTCAATTCCATCATGGAAGTTCTACATACTCTTCACATGGATCTCTGTGGACCAATGAGGATTCAAAGTATCAATGGAAAGAAATATGTGCTTGTTATTATCGATGATCACTCTCGATTCACGTGGGTAACGTTTCTACGATCAAAAGACGAAACTCCGGAAACCATCATCAAACTCATCAAGCAGTTGCAAGTTTGTCTCAACAAAAGAGTTAGATTCATTCGTACTGATAATGGAACTGAGTTTGTGAACAAACAACTTACTCAATTTTATGAAGGTGTCGGCATTAGTCATCAAAAGAGCATTCCACGTACTCCTCAACAAAATGGAGTGGTTGAAAGACGCAATCGCACCTTAGTTGAAGCTGCAAGGACTATGCTCATCTTCTCCAAAGCTCCTATGTTTCTTTGCTTAGGCAATTGCAACTGCATGTTACACACAGAACCGATCCTTGATACATCCTCTCCACTGCAAAACTCCATATGAACTGGTTCATGGCAGAAAACCAGACATTTCGTTTCTTCGAGTGTTTGGTGTATTGTGCTATCCAACTAATGACAATGAAGACCTTGGGAAACTCAAGGCCAAGGCCGACATTGGTTTCTTCGTTGGCTATGCTCCAGAGCGAAAGGGGTACCGAATCTACAACAAACGTACCAGAGACATAATGGAAACAATCCACATTACTTTCGATGAGCTGACTGAGCAACCGGTTCCTGGACAATCAAGTTCTGGACCCGTACCTAACCTTTTGTCTCTAGGACCTATAAGCTCCAGGATTGTACAGAATCCCACTCCTGTTACTCCTTTTGTACCTCCTACAAGTAAAGATTGGAAGAAACTGTTTAACCCTATGTTTGATGAATACTTTGAACCTCCACATGTGGATGCTCAAGAAGCCACAGTCGTTCCACAACCAGCTGGGGTAGCAAATGTCCCAGATGATAATGCTGGGCCATCCACTTCGTTGTCATGGGATCCTGAAGCCCCCACCATCAGTCGTTCAGTTACCACATCTAATGGTCAACCCTCATTCGTACAACGAGTAGCAGCTGTAGATAATTCGTTTGAAGTAAATCCATTCGCTCCACCTGATAATGAGCCGTTTGTTAACATCTTTTCTCCTGAATCGTCAAATGATGCTACATCCTTAGATGAATCTAACACGGTTACCTGATGTGTCTGAAAATACACATCATTTTTATACCAAAAACCATGCTAAAGCAGACTAATAACTATGAAATATATTAAATTATATTGCAAATATGTTTGGAATGTGTTATTATGTCTTGCAGGTACAAAGGGTTTGAAAACAAAGCAAAAACGTTGACTTTCGGATGATTTTCAATGATGTTTTCACGTTTTACGAGGTTTAGACGAAGTCAAAAATATTCCCCAATCACACCATTGGAAAGAGCACGAAAAAACGAGTCCGACGGTACTTTTCATATACTTTTGATCCTTCTCTAAATGGCCCAGACCAATAGTTGTTTGAACCTTTTTATAACTAAAATCTGGACTAGGCTAATGTTGCTATATAAACAACCAAACGCACTATATAATTAAACCCTTGCCCAGCTCAGTTGGCAAAGGGTTGGCTTGTGGTTGCCAAGACCCAAGTTCAAGTCCAGGCATGAGCAAAAATGGAGTATTAAGGGTCCACTTAGTTCAAAGTGGGAAAAGGGAAAGGGAAAAGGTAAGGGTAAGGGAATGCAAAGGAATGAGTGGGGTGGTTAATCAATACCTTACCCCCCCCCCCCAATTTACTCTATAATGGTTGATTACCCAGTACGGGATAATCAATCCCTTACCTCTAACTAACCAAGCACAAGTATTTTAGGGATGTGGGCCCAAATCAATACCTTACCCATTCCCCACCCCGTCTTAACCGCCCACCAAGCACCCCCTAAATCTCCATGCCACGTGGCACTCCATGAGTGGTCTACGTGGCACCCGACCCGTATACTAGATCTGACCCGGCCCGCCCGTTGACTGGTCAAACCTTGACCTTTGACCAGTCAGCGTTAACCATTGACCATTGACCGTTGACCAGTAACCGTCGACTTTCGTTGACCGTTGACTGGTCAAACTTTGACCAAGCGTTGACCAACGTTGACCTGTGGGCCCTCGCCTGCTGACATGGCAGTGACGTGGACCAATCAGAGCCTGCCACGTGGCGGCTCATTAAATGCTAATGATTGTGCAAGGTTATTATGGCAAGTATAGGTGGAGGCGCTGACATGTCGGCTGGCATGTCAGTCCTAGGTTGTCAGTCTGAGGTGGTAGTGACAAGGACCAATCAGATGATGACACGTGTCCACAATGACGAGACATACGTGTGCAGGCGTGTGTCAGTACGAGGTTGCAGTGTGGCAGGTACGAGGTGCAGTGCGTCAGTCCGAGGTATCAGTACAAGCTTCTAGAAGCGGTGGCTGGCCAATGAGTAGCTGACACGTGGCACAATGATTGGCTGAGAATGATTGGTATGAGCTGTCTATTGGAATGATGAATCCAGACACATTCCCCCTTTCAGCATATATACATCCGGATATCACCACACACAAAATGTTAGAGAGTAGAATAGGAGTAGATGTAGAGTAGAGAGTAGAATTATTATTAGGAGTAGGAGTAATATTAGATTATTGTAGTAGGTTAGCTTATTATTGTAATAGATTAGCTTATTTTTAGTGCTTATTGTAATCAACTTCGTAGTTTTAATATTGTTGAAGATGAAGATTTAATTTGAAGCTTTGAAGATTATTTTCTTTTACAACTTCTACTCTTTTTCTTTTCTTTTACTTTTCTTTTCTAATAAGTCATGAAAGCTTATTAGCTTTTTGTGGCTTATTTAGATTTAGCTCATTTGATAAACTCTCTTTTACTACTTAGTTTTTAAAAGCTTTTATAAACTTAGATATAATTTTTGTTTTTACAAATTACTTTATAAAAACCAAAAAGATTTGATTTTTATTAGTTTTACTTTTATTAAAAGCCATTAATTAGTTTATTATTATAGATCTACATAGTTTTAATAGTTATTTTATAAAAAATTTTTAACTTTGTTAGTTTTACTTTAAAAATAGCTTATTATCTTAGATTTATTAAGATTTTCTCATAAAGTTTCAATCTTTTAGCTTTTCTTAGCTTAATTTCACTTAAAGTTTGTAGCTTTATCAACCATTAAGCTCTTTCATAGCTTATTTGGTCATTATTATTGCTTATTTCTAATAAAGTTTTGATTTTTCTTTGTTTCTCATCATTTCTACCGCTAAGGCCGGAGCTTAAGGGTCTTATAAGCTAGCTTTTCAATAAAGTTTATTACTTTTTAGTCTTAATAAGCTAATTAGTTAACAAAGTCACAAACTTTATTAACTATTTGGTTTTATTAAAGCTTTTTAGGAATTAAACTTTATGGTTTGTTTAGTTTATAAGATCGGGTGGTTAATTTCATCTCATCTCTTATATCCGGGTTTTATTTTCTTATCCTTTTCACTTTTAGTTAATTAGTTTATGTGTTTGTTTTGGTTAGCTTATTTGATATGTGTAGCGAGTAGCTTTTTATGTTTGCTAAGTGATAAGGATTTGTGATTTAAGTGTGGATTAATAAAAAGGGATTGTGATTAATAATTAGACAAATTATTTAGATTTGTGATTTTATTATTTGAAGGGCAAAAGCCGGAGAATAATCAAATTACACATCTAGTAATTATTTTCTTTTTAAAGGATTGTTTGCAAAATAAACGAACGTTGTGAGGAAATAATCTTTTTTAAGGAAAATAATTCGTCATCAAACCTTAGTCCACATTTAATGAACTTTTTGTGTCACTTGGCAAGCATTTCTTTTTATCGTCTTATCTTTTAGACCTTATTTTCATCTTGGTAGATTTGCTTTGTTAATCTAGTTTTTACCACTCAATTAATTTTTAAAATCTTTTATAAAAAACAAAAATATTGGATATTCAAGCATTAACTAAAAACACAACATAAATCTCAATTCAAATCTCGTTGGGAAAACAACCTCGGGAGATAGAATCGTTATTTGTTTACAAGTGACTATTTTATCTAACAGGAAAACTTTTTTAAAATTAAAACTGTGCTCAACGGCTCGATCAGTTTTTGGCGCCGTTGCCGGGGAGATTTGTTAAGATTTTTACGTTGTCTTTGGCGTTTGTGCCTTGATTATCCTTTCTTTTAAAAATTTATTTTCTTAAAATCCAAAAATTCAAAAATATTTTTCTTTTTATAAAATTAAAAATCCAAAACTATTCTTCTTTATCCTCTTATTTATTTAATTCTATCTCTTGCCCTCTATTTGTTTGATTCTTCACTATGTCTTCATCATACCTATATGGTTGTGAATGGTGTGGGGGTCCTCCAAATGGTGGAAATTTCCCTGGTTGTAGCATTGTAGAGTCGGGAAACGGGTTTGTCTATGACCAAAATCCCGATTTCTACAATGAAACAACCGACTTCTTTCACCAGCCACCACACCAAGAGATGGAGACATACTCTTGTGAGTCATATGGAAATGATCCTTACCAAGGTTTTGATTGCCAAACAGGGAACACGCTTGTCTATGAGCAGGTTCCGTGTAACAATCAAAATTTTGGTTATGACCAACATCCATATGATTTACAGAGTCACTCGCAACAATTTTACTGTTGCGAATTTTGTGGAGGTCCTCATCAAAGTTTTGATTGTCAAACAGGAAACATGCTTGTTAATGAGCAGGTTTCGTGTAACAATCAAAATTTTGGTTATGACCAATATCCACAAGATTCGCCACAGCAGTATGATTGTTGTGAGTACTGTGGAGGTCCTCACTATAGCTCTGATTTCTAAACTAGGAACCCGCTTGTCTATGAGCATGTCCCTTGTAACAATTATGACTATACTTATATTGACCAACCTTCACAATACACCACCCCTCAGCCACTTCCTCAGAGCGAGTTAACTAGAGCTGAGTTGATTAATAAAATAATATTGAATCAAATTCAATTCAACATGAACATAATTCAATTCAATATGAACTTTCAAACTGAATTAGACCATATTAAGGAGCAAATTGAAAAACAAAATCCTTCGGTTAACTCGTTCTATCATGAGGAAAGTGATAATAGGGAGAATACTATGGACGAGGTGCATAATTATAGCTCACAAAGTACCGCACAAGTCCTATCTCAACCACGAGCATACCCACCATCCTTGCCTAGACTTGTTCTTGTGGGAGACAAAAAGTTAGATATCGACTTACCTTTTGGAGAGCATATAGACACCCTCTCAATGGGGGATAGGGAAATTGATTTTAAACCTAGTGATATAGAAAGTTTACCTGCCAATAACCCTGTCCCTATCCCAAGGATGTCTAATGAACCCTTAGGTAATTCTGATTCGATGTCTAGATCTTTCGATGTGACTATATCAAATCCTATATTCGACTTTGATGATGATTTTGCATTAAGAATTGATAACAAAATTTTTGATGACGAATTTGAGGATTTGTGTAGCTTGGACCCCCTAAGTCAATACCTTTATTTGATGAGTCCACCCTACTAGTTACACCACTTCCCATCCATAAGCAAATTTGCTTAAGGGAAGTGGAAAGATTTGACCCTTTTTTCTCCCTGACACAGTCAGGTGATATGACGTGGGTGATGGATAAACCTTTTAGATTTACCCATACACCATTACCCCGTCAGGTGACATATTCACCTAAGGAGGTGTTGTATCGCTTTTACCATCCAAGCTTAACAATAAGCGATGGATGTGACCATGACTTTAGAAGCATATAGCCCTAGAGTCAAGCTAGAGACTCAAACAAAAACAAGCGCTTCTCGGGAGGCAACCCGTGTTATCTATCTATCTTTATTTCTTTTCATTTTCTTTTATTTTGAATAAGTGTGATGTGGTATTCGGATATGTGTGGGGGAGTGCTTCTCTCCATGTTGTGTTTTGTGGAATTTCCGTTTTTGCTTGCAGGATTCCCTATGATCGTAAAGACCTTCGTGCTTGTTTTCAAACCCTCCAACACTCGGTCTTCGATCATTTGCATTGTTATAGTTAGGGATATCCTTTATAATATGTGCTTATTTGATATATATTTTCCTTTTCACACTTGGAATTTGTAGCATTTGCCTTTTTCGTTCCTAAGTGTGGGGGTAAAACCCGATATTTATGAACATTGAGGACAATGTTTAGTTCTAAGTGTGGGGGAGGGGGGGGGATTTCTATCGAAATTTTAAAAAAAGTTTTCAAACCCTTGTTTTGCCTAGTACTCACGCAACCCCGTTTTTCCACCAAAATTTTAAACTTTTAGTCACCTTTTATAAAAAAAAAAAAAAAAAATGAAAAAAATTGATGATAAAAGAATAAAGAAGTGTTTTGATAATTGTTGACTTTCCGCTGGGTAGAGTAGAAATAGAATTTTGACTTGACCGGGCGTGTTGAGCCCTAGCTTGTTCCCTTAACCAATGGTAATCTTAAAAAGCTTATGCTAGTCTTGTACACAAGGAGCTACTCTTTTGCAGGCTCCCGTACTTGACTTTATACATGCATGGCTTAAAGAGCTTTCGCTAGTCTTTTACACTAGGAGCTAGAAAACGCGAATTCTTTTTAAGAGTTTGCAAGTTCCCGTACTTGACTTTATATATGCGTGGCTTGATTATCGGCTAAGCATCTACTGATCTCATTATTTGAGATTTTAAATTTGCAGAGAACGAGAAATGATAGAGTTTATTTAGAAGTTAGATGCTAAACGTGGAGTAGTGGTTCTCTTTAGAGCTCATGAGAGGTACTTGTGGCTTTTTGCTCCCATAAGATTGCACACCGATATATAATAGATGTTCTAGGTTAATTAGTGGTATTTAGGTTTGGATAATACTTAGTTCTTTATTTTCTTAAGAGAATATTTGCTTTAGAAGTTGGGTACATATCAAGGAACATAAAAAAAAAAAGCAAAAATGAAAAAATCAAAAGTAAAAAGTTGATATGTATGTGGTTTTGGAGCTACCCGATAAGCTTCCGTTGTTGTTGAAAAAAATAATGAATGAATGAAAAAAAAAATGAAAAAATGAAAAAATGAAAAAAGAAAAGAAAAAAAAATCAAAGTGAAAGTTTGTATTGAATAAGAGCTTAAATGTTATAAAAGTTGTTGGCGCGTGAGGTGCATGTGGATAATTCTGAATTAGTCACATGAGGTGCATGTGTAGTACTCCGCAACTTATATATGAGATTGTATGTACCCAATTCCTTGATGTGGACCGAATTTCTAAAGCAGTGGTTCTTAAGAGAAAATGAAAAACTACTTAGTGTTTAAACTTGGTATCTCTATCGGACTAAAAAGTATTTAAACGAGAAAATATGAAGAAATTCATTTCTCAACAAAAATAAAATCTTGAGATACAAAACTTAGGACATGGGAGTAAGAGGTTTCCACAAGTAACTTTTATGAGTAGTGTTAGCATCTAACTTGTAGATAAGCTGTGATCTCGTTTTTACGCTTAGTTTGGGAGCTTGTGAAAAATCAAGGACGATGAATTCTATCCGAATGGTCACTTCCTTTTAAGTCGTGTTTTCTACTCTATGACCCTAAAAGTTATCAAACGATAATGAAAGTCGGCTCTTATCACTTATAATAATAATATCTCGGCTCCCCACTAATTTCTTGTAAATCCTATTTGTTTTTTAATAAAGTGATGATTATAATAAAAAAAAAAAATAAAAAAAAAAAAAAAAAATAATAATAATAATAATAATAATAATAATAATAATAATAATAATAATAATAATAATAATAAAAGTTTATGCATGAATAAAATGGTCAAACGGGGCGTTTTTAAAATAAATGATATCTTAATTTCTTTTGAACGTTTTGCTACTTTTCAAAGCTAGTAAAAAGAGGTTTGAAATTATTTATTTCAAAAGCCTGAGTTGATGACATTGCGTGAGGACACTGCAATACCTTAGTGTGGGGGATTTGATGTGTCTGAAAATACACATCATTTTTATACCAAAAACCATGCTAAAGCGGACTAATAACTATGAAATATATTAAATTATATTGCAAATATGTTTGGAATGCGTTATTATGTCTTACAGGTACAAAGGGTTTGAAAACAAAACAAAAACAGTGACTTTCGGATGATTTTCGATGACGTTTTCACGTTTTACGAGGTTTTGATGAAGTCAAAAATATTCCCCAATCACACCATTGGAAAGAGCACGAAAAAACGAGTCCGACGGTACTTTCATATACTTTTGATCCTTCTCTAAATGACCTGGACCAATAGTTGTTTGAACCTTTTTATAACTAAAATCTGGACTGGGCTAATGTTGGTATATAAACAACCAAACGCACTATATAATTAAACCCTTGCCCAGCTCAGTTGGCAAAGGCTTGGCTTATGGTTCCCAAGACCCAAGTTCAATTCCAGGCATGAGCAAAAATGGAGTATTAAATCTCCATGACACGTGGCACTCCATGAGTGGTCCACGTGGCACCCGACCCGTATACCAGATCCGACCCAGACCCCCCGTTGACTGGTCAAACCTTGACCGTTGACCGGTCAGTGTTGACCATTGACCGTTGACCCATCACCGTTGACTTTCATTGACCGTTAACTGGTCAAACTTTGACCAAGCGTTGACCAACGTTGACCTGTGGGCCCCCACCTGCTGACATGGCAATGACGTGGACCAATCTGAGCCTGCTCTGAGCCTACCACGTGGCGGCTCATTAAATGCTAATGATTGTACAAGGTTATTATGGCAGGTACAGGTGGAGGCGCTGACATGTCGGCTGACATGTCAGTCCTAGGTTGTCAGTCCGAGGTGGCAGTAACGAGGACCAATCAGATGATGACACGTGTCCATAATGACAAGACATACGTGGGCAGGCGTGTGTTAGTACGAGGTTGCAGTGTGGCAGGTACGAGGTGCAGTGCGTCAGTCCGAGGTATCAGTACAAGCTTCTAGAAGCGGTGGCTGGCCAATGAGTAGCTGACACGTGGCACAATGATTGGCTGAGAATGATTGGTATGAGCTGTTTATTGGAATGATGAATCCGGACACATTCCCCCTTTCAGCTTATATACATCCGGATATCACCACACCCAAAATGTTAGAGAGTAGAATAGGAGTAGATGTAAAGTAAAGAGTAGAATAGGAGTATAGATGTAGAGTAGAGAATAGAATTATTATTAGGAGTAGGAGTAATATTAGATTATTATATTAGGTTAGCTTATTATTGTTATAGTTTAGCTTATTTTTAGTGCTTATTGTAATCAACTTTGTAGTTTTAATATTGTTGAAGATGAAGATTTAATTTGAAGCTTTGAAGATTATTTTCTTTTACAACTTCTACTCTTTTTCTTTTCTTTTACTTTTCTTATCTAATAAGTCATGAAAGCTTATTAGCTTTTTGTGGCTTATTTAGATTTAGCTCATTTGATAAACTTCCTTTTACTACTTAGTTTTTAAAAGCTTTTATAAACTTAGATCTAATTTTTGTTTTTACAAATTACTTTATAAAAACAAAAAAGATTTGATTTTTATTAGTTTTACTTTATTAAAAGCCATTAATTAGTTTACTATTATAGATCTACATAGTTTTAATAGTTATTTTATAAAAAGTTTTTAACTTTATTAGTTTTACTTTCTAAATAGCTTTTTATCTTAGATTTATTAAGATTTTCTCATAAAGTTTCAATCTTTTAGCTTTTCTTAGCTTATTTTCACTTAAAGTTTGTAGCTTTATCAACCATTAAGCTCTTTCATAGCTTATTTGGTCATTATTATTGCTTATTTCTAATAAAGTTTTGATTTTTCTTTGTTTCTCATCATTTATACCGCTAAGGCCGGAGCTTAAGGGTCTTATAAGCTAGCTTTTCAATAAAGTTTATTACTTTTTAGTCTTAATATGCTAATTAGTTAAAAAAAGTCACAAACTTTATTAACTATTTGATTTTATTAAAGCTTTTTAGGAATTAAACTTTATGGTTTGTTTAGTTTATAAGATCAGGTGGTTAATTTCATCTCATCTCTTATATCCGGGTTCTATTTTTTCTTATCCTTTTCACTTTTAGTTAATTAGTTTATATATTTGTTTTGGTTAGCTTATTTGATATATGTAGCGAGTAGCTTTTTTATGTTTGCTAAGTGATAAGGATTTGTGATTTAAGTGTGGATTAATAAAAAGGGATTGTGATTAATAATTAGACAAATTATTTAGATTTGTGATTTTATTATTTGAAAGGCAAAAGCCGGAGAATAATCAAATTACACATCCAGTAATTATTTTCTTTTTAAAAGATTGTTTGCAAAATAAACCAACGTTGTGAGGAAATAATCTTGTTTAAGGAAAATAATTCGTCATCAAACCTTAGTCTACACTTAATGAACTTTTTGTGTCACTTGGCAAGCATTTCTTTTTATCGTCTTATCTTTTAGACCTTATTTTCATCTTGGTAGATTTGCTTTACTAATCTAGTTTTTACCACTTAAATTAATTTTTAAAATCTTTTATAAAAAACCAAAATATTGGATATTCAAGCATTAACTAAAAACACAACGTAAATCTCAATTGAAATCTCGTTGGGAAAACGACCTCGGGAGATAGAATCGTTATTTGTTTACAAGTCACTATTTTATCTAACAGGAAAACTTTTATAAATTTAAAACTGTGCTCAACGGCTCGATCACTACCTCAGTTCCCTATCCTCAACCCCATGAACACCTTAGGAAATGGAAAAATGATCACCCACTTGACAACATTATTGGAAACCCTTTGCGTCCAGTATCAACCCATAAGCAACTTGCAACCGACGCATTGTGGTGCTTCTTCAATTCTGTCCTCTCTAAAGTTGAGACAAAAGATTTCAAGGATGCAATGTCTAAACACTCATGGTTCACTGCTATGGTGGACGAGATTCGTGAGTTTGACCGACATGATGTGTGGGAATTAGTACCGGTTCCCGATTGTGCTATGATCATTGCTCTCAAATGGATATTTAAAGTTAAACTTGATGAGCATGGAGATGTATTGAAGCACAAGGCTAGGCTGGTGGCAAAAGGATATCGTCAAGAAGAAGGTATAGACTTGGAAGAATCCTTCGCACCTGTTGTTAGAATTGAAGCCATAAGAATATTTCTAGCAAATGCGGCAAGTCAGAATATGGTGGTTTATCAAATGGATGTTAAGACTGCATTCTTAAATGGCGATCTTAAAGAGGTGGTGTATTTAAGCCAACCCGAAGGATTCGTGGATCCAGAACGTCCTAACCATGTGTATCGCTTGAAGAAGGCTCTTTATGGACTTAAGCAAGCTCCTAGGGCATGGTACGATGCCTTGTCAAAATTCCTTCTTGCTCACAAGTTTTCCAAAGGTGCTGTTGATCCTACACTCTTTACCAGAAAACGGGCAAAAACCTTCTTCATGTACAAATCTATGTTGATGACATCATATTTGCCTCCTTTAATCCTAAAGAGTGTGATCGTTTCTCCCAAGAGATGAGTTCTGAGTTCCAGATGTCCATGATGGGTCAAATATCCTTCTTTCTAGGCTTGCAAATATCTTAAAATCCCAATGGCATCTTCATCAATCAATCCAAGTATGCTAATGAAATTTTGAAGAAATTTGGATTCGATTCCTGTGACTCAGTTGATACTCCTATGATTGAAAGATCAAAACTAGATGAAGATGATGTTGGGATCCCAGTCGAACAAACCAAGTATCGAAGCATGATTGGTTCCTTAATGTATCTTACTGCCAGCAGATCGGATCTTCTATTTGCAGTTTGCATGTGTGCTCGGTATCAATCCAAACCTACCAAGAAACACCTGGAAGCTGTCAAGAGAGTCTTTCGGTATCTTAAAGGAACAATCCACATGGGCCTTTGGTACCCCAAGGACACTTCTATGGCTCTCACAGCCTATTCTGATGCTGACCATGCGGGATGTCAAGACACTCGTAGCAGTACATCTGGGGGTGCTCAGTTTTTGGGTAATAAGCTTGTTAGCTGGTCTTCAAAGAAACAAATGAGTACATCAATTTCCTCCACAGAAGCTGAATACATTGCCATGTCCTCGTGCTGTGCTCAGATCTTATGGATGAGATCTCAACTTTTTAACTATGGATTCATATGCAACAAGATTCCTATGTACTGTGATAACAAAAGTGCAATTGCACTATGCTGCAACAATGTCCAACACTCAAGGACTAAGCACATTGACATTCGACATCACTTCATCAGGGAGCAAGTTGAGAAAGAAATTGTGGAACTTTACTTCGTGAGGATTGAGTTCCAGCTAGCGGATATCTTCACCAAAGCACTTTCTAGGGACCGATTTCAATTCATCCTCCCATGTCTTGGTATGAAGAGTCTCACGCCTGAGGATCTCATAAGTCTTCAGGAAGATCAGGAGGAGTAAAGGGGTTGCTTCATATATCCTTTGTACATAATATTAACACAAAAAGAAAATACAAAAATACAAAACCTATTAAAACCATAAAAATATGAAAAATCATAATATATATATATATATATATATATATATATATATATATATATATATATATATATATTGATGCGTGGGAATCGCACCTTGCTTTACCCCTCGAGGGATCTCGAGAAGCTTACAACCCCCACCAGGCAGTGTACCTGATCGTTGTAGTATAGTATAGTGACAAGTACCGGGGGATTGATCGTTCAGCTTAGGAATAGTGTCGCTAGGATTAGAAAACCTAATTAATAGTTCTAAAGGTGAGGGATGATTATTTTTGTATTTTTATGTTTTTATGAAAGCAATTAAAATCTCGGGTTTTGAAGGAGTGGGCGGAATTAGTTGCTATTCAACTAACCCAAAACTAATATATAATCAAAATAAAATAATAAAAATGAAAACAAACTAATTATACTAAGGTTGTGAGCAGTAATTGGAGAAATTGTGTTTACTTAGACTTCACTACTCCCTAGATATCTTTTACACGTTAATTACTTGTTATACTTATATGGATGACGGATTGTATTCCTTAATACCATTCGTGGGGTGGCATACATAACTCCCCAACTCTATGAGCTCTTATCTCCTCCTACACCATGACCCAACACAACTATAGGGATTGTAAACAGTGGCTCATGCATTAAATACAACCAATAAAGACCAAGTACGCCTCGGTTCATGTTTCTTAAGACGTTCAAGCATGTTACCATTTGGAGATCTGCCAGTTTTCTTAAGCCTAACATATAAATCATTCATCCAAGAACAAAAATAAACAAGTAATCAACACATAATCAACATCTAGGTTTCATTAGATCTAAGCAAACACAAGAGAGATCTAGCCTAGCATAATTGAATTGAGACAAGAACAAGATATAAACAACCAACACATAGACATATTGATTGAATTAGAAGAACACTTATCTCAATTACAATGCAAGGTATCAAGGGTTTGGAACCCTTGAAAAACCTGTAAAAGAGGCACCAAATTCGTCTTTAGGGTTTCACCGAAACTTCTCTCTTTTAATGAAAAAACTAGAAAACTATATATAGGAAAACTGGGCTGACGGCATCAAAACAAGCATGTGACGCCGTCACCTCGCCACCAAATACTTCATCGGACGGCCTTGATCTACTTATGACGGCCTATGTGACGCCGTCACCACCTACGGTATTTTATTCTTAGGACTTTGACGCCGTCAGGATGGCTTTTGACGCCGTCATCAACTACGGTGTTTTATTTTTTATGTCTGACGCCGTCAGGGTGTAACTCTTGACGCCGTCACCTAGTGTCTTCAGCATGGAAAATTGATACTTTGCCGTTTTCTTCACTTTTATACTCCAAAAACGTCCAAAATGGCTTCTTTTCCAGAATTCACTCTCCAAACACCTAAAATCAAAAAAGGAACAATTTAGGGCAATATTTGATCAAATAAAGTCGGATTCGGGCTTAAATGACCCCCTAAAAACGGATCATTTTTCGCCTCATCATATACCCTTACACTTGAGATTTGCTTGTCCTCAAGTAAATGAGCTTTTATTCTACTCAAAAGACAAGTTAGGGGTCATTTAACACTAATATAAAAGTAATTACAACAAATAATCGTTCCACTAAAGACCAATAGACAAGCACGGAGATCATACACAAGCACCTCACAAATAGTGTTTAGATACTCACATCTCTCGGGTGTAATAAAGTAATATAACATTATGGAAATGGAAGATATCTCTCACTACCTGTCATAGCAAAATAGATTACCATAGGCTTGGGAAAGGATCAAACCTCCACCACATGGCGTAAGCACCTAGGATAAACTATCAAAGAGGTCTTTTAAAGGGCTGTAACGTTAGGTATAGGGATATGAATTACACGGTTTTGTTGGATAAAGGAAGTTTTACTGGTGGCGAGTTAACAATCTTGGTTAATTACATGTACAATATGGCGTTGCTAAGCCAAGACGAGACTCGACTTAAGCTAACAAATGAGAAATAACAAAAACATAAAATGAACATAGAATAAAAACGGGATGGTAGTCCGTATGTTTTTTTATCTTTTTCTTTTTTTTTATTTATTTTTATTTTTTTTTCTTTCTTTTTCTTGTTTTTTCGATTTTTTTTTTTTTTTTTTTTTTTTTTTTTTTTTTTTTTTTTTTTTTTTTGCATACACTCTTACCCTACCATCCGAAATAATACATCATAGGGGATGATAATTCCCCTTACACTTGAATCTTTACATACTTTACATTAAACTATTCTAATGACTCGAATTAAGAAAATTAAAACACTTGGAGCACTTTTAAGATTAACGCACATATGGGGGTAATAAGTGATGTTCTTCCCCATTACTCCATAAAATAAGTACTTACCCATGAGTCCCAATCGTCCCAAAACAATATGTACAAGGATATGACTCGACTTAGCAACCATGTAATCAATTAGAAAGTTAACTTAGGGTTTAACAAATAACAATAATGCACTAAAAATGAGCGCATACACGGAAGGCTAAGGCGATTTGGTTGTACATTTAAGTGGGGTGTAACAAATTCTTCCTTTAAGTAAAATGCCTAAAGTTAGAAACGAAAAGATAGGCTCGGAGGGGTGTACTAGGGGTTTCGTGTACTAAAAATGAGTACAACGCTAAGGGTGTGGGAAAAATTAGTTGACTTAACTAGCCAAGTAATATGACTTAAATGGTCAGGTAATTATGATACGGGTTTAACACAAGGGTGATCCTAATGCCTCTTATCATGTAGTAAATCCTACCACACGAATGTAGTCTCACTAGCGGTCTCGGGATGCATCACTAACGCAAGTTCTAGAATCTAAATGCTACCGGTACACTCATAAGCACTAATAATGAATGCTTTTCCTATCAAATCTAAAGGCGAACCTCACATTTTTAGGTGGAAAATTTTTCTGAATATACGGTTATGTGCTAGTCATACAACCTCCTATCCATGAGACGCTTGCTATGGCTAAAGTTTACTCCTAAATGTTGTAAAAAATTTTAAATTTGGCGCTAAAATTACACTAACAAGTATTTCTCGTAGTTTTATTACACATCTACTATCAAACAAAACAAACTCAAGCGAAAGTGCATATGTAAGGTATCATCTTTTTACCCTCCCCTTACACTTAAGATGAACATTGTCCCCAATGTTCAAGTAAAGAATGTAAAAGTGAAAAAGTAAAGAGAATGAAATCAAATACTCCCCTGATTCGCTCGGTATGGATTTTAGGTTGGCCAGGTTAAATCTTCTTCTAAGAAAACGAATAATCAAAGCTTCCCTTCCAGAATATAAATCATCTTCTTGTCAAAAATAACCTGTAAATCCTGACAACAATAGACAAGGCAACCTCGCGTAAAATCGGCGGCATCCTATATAAGTTACTAAATCCTAGAAAACAAAGTAAGATATAATGCTTGTGGAATGAAGTTTGCAGATTTCCTGGAGATTATAAAACTTAATAATTCACAAAAACCATAAGACTCCGTTAGAAAAACAAAACCGGTAAAATTTCCAGATTTTTACACGTGACACCGTCAAGAGCAAGCTCATGACGCCGTCAGAATGGACCTGCAGAAATTCTTATGTTAAGTTTCCGGAAAATTTCTGGAAAAACTTCGTCCTACTTCCTGGAAAATCCTGCTAAACTTCATTATGACTCAATACAAGCATTTGACTCTAACAAATACGAATATACATGTTCATTTAATATTGTGGAGAATCATGATCGGGGTGTTTCTTAAAAACATATTTTGGGGTTTCCCCTTACACTTATCTTTTGCAAAAATACTTTTAGGTTGGAGTTAAGACTAGGCCGAACAACATAGTAAAGTATTTCCACATTTTAATTGAGAAACATGATCAACCAACAATAAAAACAAAGCATGCATACGGAAGCAAATAACAATCAAACAAATAAAATCACACAAAACATGGGTTACCTCCCAAGAAGCGCTTTTCTTTATTTACGAGTCTTGTAGCTAGACTCAAAGTCATGGGCTATCACGTGATCTCATCATTGGTTCCACTCTCCGATTGTAGATATTCCTTGTAGAAACCAATCACCTTTTTCTCAATCGCTCCCATAATCATTTGGGCAAATTCTTCATCGACTTTATACCTTGGTCCAAGGGCCAAGCAATCTTTGTAGTAAAGGCTCCTTTTTTTCCCATACATAGTCCATGCCCTTTTTCTTATCCTTCTCATCAATATCCTCAAAAGCACCAACGTTGTCCGTATCAAAACGAGATATAAAGCGAAATTCTTTCATCCTATTGGGCATCCTATACGTGATACTATCGGTGTTACTTACAAATCGGATCGTACCTTCTACCTCATCGTATTCCAACTTAGACTCCTCCACAAATGGTTTGCCAAACACAACATTAGATAATCGATAATCAATAACATTAGCAAGATCCTCCACAATCATAAAGTCGGTGACAAAAGTGAAATTACCAACAAAGACACGTAAACCTTTAACTCTCCCGACAAAGTTAAAAACTCCACCGGGGTACTTGGGATCCCTTCTAGGTTCAAGTCTTGTTTCCACTATATCATTATAAACCGTTGAGGACATAATGTTGATTGGAGATTTAAAGTCAATGTAAGCATTGCTAATGTGCCTACATCCAATCATACATGGTATCTTAGCATTCTTAGGATCGCCTCTCTTGATCTTAGGTTCAATTATGGTGAAGGGAGATCGCGGGTTATCAATAAGATTATTATAATATGCAATCTCCTCCTTAGTGGGGTATAGATTAAAGTAGTCGTTAAGCTTCGGATCCATTGCCTCCTCTTCTAGTCTCTCAACAATATTCACAAAGTCATTAGGCCCTAGGTCCTTATTTGAATACAAGGCGGTTGCTAGGTCATTAAATGTATGTTCGAGTTCAATCTTAACCAACCTATTAAGCTCTCTAAGCTCCCTAATCTCACTCTCAATCTGTTCACGTAACACAGCCACTTCTTCAGGGGAAAGGGGTGGATTCGCGTTTTCCATAATGGTCAACGGAATAGTCAATGAGGTTAATTTACTAACAAAGGCACAAAGAAATTAGATAGACTAAAGAAGACCTAAAAATAAAAATAAAAATCTTACTAGAAAGGAATCTAGCAAGTAGACCTAATAAAAAGAAATCCTAACCAAGACAATAACTATTCCCCGGGCTGCGGCGCCAGAAACTTGATAGCGCCGCACTCTTTTGCGAAAGATGAGAAATGAATGTAAAGATAGACAATCCCCGGCAGCGGCGCCAAAAACTTGATGTGTGGGAATCGCACCTTGCTTTACCCCTCGAGGGATCTCGAGAAGCTTACAACCCCCACCAGGCAGTGTACCTGATCGTTGTAGTATAGTATAGTGACAAGTACCGGAGGATTGATCGTTCAGCTTAGGAATAGTGTCGCTAGGATTAGAAAACCTAATTAATAGTTCTAAAGGTGAGGGATGATTATTTTTGTATTTTTATGTTTTTATGAAAGCAATTAAAATCTCGGGTTTTGAAGGAGTGGGTGGAATTAGTTGTTATTCAACTAACCCAAAACTAATATATAATCAAAATAAAATAATAAAAATGAAAACAAACTAATTATACTAAGGTTGTGAGCAGTAATTGGAGAAATTGTGTTTACTTAGACTTCACTACTCCCTAGATATCTTTTACACGTTAATTACTTGTTATACTTGTATGGATGACGGATTGTATTCCTTAATACCATTCGTGGGGTGGCATACATAACTCCCCAACTCTATGAGCTCTTATCTCCTCCTACACCATGACCCAGCACAACTATAGGGATTGTAAACAGTGGCTCATGCATTAAATACAACCAATAAAGACCTAGTACGCCTCGGTTCATGTTTCTTAAGACGTTCAAGCATGTTACCATTTGGAGATCTGCCAGTTTTCTTAAGCCTAACATATAAATCATTCATCCAAGAACAAGAATAAACAAGTAATCAACACATAATCAACATCTAGGTTTCATTAGATCTCAAACACAAGAGAGATCTAGCCTAGCATAATTGAATTGAGACAAGAACAAGATATAAACAACCAACACATAGACATATTGATTGAATTAGAAGAACACTTATCTCAATTACAATGCAAGGTATCAAGGGTTTGGAACCCTTGAAAAACCTGTAAAAGAGGCACCAAATTCGTCTTTAGGGTTTCACCAAAACTTCTCTCTTTTAATGAAAAAACTAGAAAACTATATATAGGAAAACTGGGCTGACGGCGTCAAGACAAGCATGTGACGCCGTCACCTCGCCGCCAAATACTTCCTCGGATGGCCTTGATCTACTTATGACGGCCTATGTGACGCCGTCACCACCTACGGTATTTTATTCTTGGGACTTTGACGCCGTCAGGATGGCTTTTGACGCCGTCATCAACTACGGTGTTTTATTTTTGATGTCTGACGCCGTCAGGGTGTAACTCTTGACGCCGTCACCTAGTGTCTTCAGCATGGAAAATTGATACTTTGCCGTTTTCTTCACTTTTATGCTCCAAAAACGTCCAAAATGGCTTCTTTTCCAGAATTCACTCTCCAAACACCTAAAATCACAAAAGGAACGATTTAGGGCAATATTTGATCAAATAAAGTCGGATTCGGGCTTAAATGACCCCCTAAAAACGGATCATTTTTCGCCTCATCATATATATATATATATAAATATTCTTCTCACGACATGTCTCTTGTGTAATCAATATTATGTACGTTTCTAGAAATGTCATTCAGTAATGACACAGAATCATACATATGCTTGAGCAAGAGTTTTTCGGTTCCAAATAAAGTCTTTTCTAAAACAAGTCGTTCCTCAAAATATTCTTCGAAACTATGGCTTGAAGTCATTTCAGGCTGTAACCCGGACTTCAAAATTATGGCTTGCTATTACTTCTGATAGCAACCCGTTTTTCAAAATGAGGAAAACACGTCGCCAAAAAGACGGTTGTTCCTAGCAAAGGGTGCCGTTCATCCGAGCGTGAATTACTTTATATTCATGCACCCTCGATCTAATGTACGCTTTAGTGCATTATTTCTTGATAAAGAAGAGAAATCTTCTTTTTATCGCCAAATACTTTCCCTTCTATGATTTTTCTGGATAGTATTTGTGCAAAACTTGGTGGTACCATGAGATTTTGATTGAAAATCAATTTGTACTAAAAATTTTGACAAAATTTGTCACTCAATCAATGACATCACCTATTTAAGCTTTAACATCCATCATTAATTGAGGGGGAGAGTGATTTCTGAAAATTTTACGTATCATCAAAACTCCCCACACTTTGTATAAAACAAAAGCCACAAAACGATTTGTGATGGTTATGTGTCAGAATGAGTACATTTTCAAAGAGTTTTTGTTAAAACTTCAAATCTTTTGGAAACTCATCGAATCTGACACATAACAACCTCCCTCACAGATTGAGGGGGAGCAGAAAAAAGTTCCTTTTTATCAGACAATACTAAAACTGACCGCATTTCTCTCCCAAACGTTTTCTAAATTATTTAAATCAATTGGGATCCAAAATCTCAAAAGATTTGAAATTTTTGATCGGGGGAGAGAATGTGATTTAAATATGAAATCTGATAATCAAAAGTGATCTTTTGGACTCAATAAATAGGCTCCCACATATGTGCTAAACACTTTCGAATATCGATGCACATATTAAGGGGGAGCAAAGGCATTTGTGGAAGTAATACCAAAGACCGACTATTTATCTTTATGCATGAAGTTATAAGGTTGGTTAAGGTTAGGTATGAATTCCCATGATCCACCAGAACTGGAAGGATCTTCCCAGGGACAATCCTCTAGATAGATTAGAAGTCCTTAGGAATGATTGAAAAAAGGAGTAAAGTGAGAAAGGGAAGAGTGCGGACTGAGATAGAGCTAGGACTGGAACAAACCCAACAAGGTTCTAGTGGTGAAGTCTCGGTAAGCACTTAAGGGGTTGAAGAATTAAAAAGAATTGAAATGAGAAAGGGTGAAAAGAAATAGCCCTCTAAATATTCAACCTTAGGGCATAAATCGGGTTCAACTCATAATCTACTGGCTGTAACTAAGGTAACACCGATATTGAAGACAAGACGTCATGGACCTAGTGACGCACTGCACTAAACTTCCCAACCACTCAAGTTCTCTTAAAAGAGCTTGTTTCATTCTCACGGGGAACCCTGTGCAATGTATCGACTGCTCATTGCGAGCTATGTTGATACCTAAAACAGGAGACGCCTCCCCAGTCTCCAGGAGCGGATCAAAACGCACTATTGAGTCTAGAGCCAAAGAGATCATCCATAAATCTCGAAAGGACACATTCCAAATATGCTTATTGTTTCACACAATGTGGAAAATAAGATAAAATATTTAGAGTCCTACGCATTATCCTTGTGGTATTGCCAGAACATCCGAGTGATATGAAAATATTCACAATGATGATGGAAATCCTTCTAGAGCGAACATCTTTCAAGCTCTTGGTAGGTGACATGTAAGATCCATCTTGGATCAATGATCAAGTGACAACTGGAAAGCAACAATGGTGCGATTCAACATTGAATCAAACTTGTTCCAGGATATGGATTGACGGATACTTTTGCAAAAACCATTCGGTGTGCTCACAAACTAATTTCCGAGCACATTGATTGTGTACAATATTTCAAACAAAAATATTTTTTTATGGAAATGTGATTCTGAGTATAAAACACTCGTTGTGTCTCAAAAATTGTTTATTATATGACACGCGAGTGATTTCTATAAATCAATTTCTCATCAATCCATGAATATCTATTCACCGATTCACTCTATTGTGCTGTCTGCTTTGAGACGTTCCGGTATAAGAACATGCTAAGTATGAAGATTCCAAAGTGGATTCTTTGGAAAATTCATTACTACATGCTGGAAATTCCTGTCAAGGAGAGTCTTCTTTAAAAGAGACTATACCTGATCACAGGTCGGTTTTCACAAAACCGGAGGGTAGTCTGTCCTCGCAGAACGAATGATAAAGCCATGTTCATTCTCTATCTTTATTGCTAACTGTTTTATTTCAGGGACACATATAAAGATGGTGTTGATGGCTCCAGTTTCCAGCTGAATCGGGTCAATCCATACCTCATGCTCACACATCCTCCACACTATCAATGAAGATGAGAGACCTGCTACAACAAATGTTGAGAGACTACCAACAATGTTTCCGCAACTTTGATGAAAAATTCTCCTAATCCACAACATCTAATGCAAAGTCTCCTGATCCAGAAGGGTGTGAGCATGATGGTCCTAAAGTCACTACATCACATGAAGGCGATACTGCTATGGATGAGCTTGGAGATTTACTATGGCTGATGATCTCAAAGAAGCTCAAAGATCACACAACTCAAAGGAATCCAAATCACAAGTTCATTTGCTTGAAGTACAAAGTGTGCAGAAAAGTGAAGAATCAGAACCTATGAGCTACAAAGACGAAATAATGCTTAAAGACCAAAGAGCTTAATTTCAAAGGTGACCTCGCTTAGGGGGAGATTATAAGGAATACAATTATTCCTGTAAAAGTCTCGGTCACCTGATTATTGTAATAGCATTAAGTTAGCTCGTAGTTAGTTTATGTATTAGTTAGTTAGTATTAGTTTAAGTAACACCATGGAAGAAGGACGGGTCTTCACCCACTGTATGCCTGATCCACAGCCCGGGTGTGGGCATTTGTAATGTAGTATAAATACCCCTCTCCACATGTGGAGAGGGTTGAACCTTCATTCACTATAATCTAATCATTATATTTCTCTCTCAAGGTTCCACTCTTTCTTCTTCTTTATCTCTTCCAATGCCACACAAACCACAAGGAAATCATGTTTCCAACTTGATTAGTATTCTACAGGAAATCACAAGATGGAGATTCTTTGAGCCATCAGGAGTTCATGCACTAGAGATGGAAGATGATACCATGATTCATATGCTTGCTGAGAGGAGATATCCATTGATTAGAGAAATTATGCTCAAAATGCTGGATAATGGAATGGAACTTGAAGATAAATCTGATGTAGCTTTGGATGTTATTAAGCTATTTATCAGATGGACTAAGTCTGAAGAGTAATATTGCAAAATACTGGTATGATTTGTTTTGTATAATAAGTATTTTTCAAAGTACTGCAAAGTCAAACAGTACTTTAACAAAGTACTGCTTGCTGATATAAACCAGTATAAGTCCTTTAAAATAAAATAAAAAGTTCTGATGTTTAAAAGAGAAGTAAAAGGATTTGAAAAGAAACACATGGTGTTAGTATTTATACTGCACAACAAATGGTAATCAACTCACCATGTTTAACAGACAAGAAAGAGTTTGACTCATCATGAGGGTACGGCTATGATGTGATAATCAAATCCGTTTTTAGTTGAAACTACTAAAAATTGTATGGTTTCAACTCACCATATCTGTATAAGTGAAGAGTTGACTAGCCCACAAGGAAAAATGGCTTGTGGTAAAGGCTGTGGAAAATCCATTTTTGGTAATTAGTTCACCATGGTTGATATCAAAGAACTAACTAGTCAAAAAGCAAACGGCTATTGGTAAAGACTACTCAAATCCGTTGATAGCTGATGATTTGCTAAAAATCATATGGTTATCAATGTACCATGGTTGTTCTAACCTAAAACATTGGCTACTCCAGAGTTAATGGCTTTGGTAAAGAGACATCAAAATCCATTAATTTTCAATGATTCACCTTTCACAGGAGTTCACACACCTGGAAGTGATGAGAATAGTATGAAACTTTCAAAGATTTGATGACTATTGTACCAAAATGTTGCTGAGTAGCTAAGAAGATTTATTGCAAGAGAAGATGCTGATAAAGAGTACTTTGACACATGACAGATAGAAGATAAAGAGATAAAGAAACAATCTTTCTAAATGATTAAAGATTTTGAAGATAAAAAATAACAAAGAAACTTGAAATCAAGCAAGTGGAGTTCAAGTTAGGGGAGGATTGTTAGGATATAAAAGATCAAGATACTTCTGTATGTCAAAGTACTGCTGCATGAAGAATAAAGTCAAAGTACTGCTGAAGATAGAAGTCAAAGTACTGCTGTTTACTGAAGAATGTTCAAAGTACTTCGAAGGAAACAAGGACTTATGTGCAATATTAGTTAAAGGATTAATGTGTAATATTGAACGAATATTCTAGAATTAGTTAGGGATAATGACTTATCGTTCAAGTTATATGTTGTAAACCGACTTAAGGTTATCTATATAAAGAGCCTTAAGAGGTATTAGTCGATATACATTTTAGAGCTGTTAAAAGTCGATAATAGTTAGGGATTGTTAGTGAATCTGTGTAACAAAGCAGGTTCAAAGTTTGGTTAATATAAAAGTTCTTCTTAAGCTTTGTGTTAGTAGATTTCGCATACTTTACAAGGTCAAACATTGTTTCAATATTAATAGTGTTGAGTTTACTTAATATTATTAAACCTTTACAAGCTACAAAGTAGTTTGATCAGAGTACATCGATCCAACACTATATCACCATAAGTTTTAGCATTTCATCATTTCTTTTACATTTCAAATTCATGACGTATGTAAACATTTATTCGAGTGTTGAATTTAATATGATCGGCTAACCACCTCCGGTGCTAGCCTAGTTATGATTTCTATATTGTTTTGATTAGGTTTTCATACTTTTCTTAATGCTTCTACTTGTGTGCATGCTTAGTTTATCTTAAGATCCTTTAGTTGTGGTGGTTTATAAGAGCCGGTCATACTTGGTATGCTAGGAGAATTAACTATAGGACCCTGGCATAGTTGAGTTGCGAGGATATTGTTGGGTTGACAACTAACCACGGACCTTGTGTGCAAATTGATCATAGGATCACTTTCCGGGTTAGATAAACTTAAGTAGTTAAAGTACGGTCTATGATCATGACAACGGATCGGACCATATAAGATAATTCAAGCATGTGACTCAAACTCGTCTACCGTACGTCGGCTTACTAGCATGGGGTAGTGCCTGTGGTTTCTAGCAGGATTCGGGGGAGATAGGCTAGGGAACTTGACCATATAAACCTAGTAATATATGTCTGCCCCACCTGAAGCATGAGATTAGTTTAATAGAAAACATAATCGTAAACAATGTAGGTGAGTAATTAGGCTAGCACATTTCTCTCTTATTCCTCACAACCTCATTTTAATTGCTTTTTTATTTATTTTCAGTTTTATTTAGTATTATTAATCATTTCAAATTAGTTAGAATAGTGACACCCAGACTTAGATATAATCCAAACCACATAGCTCTCCAATATCAATTTTTCTACCTTCAAGGAGACTTTGTCCGCGGAGTCAGTTCCTAAGGTATGCACATCTCCATGGGGGCGGGGGGGGGGGGGGGGGGATGTTGGTTCCATATCAGTGGGTGGTTTCAATCCCCCTGAGTCTTTGTCCCGGTTGTTCCTTCAAACACTGATGGGTTTTTGTTAGTGGCATCCTTAGGAACAGTGAGAGTTATTTACCTATTAGTGGGTTGTATGTTTCCCTTTGATTCTTTGGGAAGAGTAGTTGTGCCCTTAGAAAAAATCTTTGATTTGCGAATATCCTCATCAGCCAGATGATGGTGTGGTCCCCCTTTCCAATAGGGTGGTGCTGCCCTGTCAAAGATTTAGGGACCTGTACTCCCTGATGCTTTGGTTGTGATTTACCAAAGCCTTTAGTAGGATGTGATTGAGTGTGGGTCCCCATCTTAGTGGAGTAGTGCTGCCCCATCGAGGATATAGGACCCCTTTCTCCTTGAGACTCTTATTGTGGTTTGTCAGAGCCTTTAGCAGGATGTGAGGATTGAGTTTGTCCTGACTCGACTAACTTGTATATGTCAGCAGAGCTTGAAGGAGAGGGTTCGCCAGACGACACTGAGTGTGATTTCTCAGTACCCTCCATTGGCGTTTGTTTTATGGTCATGGGATCACTTGGCCCTTTAGTAGCGGGTGTCTCAATGGTCAGGGTCTATGGTTCTCTCTTATGCTTAGGCTTTGAAGCAGAGGTCTCAGTGGTAAGTGACTTGGGCTTAGCCACCTTCCTGACCTCCTGCTTCTTCTTCTTCTTCTTCTCCTTTTTGGTAGGAGAAGGACAGGTGAAACTTTGCCATCGCGCTGAATGGTTGTCAACATATATGTATTAAGGGCTATTGGTGTAACCTCCGAGGGTTCTTTTGAGTAGTTGGCCTTGTGTAAGACATCAGGTTCAAATCCCATAACGTCATGCCTCATATACTCAGAACCTAGTAAGTCCTGAAGCACACAAGAAATAAACCTAGAGTAAGACATAAGTTTTTGCCTAGATTTTCATGTGGTCAGTTTAGTGATGAGGTCTTTAAAGATTATCTCTCCAATATCAATTTTTATACCTTTAAGGAGACTGAATACTATCATTGCTTGAGTAGCATTCAATTGCTCCATGGAGGATTTGTTTCCCCCAAGGACCTGAACGAAAAAGGTCATTAGTATTCTCCATGGGGTAATGAACCAGGCTTTCAGGATGGGGGCTTTGGCCAAAAGGGTCCCTGGGGCCACATCAGGGTGGAGTTTATCATATGGCCCAAGTATTAGCAATTATGCTTTTACTTCTTCCTCAGAAGGCTGGGGGGTAAAGTTCTTAGTGTAGTCATGGCCTATGGCTTTGACAAAGGTCTTATAGTTTAGTTTAGGGAAAGGGGTTTTTTCCCATTCTTCACTACGAACTTTATAGCAGCATCCTTAGTGACAATAGGGTTTTCAACCACTGCTGTACACCAGAATTCCCTCAAGAAGTCATGGTAGATGACAGAGGGTGTTTTTGTGAAGGCGGTGGTGAGGAAACAGTTTTAAAGATACTTCACCACATCCTTGTAGGTCGAGAAGGCCTCAGGATAGGCAAATTTTCCTACCACGTTGTTCTTGGTCAAGCTACGCTCTCAATTTGGAATTTCACATTGGGAGCGTATGGGATAACTTTAGAAGAAGCCATTGTTTTGAGAAAAAGGTCTGATTTTTGGTACCAAAAAAAAAAATATTTTGGCCGGAATAACACACACACATATATAAGAAAATTTTTGCAAAGGTTTGAGAAGATTTTGAAAGCGTGTGTGTGTATTCTTATGTGGGAGTATATATAGGGTTTTGAAAGGGCAAGGATATCAAACGTTTAATGTGGAATTTTAATCGGGTGGTTATAAAATTGGTTTGAATTCCGGATTAAATGCTATATTTCCCATCACCCCCATTTTCCGCAAGATGTCAAGGTGAATAGTTGCGCCTCTCTACAAAAGTGCATTTTTGCAGAGATGATGTCACCACATAATATCATTTGATATTTATGTGTGAGTGAAGGCATTAAATGCCTAGTGGGTTTTAGTAGGAGTTGTGGGGGCCCAAGATGTGGTTGCAAGAAAGGTGATAGACATATATTCCATTATTAAATATAAGTCAGTTACCAACCTGGGACATTTACTAACTAGATACCTAAGGCATTTAGTTTGGCATTGAATATCACTTTTGATAATCTTGAGGCCCCTTGAATGACTTTTCATTCAGGTAAATGGGATCAGGAAGGGGTTCAGGGTAAATAATGTATATAACTTCACTGAGAGATATTGGTGAACAAGGACCTCACGAAGTATTTACACCAGGTTGTTTATATTTAATCAGTGACCTAATTTTCTATATCCAACATGCCCAATTCAACTTTCAGTCTTGTGAAAGTGGGTTCATCCAAGGGTTTTGTAAAAATATCAGCCACCTGATATTCAGTGGGGATGAAGTGTAATTTAATATCTCCATTCATAATGTGGTCCTTGATGAAATGGTACCTGATATCAATGTGTTTGGTTCTTTGATGAAGAACAGGGTTATTGGAGATGGCTATGGCACTTGTGTTGTCATAGAAGATGGGCACCATCTTGTACTGAATGCCGTAGTCACTAAGTTGACTCTTCATCCTAAGCACATTTGCACAACACCCTGCAACAGCCAAATACTCAGCTTCAGCTGAAGACATGGCCACTATTGTTGTTTCTTTGAACTTGATAAGGCGAAAAGTGTACCGCTTTTAAGGGGTTATTTAAGCCCGAATTCGTGATTATTTGATCAATTGCTGCCCTAAATCGTTTCTTTTGTCATTTTAGGTACTTTTGAGATGAAATATGGAAAAGGAAGCATTTTGGACATTTTTGAAGCATAAAAGTGAAGAAAACGGCAAAGTCTCAAAATCCTTGCTGGGAACAGTACCTGACGACGTCAAGACTTCACACATGATGGCGTCAAGCTTGGCAAAAGAGGTGGAAGTGGAAAATATACATGACGGCCCAGAACATTTTCTTTGTAATTGACCTGACGGTGTCACCAAGGCCGTCAAGGTCAAAATGTATGTGATGGACCAGAGCTTAATTCCTTCTTGATGGCGTCAAGATTGGATCTAGGCAATACGATCCTTAAGTTGGCGGCGAGTTGACGGCGTCAGAAACTAAAACGTGACGCCGTCAGGATGTATTATCTATATATATTTTTCCAATTTTTCATTGTATAGTGTGGAACATTAGGAGAACTTTTGGAGAGCTTAAACCCTAGAATTTTCTGTATAAATAAGGGTCTCAACCCTTGTTCCATCCATGCTTAATTGAAGATAAGTTTTCCAATAATCATATGATATGTCTATGTGTTGTGTGTTTCTATCTTATGCTTGTCTTTCTTTTAACATGCTAGGCTAGGTTTTTATTATGTTTTCTTAGATGTAGTGAAACCTAGATGTTGATTATTAGTTGATGGTTTGTTTATAATTGTTGTGGATGATTGTATTTGATGTTAGGCTTAAGAAAACTGGCAGACTTCCATTGGTAACTTGCTTGAACGTCTTAAGAAACATGATCGAAGGTGTACTATGATTTTTGGTTGTATTTATTGCATAAGTGAATTCTAGTGATCCTATGTTAGGAGCTTTTAGTCGGCTCGACATAGGAGTGAAGTAGGAGCTTATAGAGTTAGGGAATATTGTACACGGCCCTACGACTAGTATTAAGGAATATAACCCGTCAACCATGCAATTGTAACAAGCTAATCAACCGGTAAAAGATATCTAGGGAGTAATGAAATCTAAGTAAACACATCTTTTCTCATTATTGTTTCCACCACATTAGTTATTTTCATTTCTTTTTATCTTATTTTGATTGCATCTTTAGTTATTTGGGTTAGTTGACTAGCAACTAATTCCGCCCACTCCTTCAGAACCCGAGATTTTACTTGTTTTTATAAAATATAAAAAAATACAAAAAGAATCATCCCTCACCTCTAGACCTAGTTTAGTAGGCTTTCTAATCCTAGCGAACACTATTCCTGAGTTGAACGATCAATCCCCCGGTACTTGTTACTATACTATACTACAACGATCAGGTACACTGCCTGGCGGGGATTACAAGCTTCTCAAGATCCCTTGAGAGGTAAAACCTGTTGCGAGGGCGCAATCCTACGTATCAAGTTTTTGGCGCCGTTGCCGGGGAATAGTTATTTTCTAGGTTAGAATTTATTTTTATTAGGTCTACTTGCTAGATTCCTTTCTAGTAAGATTTTTATTTTTATTTTTAGGTTTTCTTTAGTCTATATCATTTATTTGTTAGATTCCACCTAACCTCTTGCCTGACCATTACTTTGACAATAATTCTGAGATGGAGGAGTCTGACCATGATAATGACCATAGGGCTAGTCCTTTTTACTATTCGAATTCAGATGAGGACCTAGATGATGGTGATGTAATTAATGAGGATAGGATGGAAGATGAGATGAACCCTCTTAGGTATGTCGACCCTAGAACAAGGATTGAGAATGACAGCTCATTTAATATGCGGTTTCCTTGTAAGATCGGATTTTGGAGCTTTGATGCCTATCTTAACTCATCTCTACCAATGAACATAATCTCGCGCAGTGAATACAATAAAATTATGGTAAATGAGTTAGAATACAAAGGTGATAATATTGTTGCTAGGGCAATGACATTGCATGTGTTTGTAGGAAGTTTTGTTTATCTGGTTGAGTTTATGGTTATGGAGAATCTAGGAGAATTTATCGATAATAACTTAACCCTTGTTGTGTTTGGAAAACCCTTCAAAAGGTTAACCAACCTATATGAATAACTTATGGAAGGGTTAATTAAATTCTCGGATGGGGATGAAGATTTTGTTTACCAAATGCCACGTGCACACCCTAGATTCAAGGATTTGTCTATTGAGAAATGTAATAGGTATCCACCCCTTGATATGCTAAGTGAGAATGATAAAAGGAAAGGGCTTAAATATCCTCATGAAAAGAATAAAAGGTATTATCGCGGATGTTTAGAGCTAAGAGATAACTATGAGAAAGATGAGGCAACTATTAGATGGCTCACACTTGGATATGTGAGCATAAGCGACATACGATAGCCCGTGACCTTGAGTCTAGCTACACGACTCGTTAATAAAGAAAAGCGCTTCTTGGGAGGCAACCCATGTTTTGTGAGTTTTTATTTGTTTGATTTTTATTTGTTTGATTTTATTTGCTTCCGTATGTGTGTTTTATTTTTATTGTTGGTAAATCATGTTTCAAAGCAAATTGCTTTATTTTGTTTTTAACTTCGTCTTAATTACATAGAAAGGTATTTTGCAAAATCTAAGTGTAAGGGAAATCCAAATTTGTTTATAAGAACGAAAATGAGCATGATTCACTACAATATTAAATGAGCATGTATATTATTACTTGTTAGAGTCAAATGCTTGTATTGATTCATGATGATGTTTTGCAGGATTTTCCAGGAAATAAAGCATAAGTTTTTCCAGAAACTTAACATAAGATTTTTCTAGGAACATTCTGACGGCGTCAGGTACAAAAATTCTGGAAATTTTTGCGAGTTTTGTTTAAATCTGAGTCTTAAAGTTTTTGTTGATTCTTTAGTTTTATAAACTCCAGGAAATCTTCAAACATTCATTCCACAAGCATTAAATCTTAATTTGTTTTCTAGGATTTTTTTTAGTATATATAGATTGCCGCCAATTTTACGCGAGGTTTGCCTTGATTGTTTTCTCAGGTTTAATAGGTTATATATGACAAGAAGATGATTTATATTTCTGGAGGGAGGCTTTCAAAATTCATTTTCTTGGAGGAAGGTCTAACCTTGTTGACACACTATCCACATCGAACGAATCATGGGAGTATTTGTTTTCATTCTTTTACCTATTTTACTTTTACATCCTTTAATTGAACATTGGGGACAATGTTCATCCTAAGTGTAAGGGGAGGGTAAATGATGATACCTTATAGGATACAATTGCACTTGAGTTTGTTTGTTCGATAGTAGGTGTGTAATAAAACTAAGAGATATACTTGCTAGGGCAATTTTAGCGCCAAATTTAAAATTTTTTACAACATTTAGGAGTGTAACTTTAGCCTTAACAAGCGTCTCATGGATAGGAGTTGTATGACTAGCACAAAACTGAACCACTAAAAAAATTTCCACCCAAATATGTAAGGTTCACCTTTAGATTTGATAGGAAAAGCATTCATTATTAGTATTTAGATTTTAGAACTTGCGTTAGTGATACATCCCGAGACCGCTAGTGAGACTACATTCGTGTGGTTAGGGTTTACTACATGATAAGAGGCATTAGGATCACCCTTGTGTTTAAACCCGTATCATAATTACTTGACCATTTAAGTCATATTACTTGACTAGCGAAGTCAATTAATTTTCCCACACCTTAGCGTTGTACTCATATTTAGTACACGAACCCCTAGTACACCCCTCCGAGCCAATCTTTTTTGTTTCTAACTTTAAGCATCTTACTTAAAGGAAGAATTTGTTTACAATCCACCCAAATGTGCAACCAAATCGCCTTAGCCTTCCTTGTATGCACTCATCTTTAGTGCATTATTGTTACATGTTTAAACCCTTAGTTAATTATCTAATTGATTACATGGTTGCTAAGTCGAGTCATATCTTGTACATATTGTTTTGGGACGATTGGGACTCATGGGTAAAGTACTAGTAATATGGAGTAATGGGGAAGACATCAATTTATTACCCCCGTATGTGCGTTAATATTTAAAAAGTACTCAAAGTGTTTTTATTATCTTAATTCGAGTCATTAGAGTAGTTTATTGTAAAGTATGTAAAAATTCAAGTGTAAGGGGAATGCAAATTCCCTATGATGTATTATCTTGGATGGTAGGGCAAGAGTATGAAAAAAATAGAAAAAGAAAGAGAAAAACATACGGACTACCATCCTGTTTCATTTTATGTTTGTTTCATAGTTTGTTAGATTTTGATTAGCAAATGTCGAGTCGAGTCGAGTCGAGTCTTGGCTTAGCAACACCATATTGTACATTAATTAACCAATATGATTAACTCGCCACCAGTAAATATTGCCTTTATCCAACAAAACCGTGTTTTCCATATCCCTACACCTAACGTTATAACCCTTTAAAAGACCTTTTTGATAGTTTATCCTAGGTGCTTACGCCAAGAGGTGGAGGTTTGATCCTTTCTCAAGCCTATGGTAATCTATTTCCATTTCCATATTGTGATATATACTTTATTACACCCGAGAGATGTGAGTATCTAAACACTATTTGTGAGGTGCTAGTGTATGGCCTCCCTGCTTGTTTTTGGTTTGTAGTGGAACGATTATTTGTTGTAATTACTTTTATAATAGTGTTAAATGACCCCTAACTTGTATTTTGATTAGAATAAAAGCGCATTTGCTTGAGGACAAGCAAATCTCAAGTGTAACGGTATTTGATAAGGAGAAAAGTGTACCGGTTTTAAGGGGTCATTTAAGCCCGAATTCGTGATTATTTGATCAATTACTGCCCTAAATCGTTCCTTTTGTCATTTTAGATACTTTTGAGATGAAATCTGGAAAAGGAAGCATTTTGGACGTTTTTTGAGAATAAAAGTGAAGAAAATGGCAAAGTCTCAAAATCCTTGCTGGGAACAGTACTTGACGACGTCAAGACTTCACACATGACGGCGTCAAGCTTGGAAAAAGAGGTGGAAGTGGAAAATACACATGATGGCTGATGCATAGGGATTGCACCAGGCTTTACCTCTCAAGGGATCTCGAGAAGCTTACAATCCCCACCAGGCAGTGTACCTGATCGTTGTAGTATAGTATAGTGACAAGTACCGAGGGATTGATCGTTCAGCTAGGAATAGTGTCGCTAGGATTAGAAAACCTAAATACTAGTTCTAAAGATGAGAGATGATTCTTTTTGTATTTTTTATATTTTTAAGAAAACAAATTAAAATCTCGGGTTTGAAGGATTTGGGTGGAATTAGTTGCTAGTCAACTAACCCAATACTAAAGATGCAATCAAAATAAAATACTAAAAATGAAAATAAACTATATTAAACTAAGGTTGTGAGCAATAAGTGGAGAAATGTGTTTACTTAGATTTCACTACTCCCTAGATATCTTTTACACGTTAATTACTTGTTATAGTTGCGTGGATGACGGATTGTATTCCTTAATACCATTCATGGGGTGGCGTACTTAACTCCCTAATCCTATGAGTGCCTACTTCACTCCTATGTCGAGCCGGCTAAGAAGCTCCTAACATGGGATCATTAGAATTTACTCATGCATTAAATACAACCAATAAAACCTAGTACACATTGGTTCATGTTTCCTAAGACGTTCAAGCATGTTACCATTTGGAGATCTGCCAGTTTTCTTAAGCCTAACATTGAAATCATTCATCCAATACAACCATAAACAAGTAATCAACACATAATCAACATCTAGGTTTCATTAGATCTAAGCAAATACAAGATAAATCTAGCCTAGCATGGTGGAATCAAGACAAGCACAAGATATAGACAACCAACACATAGACATATTGATTGAATTAAAAGAATACTTATCTCAATAACACATGTAAAGATTTAAGGGCTGAAAACCCATGAAAGAGCTGTAAAATACGTATATGGTTCGGCCTTAGGGTTTCTTCAAACTTGTTCCTCTTAATGAATGAAAATTAGAAAAACTATATATATATATATATATTAGAGGCTGACGGCGTCAAGAACAACCTTGTGACGCCGTCATCTCACCGCCAAAAGAATCCTCGGACTTCCTTTATCTACATCTGACGCCGTCATGTTATCCACTTTTCCAGGCCGTCACACTTTTAACTCTTGACGCTCTACCTTGTGACGCCGTCATTTCTGTACTGGGTCGTCATGATCTTTACTCTTGACGCCGTCAGGAAAATACTCTTGACGCCATCACACACTGTTCCCAGCTTGGAAAATTAAGTCTTTGGCGTTTTCTTCACTTTTATGCTCCAAAAATGTCCGAATTGCTTCCTTTTCCAGATTTCACTCCCAAAGTACCTAAAATCACAAAAGGAACGATTTAGGGCAATATTTGGTCAAATAAATTCAATTCCGGGCTTAAATGACCCCCTAAAAGTGGTTCATTTTTCGCCTCATCATATACCCTTACACTTGAGATTTGCTTGTCCTCAAGCAAATTAGCTTTTATTCTAATCAAAATACAAGTTAGGGGTCATTTAACACTAATATAAAAGTAATTACAACAAATAATCGTTCCACTAAAGACCTAAGACAAGCACGGAGGTCATACGCTAGCACCTCACAAATAGTGTTTAGATACTCACATCTCTCGGGTGTAATAAAGTATAAATTACAATATGGAAACGGAAGATATCTCTCACTACCTGTCATAGCAAAATAGATTACCATAGGCTTGGGAAAGGATCAAACCTCCACTACATGGCGTAAGCACCTAGGATAAACTATCAAAGAGGTCTTTTAAAGGGTTGTAACATTAGGTGTAGGGAAATGAAATACACGGTTTTGTTGGATATAGGCAGTCTTTACTGGTGGCGAGTTAACAATCTTGGTTAATTACATGTACAATATGGCGTTGCTAAGCCAAGACTAGACTCGACTTAAGCTAATAAATCAAAAATAACAAAAACATAAAATGAACATAGAATAAAAAGGGATGGTAGTCCGTATGTTCTTTTCTCTTTTCTTTTTCTATTTTTTTTTCTTTTCTTTTTCTTGTTTTTTCGATTTTTTTTTTTTTTTTTTTTTTTTTTTGCATACACTCTTACCCTACCAACCAAAATAATACATCATAGGGAATGGAAATTCCCCTTACATTTGAAGTTTTACATACTTTACAATAAACTAATCTAATGACTCGAATTAAGATAATCAAAACACTTGGAGCACTTTTAAGATTAACGTACATATGGGGGTAATAAATGATGTTCTTCCCCATTACTCCATAAAATAAGTACTTTACCCATGAGTCCCAATCGTCCCAAAACAATATGTACAAGGATATGATTCGACTTAGCAACCATGTAATCAATTAGATAATTAACTTAGGGTTTAACAAATAACAATAATGCACTAAAGATGAGTGCATACACGGAAGGCTAAGGCGATTTGGGTGTACATTTAAGTGGGGTGTAACAAATTCTTCCTTTAAGTAAGATGCTTAAAGTTAGAAACGAAAAGATAGGCTCGGAGGGGTGTACTAGGGGTTTCGTGTACTAAAAATGGGTACAACGCTAAGGGTGTGGGAAAAATTAGTTGACTTAACTAGCCAAGTAATATGACTTAAATGGTCAAGTAATTATGATACGGGATTAACACAAGGGTGATCCTAATGCCTCTTATCGTGTAGTAAATCCTACTACACGAATGTAGTCTCACTAGCGGTCTCGGGATGCATCACTAACGCAAGTTCTAGAATCTAAATACTACCGGTACACTCATAAGCACTAATAGTAAATGCTTTTCCTATCAAATCTAAAGGCGAACCTCACATATTTGGGTGGAAAATTTTTCTGGAAGTACGGTTATGTGCTAGTCATACAATCTCCTATCCATGAGACGCTTGCTATGGCTAAAGTTTCACTCCTAAATGTTGTAAAAAAATTTAAATTTGGCGCTAAAATTGCACTAACAAGTATTTCTCATAGTTTTATTACACATCTACTATTAAACAAACAAACTCAAGCGAAAGTGTATCTGTAAGGTATCATCATTTTACCCTCCCCTTACACTTAAGATGAACATTGTCCCCAATGTTCAAGTAAAGAATGTAAAAGTGAAATAAGTAAAACAAATGAAATCAAATACTCCCTTGATTCGCTCGGTATGGATAATAAGGTGGCCAGGTTAAATCTTCCTCCAATAAAATGAACAATCAAAGCTTCCCTTCCAGAATAATAAATCATCTTCTTGTCATACATAACCTGTAAATCCTGAGAAAACAAACAAAGCAACCTCGCATAAAATTGGCGGCAATCTACATAAGTTACTAAATCCTAGAAAACAAAGTAAGATATAATGCTTGTGGAATGAAGTTTGCAGATTTCCTGGAGATTATAAAACTTAATAATTCAACAAAAACTTGAAGACTCCGTTAGAAAAACAAAACTGGTAAAATTTCCAGATTTTTACACGTGACACCGTCAAGAGCAAGCTCATGACGCCGTCAGAAGTGACCTGCAGAAATTCTTATGTTAAGTTTCCGGAAAATTTCTGGAAAAACTTGGTCCTACTTCCTGGAAAATCCTGCAAAACTTCATTATGACTCAATACAAACATTTGACTCTAACAAATACGAATATACATGTTCACTTAATATTGTGGAGAATCATGATCGGTTTGTTTCTTAAAAACATATTTGGGGTTTCCCCTTACACTTATCTTTTTCAAAAATACCTTTAGGTGAAGTTAAGACTAGGCCAAAACAACAAAGTAAAGTATTTCCACTTTTTAGTTTAGAAACATGATCTACCAACAATAAAAGTAAAGCATGCATACGGAAGCAAATAACAAACAAACAAAATAAAATCACACAAAATCATGGGTTGCCTCCCAAGAAGCGCTTTTCTTTATTTACGAGTCTTGTAGCTAGACTCAAGGTCATGGGTTACTACGTGACCTCATCATTGGTTTCACTCTCTAGGTCATCTTCTAAACCAGTTTTGTATTCCGGACCTAGTTGCAAGCATTCTTTGTAGAAACCAAGCATCCTGTTCTTTACATACTCAACTCATCTACGTCTATCCTCATCATTCCTGTAATAAGCCACTTGCTTGTGTTCCTTTTCTATATTAGAGAGAAGGCGGTATTGTTCAATTTTGTAGGGCATTTGGTAGGCAATCTCATCATTCTCTTACTTGAATCTAACTATCCCTAAAGTCGGATCATAACTCATCCTAATGACCTCAACAAATGGTTTTCCGAATATTATTTGGCTTAGGCAATCATCTATCACCGGACGAGTGTCTTCCATGATCATAAAATCGATCTCATAAGTAAAATTACCTATAATCACATGCAATCCCTTCACTCTCCCTACAAAATTACTTATCAAATTCCTATTGGGCATCATCCTAAAATCAAGTTGCTTCTTCATTACCCAATTGTAATAAGTCCTAGTCATGATGTTTACGGGAGATCTAGGATCGATATAAGCTTTCCATATATGCATATGCCCAATGTTGCATGGTATGTTGATGTTAGAGGGGTCTCCCATTTTGATAAGGGGTGTGCCAAGGATATATGGTCTCTCGGGACTATCGAATAAATCCTTATGGTATTCCCGTTCTTCCTTGGTGGGCAACTTATCAAAGTACTTCTCTATAGTTTCTACTTCCTCTAACCCCTTTTCCTTATTAACCTCAACTTCCCTACTTTCATCCCTAGTTTCGGTTTCTACTCCAACTTCATCCTTGTCACATATTAACCTCAACTTCCCTACTTTCATCCTTATCTATTGGATTAATGGTGACAACATTGACAAAGTGGACATGTTTAGATGATGATGGATCCTTAATTTGGATTCCGTTATTGGTGTCCCTAGTGTCCTTCCTAGGTGTGGTTAACGCTTGGTTGTTGAGGGCTTTCAACAAGTTGTCTATCTTGTTGGTCATCTCCGTTTGTTGTTGGTTGAATTCGGTTTCAAACCTAGATATGCGAGCTTCTTGAGATGCCATGAACTTAGACATCAATCCTGCAAGATTGTTGGTACTACCATAGTTGTTAGAAGGATTGTTGTTGAAAGTACGGTTGGAGAGTGGACCGTTTGGTTGGTACCGATTAGGCGGATTGGAAGAATTGGGTTGATTTTGTTTCCACCTAAGGTTTGGGTGATTTTTCCAAGAGGGGTTGTATGAATCACCGTAAGGGTTTGGCTCGGGTTTGAAAGTGTACCACTTATCTCCCGCTTCGTCGGTACGCGAGGATGCGTAGTCCGCAAAAGTTGTTCTGGGGAGTTCCACACAATCACGATTGTCATGGGGACCACTACATAATTCGCATGAAGAAGCGATTTTGTTCACTTGGCTTGAAGGCTTAGGAGCTTCGTAAGATTTCATGAGAAACTTGACTTGGTCCACAAGTTCCATGATCCTACGGTCGGGAGTGCTAGAGTTGTTCGAAGGCAGAGATATTGCCTTGACCGTTTTGGTCAAATCACGGGGATCATTCCAACTTTCGTTGTCATAGAGAGCAAGATCTTCTATGAGTTCCCATGATTGTTCCGCACTTAGATCACGTAGCTTACCACCGGCCGATTGGTTAATGGCTCACCTCGTGAAGAGATCGATATGGTCATAAAAAATTTGGACTTGGAGCCAAAGATCTATGCCATGATGAGGGATTTTTTGGAGTAAGTCCTTGAAATGAGTCCATGCTTCATAAAGAGATTCATTTTGACGTTGTTGGAACATCAAGATGTCATTTCTAAGCTTAGTAGTTCTCCCCGGTGGGAAAAATTGAGCAAGGAAACGAGTGGTGAGATCATCCCATGTGGTGATGGATTCCGCGGGTAAACGCTCAAGCCATTGACTAGCTTGATCCCGTAGAGAGAATTGGAATAGGCGTAATCGGGTTGTCTCTCTAGTTTCAACATCTAGGTCTATGGAGTCTATGATTTTAAGGAAGTCCTTAAGATGTTGGTTTGGATCTTCGGAACGAAGTCCATGGAATGCACATCCGCTTTGCACCAACCGGATGGTGTCGGATCGTAAGGGAGTCACATTGGTTCCGGTTAGCTCAATGGTGTTTCGGTAGCCTTGGTAGCTAGGTCGGGAATACTCTCCTAAGGTTCGGGGCCTAAGAGATTCAAGTGGTGGGTTTTGTTGTGGTGGGATGACGGGTTCAAAGATGTTCCCATCGTCCATGATGTCGGGTGGTGAAGAATTACGAACAAAAACACAAAGAAATAAGATACACTAAAGAGAACCTAAAAATAAAAATAAAATCTTACTAGAAAGGAATCTAGCAAGTAGACCTAATAAAAAGAGATTCTAACCTAGACAATAACTATTCCCCGGCAGCGGCGCCAAAAACTTGATGCGTAGGGATTGCACCAGGCTTTACCTCTCAAGGGATCTCGAGAAGCGTACTACCCCTGATGAGTGTCTAAATACTCATCATTTTATACCCATCTGATCTGCAAAAACAGTTAAAAAACACACAGAAACACCACATAATACTACAAATATCTTTGAAATGTGTTTTTATATGTTTCAGGTGCAAAAGGACTGAAAACAGAGAAAAACGGGCAAACTTTAAACAATTGGCAAAATCAGTCCCTGAACTTTCAAGAATTGTCAGAAATGGTCCCCGGGAAAATAATTTTGAAGAAAAGTCAACAAACAGTCCCCCAGGAATCATGAAATGACAAATTTTACCCTTGAAGTTCAAAATTGCACAAATGGCAAAACAGGTCCCTAAAGTTTCAAACTTGACAATTTTAGTCCCTAAAAATTTATTTTGGAAGAAAAAGCTTAACAATGGTCCTTGGGAAATCAAGAATTATCACAATTGGTCCTTTGGTGGAAAATTTGAGGAATTTACAAATTTGGTCCCTGAAGTTTCAAATATGGCAAAAATAGTCCTTGGAATTTTAAAACATAGAAATTATCAAATAAGGTCCTTGTACTATTTAATATTGGCAAATTATATCCTTTTGATAACTTTGGGAAAATTACATTTCAGTCCCTCGAATTTTAGAAAATTACATTTTAGGTCCTTAAGGTTATTACAATTACAAAACAAATGGACCTATTATTTTTCAAGTCCAATTTCTAAAATCCAAACCACCAAAAATAAAACCTGGTCCAAATCTAATTCCCAGCCCAAGTACAACAAGCCCAAAACCAACCCATTGATATTAAACGCGTTGACCCGCGTTGACCCTTCCCCAACCTCCACTCCACCTCCTTCCTGCTACTCCATACACCACCACTCCACATCACCCTACCACCACTAGTTCACCAATCCACCTCATTGTCTCCCTGTCACTCCCAAAACCAAAACCCATCCCCTGGGTTTTCACCAGGGGATGCCACGTACCAAACCTACACCACTTTCCTCCCCTACAACTGCAACCTGACACCACCACCATCCTTAGTCTATCCCTACACTCCAATATGTCCCCCTTCATCATCACAACTTCCTAAGATGCATTAAATGCACTGAAACAACTCCAAGTTACCTGTGATACTTTTGGCGCCAAAATCAACTTAAACGGCTCTGATCAAATTGGAGCAATTCAAAGGCTAAAATGTGGTGGGATAGTTTCAGAAGGACACGTGGAACAATTTTGAAGTCTATAAAAGAAAGAGGAAGCAGAGTGGAAGATTATTAGTTTTAGCTTGAGAGTAGTTTAATCGTAGGTAGTAATTTTCCCTTTTTCAGTTGTAATTTTAGCCAATCAAATGTTGTACTCAGTTTAATTAATGCAATGAAAACTTTATTTAACCTTTAATCTCAGTCTTCTTCATTAAATTCATAATTAGCAAAATTCAAGTGAAATTGACAAATTCATTTGAGTTTTGTTAATTGTTGTTATTTCAGTTTATTTAAGCTCAATTCAGTTCCCTTATAAGCTTTTTAAAGCTTTGGTTCCATTTAGAGGACTCTCAGTTAGTTTACATTAAATACTAAAAAATCAAAGAAAAATAGAAAATAAAATAAAAATTCAGTTTCAATGAAGAACTAAGCAAGGAGCATTGCATATGTTGGATGGCAATGGTTTTAGAGCTTCATGGGAAGCCATAGGTTGGGTTCTATTGGCATATGTACCTTGTTCTCAGTTTAGATTCCATTGTAAGCCTTTTACTCATAATTTGCATTTTACTATATAAGCAAGTTCTGTGTTTAAATCTTTGTGTTTTTATGTTTATGTGGTATAATTAAGTATAATTATTAGTTAAAATTGATTGCTTGTTCTTTATATTTCATAGTTGCTTTGAAATTCATTTTAACATTCAAAGTTAGTATTGTAGTGATTCATAGTTAATGGATGTTACCAGTAGTGTTTTATGCTCAATTAAGTTCATATAATCATAATTTCACTGTTGGAATCAATTTCATGGACTTAATCTCAGTAAACATTTGAAAAGCTCATTTTGACATTTTTTAAGGAGTGTTTGGATGTATCTGTCTACCTGAGTTAAAGGATGATTGAGTTGTTGTTTCTTGCTGTTACTTGTCACACTAGGCCATATTAGTGCAAGCAAACTATAAAAACCTGTGGTTAACTGATAAAAAGTCAAAACTTCCTTTATTTTCAATTTATCTGTCAACTGTGAGGGATTTTGATTGCATCATGCTCATTTTAAGTTTAGAAGTAGTAGTTTCTGCTTAATTTAGTCTTATAATAGTTTTTTATTTCATTTTTAGTAGCTTAGGATCAATCTAATCTCAAATAAGTCAAAGTTAGTGTATTACTTAAAAGTCAACATTTTATAGTTAAACAGTTTTTTTGCAAAACTTGCTAGAATTTTCATGTTTTCATTAATTAGTTTTAGCTTGTGAGCTTCTGGATTCTTAAAGTTTAGAAGCTCAAATTTATTGTCCTTATTTTATCTTATTTTCTAGAATTTTTCTATGGCTTATTTTGGTGCTCAAAACAGCCTGCAGGGCATGCTTATGCCCTGCACCACAGATTCTGTCCCAAATAGCTATTTTCAATAAACTCCCTAGAGCTTATTAGTGGACCCCAGGGTTTGATTATTGGCTTACTAGAAAGCCCCCCAGTTCATCTTGTTAGATCAAGTTTCATCTTGATCCCTTGATCACTCTTGTGGGACCCACAATGGCCTGCAGTTAGCTCTTGAGGCCTGTGTGGATCTGTGGGATTTTTAGATTTGCTTATTTCAGATTTTTAACTTATAGCTTGTTCTTTTCTCTTTTCTCTGGCTTCATTTAAGCTCATCAAAGCTGTTTATAGCTTATTTTCCAACTTTTGTTCACTGTGTAGCTTATAGTGAGCTTTGTTAAGCTTAAAATCCTTTTAAACTTATAAAAGTCTTCACTGTTAAGCTCTTTAGCTTATATAGAGCTTATTGTGTTGATTTAAAAAAGTTGTTTTTATAAAAATTGCTTATTTTCATTGTTAATATAGTTTTGTAAAATAAAAAATCAAAAATAAAAATAATTAAAAAAAATGGGGTTAAGTGGGATTCGAACCTGGGTCATACGGGAAGCATACATGCACAACATCACAACACACTACCAACTGCCCTTGGGTCTTTTCTCATTATAACCTTACAAAATCTAGTATTTATATACCACCTAGCCTTTTTAGCTTATTCTTGCTTATTAGCTTAATCAACTGCTTATTTATAATCCTTCTCAGATTTTCAAATTTTTTATAAGTTTCTGCTAGTATTAAGTATTTAAATAAAAAATTTCATATTTTTATAAATTAGTTTAGTATTTATTATAATTAAAATAGTTTAATTAGGTATTAAATAAATAATAAGTAATTAATTTTTAAAATAGCTTATTTATAGATTTTATAAACTTTTTATATTTTTTATAGATTCCTGTGATGGTTAAGTAGGTTTATAAAAAGTTTTATAATTTTATAAATTAGTTTAGTATTTATTATAATTAAAATTAGTTTAAATAGTTTAATTAAGTTTAAATAGTTTTTAATTAATAAAAATTAATTAAATAGTCATAAAAATAAATTTTAATTTTCCAATAATTTTATTTTATCATTTGAATTCCAAAAATATAATTTTCACATCCGTGGGATTTATATTGGACAGAATTCACGTTTAGTTTCGTACGTTTATGTTTATTTAAATTTAAACCTACATTGTTATTTCTTTTACATTTTTAGGTTTTCTTAAACTTTTATTAGTAATTATAAAATAAATATTTTAAGTCTGTTTAATTTGCATTTAAGCCCCTAAGGCATGCAAATTCCTACTATAGTTAAATTGTGTTTTGTTTCGTACGTTTACGTAGAATTAAATTAGACGTACGCGTTTTTAAGTTTTTAAACGTTTTTAGATATCTAGCTTTCATGTAATCACGCTTATAGCTTATTTAAGCTATTTTGTCTTATAAAACCTTAGTGTAATCACTCACACATACTTTTATCCATTTCATGTTCATAATCAACTGATCACAAACCCGTTTTTGTACCATCACACCTCGTCGGGACATAACGACCCGGGGAAACACTGTACTTCCGCAGAGATTGATTCTAGGCTGTTTGACCTTGTTGACCATCACCTGGTCAATTAGGTTGACCGTTTGGGACCAATCAAAATTTGGGAAGCATACATGCACAACATCACAACACACTCTTTTCTCATTATAACCTTACAAAATCTAGTATTTATATACCACCTAGCCTTTTTAGCTTATTAGCTTAATCAACTGCTTATTTATAATCCTTTTCAGATTTTCAAATTTTTTATAAGTTTCTGCTAGTATTAAGTATTTACATAAAAAATTTCATATTTTTATAAATTAGTTTAGTATTTATTATAATTAAAATAGTTTAATTAGGTATTAAATAAATAATAAGTAATTAATTTTTAAAATAGCTTGTTTATAAATTTTATAAACTTTTTATATTTTTTATAGATTCCTGTGACGGTTAAGTAGGTTTATAAAAAGTTTTATAATTTTATAAATTAGTTTAGTATTTATTATAATTAAAATTAGTTTAAATAGTTTTTAATTAATAAAAATTAATTAAATAGTCATAAAAATAAATTTTAATTTTCCAATAATTTTATTTTATCATTTGAATTCCAAAAATATAATTTTCACATCCGTGGGATTTATATTGGACAGAATTCACGTTTAGTTTCGTACGTTTACGTTTATTTAAATTTAAACGTACATTGTTATTTCTTTTATATTTTTAGGTTTTCTTAAACTTTTATTAGTAATTATAAAATAAATATTTTAAGTCTGTTTAATTTGCATTTAAGCCCCTAAGGCGTGCAAATTCCTACTATAGTTAAATTGTGTTTTGTTTCGTACGTTTACGTAGAATTAAATTAGACGTACGCGTTTTTAAGTTTTTAAACGTTTTTAGATATCTAGCTTTCATGTAATCACTCACACATACTTTTATTCCATTGTAAGCCTTTTAACTAATAGTTACACTTAATTATACCACATAAACATAAAAACACAAAGATTTAAACACAGAACTTGCTTATATTGTAAAATACAAATTATGAGTAAAAGGCTTACAATGGAATCCAAACTGAGAACAAGGTACATATGCCAATAGAACCCAACCTATGGCTTCCCATGAAGCTCTAAAACCATTGCCATCCAACATATGCAATGCTCCTTGCTTGATTCTTCATTGAAACTGAATTTTTATTTTATTTTCTATTTTTCTTTGATTTTTTAGTATTTAATGTAAACTAACTGAGAGTCCTCTAAATGGAACCAAAGCTTTAAAAAGCTTATAAGGGAACTGAATTGAGCTTAAACAAACTGAAATAACAACAATTAACAAAACTCAAATGAATTTGTCAATTTCACTTGAATTTTGCTAATTATGAATTTAATGAAGAAGACTGAGATTAAAGGTTAAATAAAGTTTTCATTGCATTAATTAAACTGAGTACAACATTTGATTGGCTAAAATTACAACTGAAAAAGGGAAAATTACTACCTACGATTAAACTACTCTCAAGCTAAAACTAATAATCTTCCACTCTACTTCCTCTTTCTTTTATAGACATCAAAATTGTTCCACGTGTCCTTCTGAAACTATCCCACCACATTTTAGCCTTTGAATTGCTCCAATTTGATCAGAGCCGTTTAAGTTGATTTTGGCGCCAAAAGTATCACAGGTAACTTGGAGTTGTTTCAGTGCATTTAATGCATCTTAGGAAGTTGTGATGATGAAGGGGGACATATTGGAGTGTAGGGATGGACTAAGGATGGTGGTGGTGTCAGGTTGCAGTTGTAGGGGAGGAAAGTGGTGTAGGTTTGGTACGTGGCATCCCCTAGTGAAAACCCAGGGGATGGGTTTTGGTTTTGGGAGTGACAGGGACACAAAGAAATAAGATAGACTAAAGAGAACCTAAAAATAAAAATAAAATCTTACTAGAAAGGAATCTAGCAAGTAGACCTAATAAAAAGAGATTCTAACTTAGACAATAACTATTCCCCGGCAGCGGCGCCAAAAACTTGATGCGTAGGGATTGCACCAGGCTTTACCTCTCAAGGGATCTCGAGAAGCTTACAATCCCCACCAGGCAGTGTACCTGATCGTTGTAGTATAGTATAGTGACAAGTACCGGGGGATTGATCGTTCAGCTAGGAATAGTGTCGCTAGGATTAGAAAACCTAAATACTAGTTCTAAAGATGAGAGATGATTCTTTTTGTATTTTTTATATTTTTAAGAAAGCAAATTAAAATCTCGGGTTTGAAGGATTTGGGCGGAATTAGTTGCTAGTCAACTAACCCAATACTAAAGATGCAATCAAAATGAAATACTAAAACTGAAAATAAACTATATTAAACTAAGGTTGTGAGCAATAAGTAGAGAAATGTGTTTACTTAGATTTCACTACTCCCTAGATATCTTTTACACGTTAATTACTTGTTATAGTTGCGTGGATGACGGATTGTATTCCTTAATACCATTCATTGGGTGGCGTACTTAACTCCCCAATCCTTTGAGTGCCTACTTCACTCCTATGTCGAGTCGGCTAAGAAGCTCCTAACATGGGATCCTTAGAAATTACTCATGCATTAAATACAACCAATAAAACCTAGTACACATTGGTTCATGTTTCCTAAGACGTTCAAGCATGTTACCAGTTAGAGATCTGCCAGTTTTCTTAAGCCTAACATTGAAATCATTCATCCAATACAACCATAAACAAGTAATCAACACATAATCAACATCTAGGTTTCATTAGATCTAAGCAAACACAAGATAAATCTAGCCTAGCATGGTGGAATCAAGACAAGCACAAGATATAGACAACCAACACATAGACATATTGATTGAATTAAAAGAATACTTATCTCAATAACACATGTAAGGATTCAAGGGCTAAAAACCCTTGAAAAATCTGTAAAATATGTATATGGTTCGGTCTTAGGGTTTCTTCAAACTTGTTCCTCTTAATGAATGAAAATTAGAAAACTATATATAGATATTAGAGGTTGACGGCGTCAAGAACAACCTTGTCACGCCGTCATCTCGCCGCCTGATACGTGGGAATCTCACCAGGCTTTACCTCTCAAGGGATCTCGATAAGCTTACAACCCCCACCAGGCAGTGTACCTGATCGTTGTAGTATAGTATAGTGACAAGTACCGGGGGATTGATTGTTCAGCTAGGAATAGTGTTGCTAGGATTAGAAAACCTAAATACTAGTTCTAAAGTGTAGGGTTGATTATTTTTTTTATTTTTTTAGAAAGCAAGTAAAAATCTTGGGTTTGAAGGATTTGGGCGGAATTAGTTGCTAGTCAACTAACCCAATACTAAAGATGCAATCAAAATAAATACTAGAAATGAAAATAAACTAAATTAAACTAAGGTTGTGAGCAATAACTAGAGAAGTTGTGTTTACTTAGATTTCACTACTCCCTAGATATCTTTTACACGATAATTACTTGTTATAGTTGCGTGGATGACGGATTGTATTCCTTAATACCATTCATGGGGTGACGCACTTAATTCCCCAATCCTATGAGTGCCTACTTCACTCCTATGTCGAGCCGGCTAAGAAGCTCCTAACATGGGATCATTAGAATTTACTCATGCATTAAATACAACCAATAAAACCTAGTGCACGTCAGTTCATGTTTCCTAAGACGTTCAAGCATGTTACCATTTGGATATCTACCAATTTTCTTAAGCCTAACATCGAAATCATTCATCCAATACAACAATAAACAAGTAATCAACACATAATTAACATCTAGGTTTCATTAGATCCAAGCAAACACAAGATAGATCTAGCCTAGCATGATGGAATTAAGACAAGAACAAGATATAGACAACCAACACATAGACATATTGATTGAATTAAAAGAACACTTATCTCAATTACACATGAAAGGGTTCAAGGGCTGAGAACCCTTGAAATACCTGTAAAATTCGTACTAAATTCGGCCTTAGGGTTTCTCCAAAACTTCTTTTTTTTATGTGTAAAAATTAGAAAACTATATATAGGAAATAGGATCTGACGGCGTCAAGACAAAATCGGAGACGCCTTCATCTCGCCGCCAAAATACTTCTCGGACTGCCTTGATCTACTTTTGACGCCTTCATGTGTTATGTGTTTCCAGGCCGTCATGCATTTTACTCTTGACGCCCTACTTCATGAAGCCTTCAATTCTGTACTGGGTCGTCATGGAAATTACTCTTGATGCCGTCAGAAATTCCTTCTTGACGCCGTCACCTACTGTTCCCAGCAAGGAAAATTAAGACTTTGGCTTTTTCTTCACTTTTATGCTCCAAAAACGTCCGAATTGCTTCCTTTTCCAGATTTCTCTCCCAAAGTACCTAAAATCACAAAAGGAACGATTTAGGGCAATATTTGATCAAATAAATTCAATTCCGGGCTTAAATGACCCCCTAAAAGTGTTTCCAAGTGTCTCAAGAGTACCAAGTTCCCTTCCTCAAATGGTACATGATTTTCTGCGGGTTGAGTATGTTCAAATTCGACCTGAACCTTATTGCTTTTGCTTCTTTCATATTTAGCCTCCTTATAGCTTTTGATTCTTGCCTCCCATGCAAGAATTTTATTCTGAACACGAATGGGTGTCGTGTCAATGTTGTTTTTGATCTTTCTCCAACTCAAATTCTCATGCCCACTTCGCGGAGTCATGGGGAAGCTAATATTTCTTTTTCCAGATTTAAGCTCAATCTTCCTACCTTCATACTTAATGACAGCCCTAGCGGTGGCGAGGAATGGTGCCCCAAGGATTATTGGCATGCATCCATCTCCTTTATCATCGATGATCATAAAATCAACGGGGTACATGAACCCTACGACATTAACTAATACATCTTCTGCGATTCCAAGGGGGTATACGTACGAGTGTCCAGCGAGGGACAACCTAACACGAGTAGGGACTGGCATTTTTGACATTAGTTGGATGTAAATAGTTAGGGGCATAAGATTTACTTCCGATCCTTGGTCGGCGAAAGCACTAAGATATTTCAAATCCCCGATGCTAGTTGGTATCTCAAAGTTCCCACACGCTATCTGCTTAGTAGCCACTTTTTGTACCAATAGCCTCTCGAATACTGATCCCCCAGGTAACATATCATACTCATCTTTTACCTTTTCCTCTTTCTCAGAACCCTGTTTGGAAGGTTGGTTACGCCCGTCACCCTTAATCCAATTTGTTATGGTGTTTTCGTTTATATCATGTTTCAGGTATTGACTCAAGGGTTGGGATTTTGGTGGTTTCTCTAAGGTCTGTTTAGTAGGGGTTTCAACCTTCTTGTTATCCTTGTGGACAATTGTGATGGAATTAACAAATTGGGTAGTGGGAGTGGCGCTTTCTTTCCTTAGTAGCATTCTTTCGGGGGTTCTCTGGTTGGCATACTCCTCTAATAGACTCATCATCTCATTCATTTTCTCCTGCATCTCCTCTTTTTGCTTATAAACTGCTTCCTCGAATCTAGCAAGCCGATCTGAGTGAGTTGCCATATATTCTTTCATCCTAGCTTCAAACTCCGAGCTAAGCTCCTCGGGAGGGGAACAAGGTGGGGCATAGTTTTGAAAAGTCTCGACATTTTCTCTAGAGGGTGACTCAGATAATGGTGCTGAAGTTGGTTTCGAGACAGAATTGATAGTAGCCCGTCTAGGACTTAAAGGTCCCCTTTGCCTTTCCTCAAAATAGTCAACTTTTGCCTCGAGTTTGCATAGGAGTTCATCGGGGATTTCGGTGGTTCCTCCAGATGTTGAGACTGCATTGATGGCCGCTTTTATTGTATGATTAAACTCCCACATCTCATGATTATCAGCGGCGAGCTCCTCGATAATCGCTAGGACTCCTCGGCGTTCTTATCACGCAGTTTACCTCCCGCGGCCCTATCGATTGTGAGCTTAGTGTGATAGTCAACATGGTCGTAGAAAATCTGGACTAATAACCAAAGATTTATACCATGATGAGGGACCTTATGGAGGAGATCCTTAAAACGGGCCCATGCTTCGTAGAAAGTTTCACCCTGATGTTGTTCAAACATCAAAATGTCATTTCTAAGCATTGCAGTCTTCCCCGGTGGGAAGAATTGAGTAAGGAAGCGATTGGTGAGATTATCCCATGTGGTGATAGATCCCGCGGGTAAACGCTCAAGCCATTGACTAGCTTGATCCCGTAGAGAGAATTGGAATAGGCGTAATCGGGTTGTCTCTCTAGTTTCAACATCTAGGTCTATGGAGTCTACGATTTTAAGGAAGTCCTTAAGATGTTGGTTTGGATCTTCGGAACGAAGTCCATGGAATGCACATCCGCTTTGCACCAACCGGATGGTGTCGGATCGCAAGGGGGTCACATTGGCTCCGGTGAGCTCAATGGTGTTTCGGTAGCCTTGGTGGCTAGGTCGGGAATACTCTCCTAAGGTTCGGGGCCTAAGAGGTTCTAGTGGTGGGTTTTGTTGTGGTGGGATGACGGGTTCAAAGATGTTCCCATCGTCCATGATGTCGGGTGGTGAAGAGTTACGAACAAAGACACAAAGAAATAAGATAGACTAAAGAAATCCTAAAAATAAAAATAAAATCTTACTAGAAAGGAATCAAGCAAGTAGACCTAATAAAAAGAGATTCTAACCTAGACAATAACTATTTCCCCGGGCTGCGGCGCCAAAAACTTGATACGTGGGAATCACACCAGGCTTTACCTCTCAAGGGATCTCGAGAAGCTTACAACCCCCACCAGGCAGTGTACCTGACCGTTGTAGTATAGTATAGTGACAAGTACCGGGGGATTGATCGTTCAGCTAGGAATAGTGTCGCTAGGATTAGAAAACCTAAATACTAGTTCTAAAGATGAGGGATGATTGTTTTTGTATTTTTATATTTTTTTAGAAAGCAAGTAAAAATCTCGGGTTTGAAGGATTTGGGCGGAATTAGTTGCTAGTCAACTAACCCAATACTAAAGATGCAATCAAAATAAAATACTAGAAATGAAAATAAACTAAATTAAACTAAGGTTGTAAGCAATAAGTGGAGAAGTTGTGTTTACTTAGATTTCACTACTCCCTATATATCTTTTACATGTTAATTACTTGTTATAGTTGCGTGGATGACGGATTGTATTCCTTAATACCATTCATGGGGTGGCGCACTTAATTCCCCAATCCTATGAGTGCCTACTTCACTCCTATGTCGAGCCGGCTAAGAAGCTCCTAACATGGGATCATTAGAATTTACTCATGCATTAAATACAACCAATAAAACCTAGTGCACGTCAGTTCATGTTTCCTACGACGTTCAAGCATGTTACCATTTGGAGATCTACCAGTTTTCTTAAGCCTAACATCGAAATCATTCATCCAATACAACCATAAACAAGTAATCAACACATAATTAACATCTAGGTTTCATTAGATCCAAGCAAACACAAGATATATCTAGCCTAGCATGATGGAATTAAGACAAGAACAAGATATAGACAACCAACACATAGATATATTGATTGAATTAAAAGAACACTTATCTCAATTACACATGAAAGGGTTCAAGGGCTGAGAACCCTTGAAAAACCTGTAGAATTCGTACTAAATTCGGCCTTAGGGTTTCTCAAAAACTTTTTTTTTTTATGTGTAAAAATTAGAAAACTATATATAGGAAATAGGGTCTGACGGCGTCAAGACAAAATCGGTGACGCCGTCATCTCGCCGCCAAAATACTTCTCGGACTGCCTTGATCTACTTTTGACGCCGTCATGTGTTATGTGTTTCCAGGCCGTCATGCATTTTACTCTTGACGCCCTACATCGTGACGCCTTCAATTCTGTACTGGGTCATCATGGAAATTACCCTTGACGCCGTCAGAAATTCCTTCTTGACGCCGTCACCTACTGTTCCCAGCAAGGAAAATTAAGACTTTGGCGTTTTCTTCACTTTTATGCTCCAAAAACGTCCGAATTGATTCCTTTTCCAGATTTCTCTCCCAAAGTACCTAAAATCACAAAAGGAACGATTTAGGGCAATATTTGATCAAATAAATTCAATTCTGGGCTTAAATGACCCCCTGAAAGTGGTTAATTTTTCGCCTCATCACCGCCAAAAGAATCCTCGAACTGCCTTGATCTACATCTGACGCTGTCATGTTATCCACTTTTCCAGGCCGTCACACTTTTAACTCTTGACGCTCTACCTTGTGACGCCGTCATTTCTGTACTGGGTCGTCATGATCTTTACTCTTGACACCGTCAGGAAAATACTCTTGACGCCGTCACACACTGTTCCCAGCTTGGAAAATTATGTCTTTGGCATTTTCTTCACTTTTATGCTCCAAAAACGTCCGAATTGCTTCCTTTTCCAGATTTCACTCCCAAAGTACCTAAAATCACAAAAGGAATGATTTAGGGCAATATTTGGTCAAATAAATTTAATTCCGGGCTTAAATGACCCCCTAAAAGTGGTTCATTTTTCACCTCATCAATGGCCCAGAACATTTTCTTTGTAATTGACCTGACGGCGTCACCAAGGTCGTCAAGGTCAAAATGTATGTGACGGCCCAGAGCTTAATTCCTTCTTGACAACGTCAAGATTGGATCTAGGCAATACGATCCTTAATTTGGTGGCGAGTTGATGGCGTCAGAAACTAAAACGTGGCGCCGTCAGGATGTATTATCTATATATATTTTTCCAATTTTTCATTGCAAAGTGTGGAACATTAGGAGAACTTTTGGGGAGCTTAAACCCTAGACGAATTTTCTGTAAAAATAAGGGCTTCAACCCTTGTTCCATCCATGCTTAATTGAAGATAAGTTTTCCAATAATCATACGATATGTCTATGTGTTGTGTGATTCTATCTTATGCTTGTCTTTCTTTTAACATGCTAGGTTAGGTTTTTATTGTGTTTGCTTAGATGTAGTGAAACCTAGATGTTGATTATTGGTTGATGGTTTGTTTATAATTGTTGTGGATGATTGTATTCGATGTTAGGCTTAAGAAAACTGGCAGACTTCCATTGGTAACTTGCTTGAACGTATTAAGAAACATGATCGGAAGTGTACTACGATTTTTGGTTGTATTTAATGCATAAGTGAATTCTAGTGATCCCATGTTAGGAGCTTTTAGTCGGCTCGGCATAGGAATGAAGTAGGAGCTTATAGAGTTAGAGAATATTGTACACGGCCCTACGACTAGTATTAAGGAATATAACCCGTCATCCATGCAATTGTAACAAGCTAATCAACCGGTAAAAGACATCTAGGGAGTAATGAAATCTAAGTAAACACATCTTTTCTCATTATTGTTTCCACCACATTAGTTATTTTCATTTTTTTTTATTTTATTTTGATTGCATCTTTAGTTACTTGGGTTAGTTGACTAGCAACTAATTCCGCCCACTCGTTCAAAACCCAAGATTTTACTTGTTTTTATAAAATATAAAAAAATACAAAAAGAATCATCCCTCACCTTTAGAACTAGTTTAGTAGGCTTTCTAATCCTAGCGAACACTATTCCTTAGTTGAACGATCAATCCCCCGGTACTTGTCACTATACTATACTACAACGATCAGGTACACTACTTGGCGGGGATTGCAAGCTTCTCAAGATCCCTTGAGAGGTAAAACATGTTGCGAGGGCGCAATCCCACATATCAGTACTCTAACTCACAAGTTTTCCTCCAAGGAATTGAAAGGATCCTGAGGTACTTTTTCTATCCATATTGCAGCCTGCATAGTCTGAGTCAGTGTACCCTTTGAGATCAAACCCTGAACATTTTGGGTAGTACAAACCAAGGTTTGGAGTCCTCTTTAGGTATCTCATGATTCTCTTGACAGCAGTAAGGTGAGATTCTTTTGGGTCAGACTGATATCTAGCATACAAGCATACTGCAAATTGTATATCAAGCCTTGAGGCAAGAAGATACATCAGTGACCCTATCATTCCTCTATATAGGGTTTGATTAACTGGTTTACCAGTGAGGTCAGGACCAAGGTTATTTGGAGGAACCATAGGAGTCTTTACTGAGGAGCAATCAGTGAGCTCATACTTCTTCAGTAGATTCCTAGTGTACTTTTCTTGACAAATGGATATGCCTTTGTCAGTCTGTTTGATTTGTAGTCCAAGAAAGTAAGTGAGTTCACCCATCATGCTCATTTCAAACTTTGTGGTCATCAGTTTTTCAAACTGTTTGCAAAGTGTGTAGTTTGTTGAGCCAAAGATATTGTCATCAACATATACATGGACAAGGATCATATCCCCCTTAGTTCTAGAGATAAACAAGGTGTTGTCTATCTTTCCTTTGACAAACTTGTTTTGCATCAGGAAAGCTGAAAGAGTTTCATACCATGCCCTAGGAGCTTGTTTAAGTCCATAAATAGCTTTGTTAAGCTTGCAGACATGGTTAGGAAATTCATTACTTTCAAACCTAGGAGGTTGTTGCACATAAACATCTTTCTTAAGGTTACCATTCAGGAAGGCACTTTTTACATCCATTTGGTAAACTTTAAAGTTCATGTATATTGCATATGCTAGGAAGATCCTGATGGCTTCCATTCTAGCAACAGGTGCAAAGGTTTCCTCATATTCAATACCTTTCTATTGATTAAATCCTTTTGCAACTAGCCCAGCCTTGTTTTTGATGACTGTTCCACTTTCATCGGTCTTGTTTTTGATGACCCATTTCATTCCAATGATATAAACACCATGGGGGCATTCAACTAGGGTCATGACTTTGTTTCTGTCAAATTGTTCTTGCTCATCTCTCATGGCTTGAACCCAACTTTCATGTTTCAGAGCTTCTTTGACATTCTTACGCTCTATGTCAGAGAGAAAGTCAGCATAGAGACATACATTGGCTAAGGCTGCCTTGAGTTTAGCAGCCATGCTTCTGGTAAGCATGCCTTCAGTAGGCTCACCAATGATATTCGTAAGTTCAATTGTTTTGGACTTTGTCTAGCTATCATGAGGTCTAGGATAGGAGTTAGAACTTGTAGAAGCATGATTTGGTGGTGGAGTGGGTTCTATCACTAAAGCTTGAGGTGCCTTGATGAGATGAAAAGTGTTACGCTTTTAAGGAGTCATTTAAGCCTTAAATCGTGATTATATGATCAAATATTGCCTTAAATCGTTCGCTTTGTCATTTTAGGTACTTTTGAGAGGAATTATGGAAAAGGAAGCATTTTGGACGTTTTTACATCATAAAGGTGAAGAAAATGACAAAGTCAATAATTCTAGCTGAAACAGTACCTGACGGCATCACACATTACCAGGTGACGGCGTCACTTGTTGATTAAGAGGTGGATAATTATTTTACACTTGACGGGCCATAAAGGAATTTTGAAGTTTAAACGTGATGGCGTCACGTTAATTCATCAAGGACGTCATGTGTTATTACAAAGAAAGATAGCCCAGAACCTTATTCAACCTAACGGCGTCAAGAGTGGATCTAAGCCATCAAGGAACCCTAAATACGGCGAGGTGATGGCGTTACGTCCCATAAGGTGACGCCGTTAAGTTATAAAATATATTTATACTTTTCTAATTTTCATTCATTGTGTGTGGAACTTTGGAGAGAAACTTAGGGTCGAACCCTAGTCGACTTTTGTAGCTATTTTGAGGTTTCCAAACCTCTTTTCTTCCATGTTTAATTGAAGATAAGTAATCTATCAATCATTCAATATGTCTATCTGTTGTTTGATCCTATCTTACGCTTGTCTTTCTTTTAACATGCTAGGCTAGGTTTGTTTGTGTTTGCTTAGATGTAATGAAACCTAGCTATTGATTATTGATTGATGGTTTGTTATTAATTGTTATTAGATAAATGATATCAATGTTAGGCTTAAGAAAACTGCCTAATCTCCTATTGGTAACTTGCTTGATGTCTTAAGAAACATGAATCAGATGTGTACTACGATTAATTGGTTGTGTTTAATGCATAAGAGAATATTAATGAGGCCATGATAGGATGCTTAACGTGTCGTCATAAGAAGATATAGGATCTTATAGAGTTGGGGAAGGACGTACACGCCCCCACGAATGGTATTAAGGAAAACAACCCGTCATCCACGCAATTGTAACAAACTAATCAATCAATAAAAGATAGCTAGGGAGTAGTGAAACCTAAGTAAACACGTTTGTCTCCTTATTAGAAGTTTCACACATTTATTTTCTTGTTATTATATTTTTATTTGCATTTGTAGTATTTGGTTAGTTAACTAGCAACTAATTCCGCCCACTCCTTCAAAACCGAGATTTTACTTGCTTTCCATTAATTATAAAAAAATGATACAAAAGAATCATCCCTCACCTCTAGACCTAGTGTAAATCATTTTCAATCCTAACTAACACTATTCCCTATGGAGAACGGTCAATCCCCTGGTACTTACCGCTACACTATACTACATCGGTCAGGTACGCTTTCCTGGCGGGGATTGTAAGCTTCTCAAGATCCCTTGAGAAGTAAAACTTTTGTGTAACAATTCAAATCGCATCATGCCTCAAGATTTTGATTTTCAGTTGCCTTCATATGAACAATTTGATTTGTGGGTTTCTGAACAATTGGTCAGTATAGGTAGTTTCACTGGGGACTTGTTGGGTTTCAATGAACTTACTGATGGTTGGTTGAGGAAGATTGTGTAGAATGATGTAGTACGAGATATCTGCATTAGCTTGGTATTGTATGGAGGGATAACTCTTAGGGTGGTATTCATCAGGAGGATATCTTGAAGAGTCATCAATACCAATTACTTCCACTGAGGAGTTTGAGAACCTGATGGATTCAGTGCTCTCATCAACAGTTATGTGAAAGGTTTCCTCAGTTTGTTGTCTCCTTGTCTTGTATACCCTGAAGGCTTTGGAGACAAGAGAGTATCCCAAGAAGTATCCATCATTAACTTTGTTATCAATTTTACCTTAGTGATTCTTATGGTTATGAATAAACACAGGACACCCAAATACATGAAAGTAACCGATGTCAGGAATCCTTCCTTTGAATATCTCATAAGGAGTCTTATTATGCCTTTTCATAATAATGGACCTATTCTGAGTATATCAAGCTGTTCTGACTGCCTTAGTCCAAAAGTGTTTTGAGAGAACTGAGCCATTCAACATTGTTCTTGCTGCCTCAATGAGTGTCCTATTCTTCCTTTCAGCTACTCCATTTTGTTTAGGAGTATAGGGAGAAGAGATCAGTTCTGAGAATTGCCTTTCTCATCACAAAAACACTCAAGATCATGGTTTTTGAACTCAATACCATTGTCAGTTCTTATTTGTTTAACTTTGACATCATTTTGATTTTCAATGTTTCTGAGAAAGGACATGATAGTATCAGCTGCCTGACTCTTTTTGGTCAAGAAGTAAACCCAAGTGTATCTTGAGTATTCATCTACAATGACAAGAGTATTCTTCTCCTGGGAGCAATCAACACAACTTCTTTGTTGGCATTAAATATGGTTCCTCTCTTATCATCAAACTGAACTATGTATTTAGCATCACATAGTTGATCACACAGATGAGATTGTACTTAAGACCATTAACATAAGCAATTCTATTAAAACCTATACGATTGTAGTTTACTGAACCATAACCTTCAGTGGGACATGATGAATTATCACCAAATACAACTTTGGGTCCTGGTTCTTCAACATATTTGTGCAGATAATTCTTTACACCAGTTATACTCTTTGAGCATCCACTGTCAAGATGCCAAACAGGACCCCTGGTATGTTTCAGCACAAATAGTAATCTGGGTTAGTTTTTCTTGTTAACCTACTACCTAGTGGGCTTGCCCCTCATGGCCCTTTTGAATTTAGCTACTGAGTTATGGTCAGAGGTAGAGTGTACTGAGCTTCCACAAGTTTTGCATTTGGAACTTGATGAAGACTCAGTAGACTGAGAGGTGTTGGAAGTATTTCCTCTTCTGGCCTGAATAACCTTGTCTAGTCCTGAATCATCATGGGAGGGATCTCCACATATTTTACAGCATGGGTACATCATACAATCATCTGGGAGATGATCATTGAAACCACAGTGAGGACATGGTAGGAAAGGCTTTGCCTTTAGTCTTTGTTTGGAGGGAGAGACATACTGATAGCCTTGTGTTTTGTAGTGTTTATGTGCATTCAGGGATGCAAGGTGAGATTTGTGTTCAGAGATCCTGTGGTTCTCTTGTTTGCATATCATACAAAACAATATTCTGTAGGAATTATCAGTGGTGTGATTTGTATAATTGCATAGTTCATATCTTAGTTGGGGTTGGGATGAGGGTTTTGGTTTTGAGAAACTTAAGGAGGTTGGTGGTTGTTGTTTAGGTTTTGACCCAGAAGGCTTTTTAGTGGACTCAATCTTTTCACTCAACTTCCTGACAAGTTCAACTAACTGATCATATTTTGAGTCAGTGCTGTCAGATTTTACTTCAGTGCAGACTGAAGGTATATGAGTTTCAGTAGGAACAGAGGTAGGTCTCTTCAGGATAGTTCTCCCTATACCTGATTTCTCTTTAGGAGAATGTGGTTGATAGATAGATGGCATAACGTCTGAACAAGATGTAGCTCCCTGAAGTGGTTTTAATGAAGGGAGTGGTGATTGGGAATCTGACTCAGACTCAGTGATGGACTCAGTGTGACTGGGCTCATCAATGACTCCAAGCATGTTTTTGATTGCCTGACTTTCAGGTTCCAAAATTTTCCCAGTATTGAAGTTAGGCAAAAAGGTGCCAGGATTGACTCTATTGACCCAGTCACTGGATTTAGGTTGCATTTCTTCATTGAAGGTTATGCTAGCAGGCAGAAAGGCCTTTTCACCATGACTCTCACCAGATGATTCAGTGAGTTGATTCTCTCCAAGAACAACTTTCTTGTTGCTAGGAAGGAGACTCATAGTTTCATAAAGCCCGTGGTTTTTCTTTGTCCATGTTTCTATGACAACCTTTTCTTTCTAAAGTTCTTCTTGAAGAGCATGATTTTGTTTAACAAGTTCAGAGTTTTGAATTTGTAGTGTGACACATTCAAGTTTAGCTTGTTTTAAGGCAAGGAGTTCATCCTTACACTGATTTAACTCAAAACTCAATTTGTTATATTTTGAAAACAAATTTAATCTTTGCTCTTCAACATAATTAAGATCAACATTAGTATAGTCTAAGTAAGATTTCCAATCAGAGTCATCATCCACAGAAAGTAAGATGTTTACATTCCTCATGGTGATGCTAACCCACTCTCCATTCCTTGCATGATTCTTTCCAACAACCAACTTGTTGTCTTCTAAGAGCGCCATCAGGGCACTGACATGAACTTCTTCATCATCATAAGACACTTCTTCCTCGTCACAATCAAAGGTTTCAGCAACAAGTCCTTTGTTTTTCTGTTGAGGTGGTTTGGAACCTTGAGGAGGCTGAGAGTTTGAGGGAGCTGACTCAAGAAAAGCAAGTTTGGCCTTGGCCTTTCTATATTTAGCTTCAAAATCCTTTTGAGGAAGTTTTTCAGAATTGTTTTGAAAAGACTGATTCGACTGAAGCATTTTTGGTTGGAACTTGCTAGTTCCTGAGAAAGAGTTGTTTCTTGAAAATTTGTAAGAGGGTTCTGAGGTGGTTTTTGAGAAACAGCCTTTTGCAAAATGCCCTTTTTTACTACAATTACAACATTCGGAGTTGTCATTTGCTTTTGCATTTGAAAAGTTTTTGTTCCTTTTGATAAACCATTTTGAGTTTGCAAAGAGTGCCCTTTCATGAAATTCAATTTGGAAGTCATTTAGGTACTCCTCACTGGTTCTTTCATCAACCTCATCATCTGATTCCTCTTGAAAATCCTGCACAACACCATTAGAATAGAAAGCAGTGGATATGGGTGAGGAGGTCAGGGTCTTTTTGGACTCTTGAGCTTTCTTAGATTCTGGGTATCTCCTTGAGATCAAGTTCTCATAGAGGAACTTTCCATAGATCTAAGGAAGCTTAAGATTTTGAAGGTGATTAGCATTTCTCAGACCCTGAGAGAAGTTTAACCACTTCTCAAGGAGACTGTTGACAAAGCCAACATTGATTTCATGCTTAGATAGGGTGACACCATCATTGGTTAGTTCATTGAGAAGGGTCTTATACCAAGTTTCAGGTCCATCCTGTTTTCCTTGGTATCTGAGGGACCTTCATAGCTATAAACCAAGTCAGTCCATGTCTGCTTGGCAGTTGGACAATTTATGACTGATTCCATTATATCGTCAGGAAGACATAATATAATGATGCTTTTTAGGTGTTGGTCTTGGTTGACTACCCTCCTCTCATCTGGGGTCCACTGAGCTTCATGTTTAGTTAAATCTTGGGAAGTTTTAGGGACATATGGACCATCATTAATAAGCTTAATGTAATAAGGTTCCATCCCAATCAAGTAGCAAAGCATGTGCTTTTTCCACTTGTTAAATTTACCAACTTCGAGTCTAGGAGCAGTAGCAGTATAACTTCCACCCTTTTTATCGACAAGTTCGGGCACATCAATGTTAGCCATGGTAGGATCTTGATTTTAAAAACTTTTAAGCACTCTGTTGTTTTAAAAGTTTTATAAACCAGAGGCTCTGATACCACTTGTTGGTCCTCTTTACTTGGTTAACATTAATTACAAGTTAAACTAACCAAGCTCCATGGCTTAAACAAAGATACAGTTGATTAACAATAAGTAAATAAAACGTAAGGATAAAAGACAAGGTATTTTTCAACGTTTAAATTTTATTAGAAGTTAATCAAAAGAATTATACCCAAGTGTTTGCAGAATAACACTTGGGATTGAAACGACAAGTATGGTATTGTTGGATCGATATACTCTGATCAAACTACTTTGTAGCTTGTAAGGTTTTAACAATCTTGAATAACTCAAAATAAATAATAATGAAACACTGATATTACTTTGTAAAGTATGAGGAATCTACTAACACAAAGCTAAGAAGAACTTTGAATTATATTAAAACCAACTTTGAACCTGCTTCTCTAAACACAGATTCACTAACAATCCCTAACTTATCTAATATCGTATTCTAGAAATCGCATTGTGAAACTCTAAAACTCATATGTCTAATACCATCCTAAGGCTCCTTTTATAGGCACAAGTAAAACCTTAAGTCAGTTTACAATACATACTTGAACGACAAGTAAACTATCCTTAACTAATTTTAGAACATTCTTATAATATTACATAATAATCCTTAACCAATATTGCATATTAGTCCTTGTTGTTAAAAGTACTTTGAATAATCTTCAATCACGAGTAGTACTTTGACCTTGAACAGCACTTTGACTATTTAGCAGTACTTTGACATAGCAGTACTTTGATCTTCCAGAAGTACTTTGATCTTCATATCCCAACAATCCTCCCCTAATTTGAATTCTACTTGCTTGATTTCAAGTTTCTTTGTTATCTTTGATCTTCAACATCTTTATCATCAAGAAAAATTGAATCTTTATCTCTCATCTGTCTTGTATGTCAAAGTGCTCTTTATCAACTTCAGATGATATCTTCACAGCAACTCAGCAGTATTTTGACAAAGTGTACATCAAATCTTTAAAGTTTCATACTATTCTCATCACTTCCAGATGTGTAAACTTCTGTGAGAGGTGAATTATTGAATTTTAATGGATTTTGATGTCTCTTTACCAAAGCTATTAACTCTGGAGTAGCCAATGTTTAGGTTAGAACAACCATGGCACATTGATAACCATATGATTTTTAGCAAATTATCAGCTATCAACGGATTTGATTAGTCTTTACCAAGAGCCATTTGCTTTTGGACTAGTTAGTTCTTTGATTAAAACCATGGTGAACTAATTACCATTAAATGGATTTTCCACAGCCTTTACCACAAGCCATTTTCTTGTGGGCTAGTCAACTCTTCACTTTTACAGATATGGTGAGTTGAACACCATACAATTTTTAGTAAATTGTCAACTAAAAACAGATTTAATTATCACATCAGAGTCGTACCCTCATGATGAGTCAAACTCTTTCTTGTCTGTTAAACATGGTGAGTTGATTACCATTTGCTGTGTAGTACAAGTGCTAACACCATGTATTACTCTCAAATCCTTTTATTGATATCATCTTATGCTTCAAAAACTTTTATTTTATTTTACAAAAAGCTTTTACTAGTTTTGTGCAGCAAGTAGTACTTTGATAAAGTACTGTTTGTCTTGCAGTACTTTGAGAAAAGTACTTTTTATCCAAAAAGATTTATATAATAAAGATCATACCAGTACTTATGCAATATCATCATCATCTGAAGTAGTCCATCTTATAAATAGCTTTATCACCATCAATGCTACTTCAGTTTCATTCTCAACCTCCATTCCATGATCCAACATCCTGAGCATAAGATCCCTTATCAGAGGATATCTTCTTTCTGCTAACATATGAACCATGGTACCATCTTCCATCTCAAATGAGTGTACCCCTGATGACTCAAAGAATCTCCATCTTGTTATCTCCCAGTTTTCTTGATCATTCCACAGAGTACCATTACTTGTTTCTTCAGTCTCCAAGATGGTTATTAAATCTCCCAATAGATTAATCCCACTCCAGTTGCTTCAATATTCTCATAGTAAGCCTACACTTGTAAGTACAAATTGTATAGATCTTCTCTATCTATCATGTGCAGTACATCCCACAGCATATTGAATACTGTAAAGCTTTCATCCTCTCTGTGAAAAATGAGATAATTTCCTTCAATTGATTCAACCACAGAGAATGAGATAATCTTAGACTTCTTTCCAGAGTCTTCTATTTTCTTAAAATTTTCAAAATCAACAACTCTGAAATAATTCTTCAGTTCATAAATTGTATCTGATCTGATCATTTTATGTCTCTTTGACAATTGATCATCCTGAATAGCTCTCTTTCTTTTTAACTTTCTTAACTCAGCTTGTTCTTTCATCAAATCTTCTAACTTCTTTTCTTTATCAACATCCATAGGCACAAAACTATCATGTACTCTCTTAATTGATTCTTGAACACTATCCTATAGTGCTTTTACTTCAAGATATCTTAGCCTTTGTATATTCTTAAATCCTTTTCCTTTCAAAAAGCTTATCATCTAATTTCTTTCTTGAGCTTTAGTCATTGGTCTTCTTGTTTCAGCAACTGGCTTTCTTGATTCTCTTAAATACTCATCATCATAAATAGCTTGTTGCTGTCTAGCAATCCCTTCATTCTTAGCTATTTCAAACTCTCTTAGCTGTGCTAGAGTGAACTTCTTTTTCTTCTTCTTGGTTACCTTCATAATCCCTTTTCCTTTATCTTTAGGATCTAAGTCTTCAGGTTCAGAAGAAGATTCTGAGACTTGTTGTGCTGGTTCAGAAATACTTATACCTCTTGGTCTATCCAAATTAAGCATTATCTGAGCTATTGTCTCATCATCACTAGCTGTATGCTCCTTGATTTCTTCTTGCTGAATTGGATTAGAAGGACCAGCTTCATTATTAAAAGTACTTGTAGAAGGTCCAGCTGTAGAAAGTCCAGCTTCATCAATATTCATTGCAGTAGTACCTTGAACGCCTTGATCCAAAGTACTTAGCACACCAGTACTTTGAACACCAGTACTTTAAGGATCAGTACTTTGAGCAGCAGTATTTTGAATGTTGTCACCTTGAACTCCAGTATCTTGCTCAACAGCTGATGAGTGCTCAAACACTCATCATTTTTGGTCTAATATGAACTGCAAAACATACAAAAACACTCAGTAATGCATCAAAATACTGAAAATATTTCATAATTGTGTTTTATATGTTTTAGATGCAAAATGAGCAAAAACAAATGAAAAACGCACAAAGTTTGCAAAATTGGCAGTTTTAGTCCCCCAACTTTCATAAAATTACAAATCTAGTCCCTGGATATTCAAAATATGGAAAATTATCACCAAAGGTCCTTTTGAAATCATAAATTGTCATATTTAGTCCTTTGGTGAAAAATTGGAAAAGTTTTGGAAATTTACGAAATTAGTCCCTGGAGTTTCAGATTTTGGCAGTTTTGGTCCCTGGTGGGATATTTTTGATGGAAAATCATTTTTTATCCTTGGAAAATAAAAATGTGGCAAATATGGTCCTTGGGTAAAATGTTTGAGAAAATTACATGTTTGGTCCCTGGACTTTGCAAAAATGACAAATTTGGTCCCCGGGCGTTTTATTTTGGAAAATTACATTTTTGGTTCTTGGTTTATTGAAGCTATGCATGAATGATCCCTTGTGACTACTTTGGGAATTTTACATTTTCAGTCCCTTGGTTTTTAAAATCTACAAAATTAGTCCTTGTGGTTTTTGCAAAATAAATAAACAAACAAACTAAACCACCCTAATCCATCCCATGGTTTGATCCAGCAACCACAACCCAAGCCCACCACAAAATCTGGCCCAAACCTAAAACTAATACACCCCTGGGCGTTGACCCCAGTCAAACTCACCCCTAACCCCCCAAACCCGTCCACTGTTCACCTCCATTATCTCCCCCCTAATTTCCAGTAACCTGGTCTCCCCCCTCCTCCACTGTACCACCCACTATCAATAAATACTCACCTACACCCTCACCTTCCCCCCTCCTCATTTATTGCTCACCAAACTCCACCAATTGCCCAATCTCAGTTTCCCGCCAAAAAGGTTTTAAAGGGCCTGGATCATCTCAAGCAATCCAACGGCCAAGAAAAGAGATGGGAAAGACTCAAGTCCTCACCAAGACTTATATAAGTCATGAAAAAGTGGAGCAGTTAGCAGTATGTAGTGTAGTTTAGTTGTAGCTTTAGTCTAGCTTGTCGTTCTTATGTAATTTTCCATTTTACTCATCAATATTAGTTTTTAAAGTGTAACTTCAATATTTCCAGTGTATTGTAAAAGTTTTCTAAATATAAATTATCATTTCCTTTGCAAACTCAGGTTTTACCATTTCTTAGTGAAAATTTCATTTAAGTTTAATGTTGTGGGAAGTTGTTAATTAGTGATCATTTATGTTCATTCAAGCTCATTTGAAAGGTTTTCAAGGTTTCTTAAGCATAAAAATCAGTTTTTATTCAGTTCTCTAAAATTATCAAAAATAAAAGAAAAATAAAAAGAAAATAAAAATCAGTGTGCAAGGTGATTGAAGGCAAGGAGCATGGTGAATGTTGGAATTATATGGTATTAGTACCTCAGGGAGGTTGTAGGTTGGGTTTGAATACTTGTCCTTGGTTTGGAAATCACATAACCTCACTATAAGCATTTTTCATAATGTTTGGTGATTCACTGTAGCATAGGTCATTTGGCACTCCTTGCAGTTCAGTTATGCTTAACTAAGTTAAAAAGATGTGTTAGATTCAGTTGTATGGTTTCAGATTTCATTTTGCTTTGTTAAAACCTTAACAGTCACCAATAAGGGGGTGTTTGGATCAGCCTATTCAGCTATCTTCTGGTTGTTGTTTTGTTGTTGTTTTGTTTTAGCCATACTACACTAGGTTGTTTTAGGTCAGTTTAGGTCTCAAATTCAAGTTTCTAACTGCCCAAAGTCAAAATCACACCCTTTCCCACCCCATAGTCCACTGTGGGTCAGTGGGTGTCCCCAAACTCACCCATTTGCTTTTAAACTTGTGCATTAACCATGCTTTGGTCTTAAATTAACATATCAAAACTTATTAAATCAATTAGGACCAGTAGAAATTGGCCAAAGTCAAATAAGCAAAGTTTTTGCAAAAAGTCAAAAGTGGCATTTTAGATTTTTACCAAAGTTGCAAGAATTTATTAGAATTGTGTATTCACTTTCAAGTAGTGAAACTTGTTTGTATTTGCTCTCTACCAGTTCTACTTTGAGTTTCCATGGCCATTTGATTTTTGCTAATTTTTCTGTGGGCCCCACCTTGCCCTAAACACACCTGCAGGCTCAGCTGCTCCCCTGTGCAGCTGCACATCAGCCCAACCACCACCCTTTGGTGGTGGTTTCCAACCACCTCAGTGGGCCCCAGGTCACCACCCTTGCACCATTCAACCCTCCCCCTACCAGGCTTAGGATTTTGACCAATGGTTTGACCTCAAGGCCTGTGGACACCACTTGAAATCACCACAGAAACCTGTCCCACTTTTCAATCAAGAAATAATAAGCAAGTGCTTATTTTTTAGCTTATAGCTTATTCAGTGGTCCATTTGTGCTTTTTCCAGCTAGAACAAGTTTTAATAAGTTATTTGTATCAGTTTTGACCATTGTGGGTCCCACTCAAAGCCATTTTAGCTTATTTTCCCTTTGGGTCAACAAAAGTCAACTGTCACTCCTTATTTGCTTATTCTGGCTTATTTTAAGTTTACAAAAAGTTTGTTTTTACAAAAAGTATTTGTTTTTAAGTGTTTAATAGGTTTGTAAAAGAAAAATCAAGAAAAACAAAATTTAAAATTAAGTGATAGTTTCTATTTAATGTAATTTAATTTTAATTTTCATTTTTAAATTTTTATTAAATACTTGTCATTTTTATATTTTTATTAATTATATCTTATATTAAAGTATTTATATTAATTTTCTCAGATTTTTATTTTCTCATGTAGTATTTATTAGAATTAATTTTAGTTTTATTAATTATTAATTAATATTAAGTTTAAAATAGCATAATTAGTTTTTATTAAGTAAAATCAAGTTTTTATATTTTTTATAGCTTTTATATGTTGTAAAATAATTTTAGAAATTTTCTTAGAATTTTTACTGTTCATTTAGTAATTTTCTTAATTTGAAATAGTTAATTAGATAATTAGTAATTAATTAGTAATTAATTAATAGAAAAAAATCCACAAAAAGACAAAAATACTTATTTTTATTTTTTAAAACTTATTTTTAGTTATTTTATAATTTTAGAAATTTTATTTTCACCTTTTTAGTGTTTAAATAATATTATATTGAATTTTAGTTATTTAAGTATTAGTAATAAGTATTAAATAGTTTTTAATTAATATTAAATAATTAAATAGTGTAAAAAGTAATTTTAATTTTCTAAAAAGTTTCTTTTATTATTAGGATTGTAAAAATGTGATTTTCACTTTTGTAAGTATTTTATTTTACCAAAACTCGCGTTTTATTTTGTACGTCTACGTTTTATTTAAACGTTACCTACGCGTTTTTAGGTTTAAATCGTTTCTGGTTTTTCTTAGCTTCCCGTCTTATTCATATAGCTTGTTTAAGCTATTTTGTTGTAAATTCCTTAGTTTAATCTCACTCAAACCCTTATCCATCCAGATTCACCCGATCAAATAACCGTTTGATTGCCATTCACACCTCGTCGGGACTTAAACGACCCGGGAAAACACTGTATTCCTCGGAGCATTGAGCCTTAGGAGTTTGACTTGTTTGACCACATCCGTGGTTGAATTAAGTTGACTGCTTTTGCCTCAATCAACAGCAATATTCTCTTCTTCAACAATGTTCTCAGCTTCATCAGTCTATTTTTCTTGCTCAAAGTGCAAAGGTACTTCTGGATAATGCCATAGATGAGCATCTTCTGAATATTGAAACACAACATCATCTTCATTCAAATTATCATCCTGATTCTTCCCCAATTTGAAAGATGATGACTTCTTCTTACTCCTCTTATATTTAGAGACCTTCTTGGTTATCTTATGAAACTTAGACTTCTGCTTCTTGGATTTCTTCTGTTCCTTCACATAAAGCCTACAATTTTGAACAAGTGGCCAAACAAATCTCTTCAATCTTCTGAACTTATTCCTTAATCTCTTGATCTCTGCAGCCTGTGCATTAATAACTTTCTTCAACCTTCTGAACTCTATTGTTAAAGCATAAGTATCCATGAGTCCCTTACCTCCCTCATATTCTCCAGGTGTTTGAAACCCACCTGTGGAAGTATAATCATTAGGAGATAGTGGTGTAGGATTCTCTGAAGCAGTACCTTTCAGAGAAGTACATTCCTTTGAAACAGAATGTTGAGAAGTACTTTCAACAAAAATAGTCTTTTCCTTTGAAACAGGTACTGAAGCAGTTCTTTCACTTGAATCAACAGGCTGAGGTGAGGCAAGAGGTGGTGTTGGAGTATGTGCTGATGCAGAATGCTCAGAGTGTTCAGATTGTTCAGAATGTTCAGAACCACTAGCTTCAGCTACTTCATCCCTAACTGCTTGTACTACTTCCAATATATAAGCATTCAAAGGTGTACTGTGACCAAAAAACTTAACACTCTTGTTAGACATAAAAGTAAACACCTTATGTGGAAGCACAATTGTAGGTATATAATCCTGAGGTTTTGGTATACCTTCAAGTGGTTTTTCTAAGAAAAGCTGAACAAATCTAGGGTACATCAAGAATGGTGAACCAATTTGATGTGTGCAATCATACCATCAAGAATCATATAAGAAAAATTGAATGGCTGATTGGTAGCTAAACCAACTAGAGCAGATGCTATGGCATGTCCAAATTGATGCCAAGCAGTACTTTTGGGACTTAAACAATGAAGCAAAACATGGATAAGATATTTCCAATGAGGACTTACCAGTGCTTTTTGAAAAGTAAACTTATTTAAAGCACCTTCATAGCCAATCTCCCTAAGTGCATCCCAAACAACTTGCTTATCAAACAAAACAGTACCTTCTTCATCATCAAACAATAAGATCTCCCTGATTGTTGCTTTAGTAATACGAATAGCCCTCCCTACAACTGTGGCATGTATGACATCTTCTCCGTCCTCCAAGTCAGACCTAGCCGTAGCCCAAAATTCTTGTATCCAAGGACCAATGATTTCTGGATTGACTAAAAGTGAATAGTTTATGGATGAGCCAGTGAGAAAGTCAATGATTCCATGAAAATCAAGATTCTTTTGTATCTTCTCCAAGTTAGCAATCATACTGTGTTTGGTAATGGTGGGACGGTTTACCATTGTAAGTGTTATTGAAAGAAGAATGAAAGAAGAAGATGATCGATGATGAATTTGGTTGTGATTGATGAATGAATGAGGGTTTGTAAAGATGAAAAAGATATGTTCAAAGAAGGATAATATACAAAAAATCACGGTTAATAAATGATTTTACCATTATTTTTGGAATTTATCTTCCCCATATCTTTCGAAAATTTGTTACCCCCGTATTTCTGACCATTGGAACAGTATCCTGACACATCAGTACTTCAGACAAAACTCCAAGCAGTACTTTCCATGTATCATGGAGCAGTACTTTCATCTTTTAACTAAGCAGTACTTTGGCAAAAGTACTTTCCACCAAAATATCTAACAATGTTGACTGTTTGACCAAAATATCTTCTGAAAGTCAACCCGAGACAATTAATACTTTCCATATTTACTCCCCAAAGCTACCAAAGCAAGTAGAAATTAATGATCATCATAAATAACCCACAAGATTTACTTGCCTATAAAAATAACTTGGATTAACACTTATCTTCATCAAAACTTGGTACCTTCAATACAAAAACCCTAGCAGCACCATGAGCCACTTCCCATTAATATACATCTCATCCGATGACTCCTCTGATTCAGAAATTAGCTACTACTCTGATTCTGATTCTGTATGGAGTGGTTACTTTCCTCCTAGTGCATCAAGCTCAACCAACCTTAAGCCAAATAAAAAGGTGTCTGTCGTTGCTCCTGCTCCATATCTCTCAATTGAATTGCCACAAGCTTTGACACAAGCTCTTGAGTCTACCTTAAAGAGCATGAAGTGGGCTGCTCAAAAAAAGCCTGCAAGACCAAAAAGACCTCCAAAGCAAGTGCTTGGCCTGGCTTGCCCAAGAAAGCAATCATCTTTTGATGACAAGAGAAAGATTGCTCAGAAGGGAAAGCATAACTATCAAGGAAAAGGAAAAAGACCTATGGAGTAGGTTGTGTAGGATGTAGGTTGGTTAGGGTTTGTGTAGTTTGTTTTGATGATGTATCTCTGGCTTGACTGTGTCTTTGTCTCTTGAATGCTGAATGTAACAACTTTGAATAATAATGAATAAGATTTCTTTTCTGTTGAATGATAGATGTAGCCTCCCCTCAAATAATGACTAACTACTAATGCCTCCCCTCAAAGGTAGCTTAATTATTTATCATTCCAATACTTACTACTAAGAAGGTAAATCTTGAAACATCAAAGCCCTTTGTGAGTAGATCTGCTACATTATCATCTGTGTGAACTTTAACCATGTTGATGAGCCTGTGCTCATAGCAATCTCTGATAAAGTGATGCCTAATCTGAATATGCTTTGTCTTGGAGTGATAGATAGGATTCTTCACAATATAGATTGTACTCTTATTATCAATGTTGATAGGAGTGTTCTTAAAATTGAATCCATAGTCCAAGAGCTGATTTTGCAACCAAAGTACTTATGCACAACAACTTGCAGTAGCCACATATTCTGCTTCTATGGAAGATGTTGCTACAATTGTTTGTTTTTTGAATTGCCATGAGACTAATCTACTTCCAAGATATTGGCATCCTCCAGTTGTTGATCTTCTGTCATAGTTATCACCAGCATAATCACTGTCTGAGAAAGCTTCTAGTTGAAAAGGAGACTCTCTAGGATACCATAATCCTAGCTTAGGTTATTGCCTAAGGTACCTAAAAATCCTCTTGACAGCATTTAGATGTGAAACCTTGGGTTTAACCTGATGTCTTGCACATAAACACACAGCAAAAATTAATGTCAGGTCTAGATGCAGTTAAGTACATTAGACATCCAATCATAGATCTGTAGAGTTTAACATCAATGTCTTCCCCATCTTCATCTTTTTCTAAAGGTTTGTTAGCATCAATAGGTGTGGATGCTGGCTTAACAGTGGTGAAGTTGAATCTCTTAAGAATGTCTGCAACATACTTATCTTGACTTATAAAAATTCCACTGCTTGATTGTTGAACTTGAAGCCCCAAAAAGAATGTTAGTTCACCCATAGAACTCATTTGAAACTCTTTTTTCATAAGATCCTCAAATTCCTTCACCATTAACTGCTTTGTAGCTCCAAAAATTATATCATCCACATACACTTGGACAAGCATGATATCCTTTTTATCTCTTTTGATAAACAAGGTCTTGTCAATAGCACCTCTCTTGTAACCATGTTGCAATAGAAAATTGGTGAGTCTTTCATACCATGCTCTAGGGGATTGATGGAGGCCATATAGAGCCTTAATAACCTTGTAGACTTTTTTTCGATCTACAGGAACTTCAAAACCAGGAGGTTGTTTAACATATACTTCCTCTGTGATAGTGCTATATAAAAAAGCACTTTTAACATCCATCTGATATACAGGAAAGCCCATGTATGATGCAAAATCCAAAAATAGCTTCAATCCTTGCAACAGGAGCAAATACTTCATCATAGTCTACTCCTTCTTCTTGTCTATAACCTTGAGCCACTAACCTTGCTTTATTCTTGATGACATTCCCTCTTTCATCTCTTTTAACTCTGAAGACCCATTTTGTTCCAATAAGTCTCTTACCATCAGGTAAATCACATAATACCCATACTTCTTGAAATTTAAATTGTAAGAGTTCTTCTTGCATAGCTTCAACCCAACTCTCCTTGGCTAATGCTTGTGCTACTATCTTAGGTTCCTCTTGAGACAGAAAGTAAGCAAATAAGCACAAATGCTGATCCTTGTGATTCACCCTGTTCTGCTTGTAAATAAAGCTAAGTAAAGAAGTATGTTGTTGAGAAAGATTCTTAGCTTTAGTTCTTGTGAGCACTCCTGAAGTAGAAGGTTCAATAACTTTACTAACCGGATGATCTTTATGAATTCTTAGTGTAGGAGTTGGTGAAACTTCAAGATTATCTTCCAAATTTGTGAAATCAAGGTCTTCATTGGAATCTGAGAAAATGCCTTCTTTCTCCAATTCATCATCAGTATCTTCTAAGGCATGCATGGTTGGATCAGTTAAATCATCAGTATTGAGTCAATTGGAAGTATGTAAGACATTAGAAGTACTTTCAAATGGATCAACAGTACTTTGAGGCAAAGTACTGTCAGTGCCTTTAGCCTTCTTCTTTTCTGCTTCATAAGTTCTCCTTTGATTATCTTCATAGGATTTAGCAATAGTCTCTTGAAGAAGCATCCTATTAAGTTCATGTTGGATAGCTTGGTCTTCATCAGATACTGTGGTCTTTGGTTGAACAGTACTTTGTGGATCAACATAACTTTGAGGTTCAATAGTACTTTGAGGTTCAAAAGTACTTTTCTTCTCATCACTGGGTGTTTCATCAGAATCGTCCTCAGACCTTATATTGACTCCATGAACAATGTATTGTGATTCTTCTTCATTGTGAGAAACTTCATTTTCTTCCCTTACAGGTACATAGTTCAAGGATGAGGCCATTAAATCAAGATCAAACATCCAATCAGGACCTTTACCTTTTTGATTTTCTTGTTCTTCTGGAAATTCAACATGAAGTCATTCTTGAACCTTCTTGGTAGCTCTGTTGTATACTCTGAATCCTTTGTTATTGGTACAATAACCCAATAAGTATCCTTCATCTGACTTACCATCAAATTTTCCCAAATTATCAGCAATATTCAAAATAGTCAGGGGACATCCAAAAGGTTTCATAAACTTAATGTTTGGTTTCTTTCCCATGAGTAACTCATAAGGTGTCTTCAGCTGAGGTTTTGTCACTGATACTCTATTCAACACATAACAAGCAGCACTTATTGCTTCAGCCCAAAATGGAATAGGTAACTGGGAATCTGCAAGCATTGTTCTTGCTGCTTCTATCAAAGTTCTATTCTTCCTTTCTGCAACTCCATTCTACTGAGGAGTTCTGGTAATACTAAACTCTCTCTTAATTCCTTTCTTGGCACAAAATTCATCCATTAGTTGATTCTTGAATTCAGTCCCATTATCACATCTAATTGATCTAACCTTGAGTCTTAACTGATTTTCAAGTGCTATTACAAGATCATGAATAGCATCAAAAGTTTCATCTTTAAATCCCAAGAAAAAGACCCAGCTAAATCTGCTACACTCATCTGTTATAACCAAATAGTACTTCTTCTTGTTTAAACTAACAACTGAAACAGGTCCAAACAGATCCATATGCAGCAATTCCAAAGGTTCTCTAATGGTTCTGTCTTCAATTTTTTTACATGAAGCCTTGTGTTGTTTACCCTTCTTGCAAGCCAAACATGAGTGATCATTCTTGAATGTTTTAGAAGGTAAACCTCTAACTAAATTTCCTTTGACCAACTTGTTGATGTTCTTGAAATTTACATGCCTTAATCTTCTATGCCATTGATGTGCTTCTTCCATTATTTCCCTTGCAATTAAACATGTTGCTCTTGCAGTAGAATTGATATTCTTCAAGTCTATGCTATACACATCATTGGTTCTTGGTGCTCTCAGCATCACCAAGTTTTCATCTTCTAATTTAAACTCAGGGGAGAGAATAAGACATTCTGTGTCAAGAAATAACACAGGATATTTCTTGTCACAGATCTGAGAAACTGACAAAAGGTTGAATTTAAGCTCCTTCACATATCTAACATTCTCAAAATCAATTGATCTAGCTTTAATAGTTCCTTTGCCAGTGATTCTCCCTCCATCAGGATCATTCCCAAATGCAACTCGTCCTCCATAATAAGCCTTAAAATCTAACAAGAGCTCCTTTTCTCCTGTCATACTTCCAGAGCAACCACTATCCATAATAAGATGATCTTTAAGCTCCTCTTCTGGGTTGCCCTGCATAAAAATGAAAAGGGTTAGTTTCTATTAGGAACCCATGCCATTACTGACTTGTGTTCCCTTTGTGGAGTGACATACTCAAATTCTTTGAGTATGTAATCACCACTGTTTTTAAAGCACTATCAAGAATTAATGTCTTTGATTCCAAAACCTGTGTTGAATTATTTTCAACACTCCCTTTTTCACCTTTATTTTCTGAAAGTACTTTTTCACCCTCAGCAGTACTTTCTTTCTTAACCCATTTAGTTGTAACTTTTGGTGTTGGGTTCTTTGTTCTAGCTACTTTTCTTGAGTTGTAAGCCCTTCTAAGTTTGTAAGAATTGAATCTCCTAGGTCTTACACTATAGTTTTTGCTAGCACTACCTTGATTGGGGGTATTCCTAACAGTACTTTAAGAAAGTATTGCTTGACCAGTACTTTGAGAAGTATTTCTTGAAGGTACTGTGGGTTTGGAGAATGGTCTTTTCTAATAAGGGTACCTATAATCTTTTGAGAAATTACTATGGTTAACCCTATTTGAGTAATTCCAAACTGGTTTATTCTCTTTGTGCTTATGGTTTGCAGATGTGGTCTTTGGGTATTTGCTTAGGTATTCTGAATGATAATCACAATCCTTGATCAAATGATGAGGACTGTAACATACAAAGCATAACTTTGGACCAATATTCCCAAATCCATTCCCAAAAGGTTTTCTATAATAAGCAGTATTTTGAAAAGATTTCCTTGTGGGTACTGCTGAATAATCAGCAGTACTTTGAGAAGTTTTTGGAAGTACTGCTTGTTTTGAAAAACCTTTTTCACTCCCAGAACCCTTATTCTCATCCCTAGGGGTCTCAATAGATTCTCTTAAGGACTCAGGACTAGATGGACTTGAATTAGATTGACCTTTAAGCTTTTTCCTGAATTCTAGACTGTCTACTCCAAAACAAGAAACATCTGTCTTAGGTGGTTGAAAACTACCTGTGGGTGGAGGAACTTCATTATATCCTTTGTTTTTCTTCAATTCAGGAGGTATTGAACAAGGTGATTCCTCATCACTAGATGTTTTTTCCTCTAAGCTTATGAATTCTTCATCACTAGTTGAGGTCTCCTGAGAAAGACTTAAGTCTTGGTTCCTAGTTGAAAGTATTTCTTAACTATTATCATAACTGATGAGGCGAAAAATGATCCGTTTTTAGGGGGTCATTTAAGCCCGAATCCGACTTTATTTGATCAAATATTGCCCTAAATCGTTCCTTTTGTGATTTTAGGTACTTGGAGAGTGAATTCTGGAAAAGAAGCCATTTTGGACGTTTTTGGAGCATAAAAGTGAAGAAAACGGCAAAGTATCAATTTTCCATGCTGGAAACACTAGGTGACGGCGTCAAGAGTTATACCCTGACGGCGTCAGACATCAAGAATAAAATACCATAGTTGATGACGGCGTCAAAAGTCATCCTGACGGCGTCAAAAGGTCAAGAATAAAATACCGTGGTTGGTGACGGCGTCACATAGGCCGTCATAAGTAGATCAAGGCCGTCCGAGGAAGTATTTGACGGCGTCACAATGTTGTCTTGACGCCGTCAGCCCAGTTTTCCTATATATAGTTTTCTAGTTTTTACATTAAAAAAAAGGAGAAGTTTTGGAGAAACCCTAAAGACGAATTTGGTGCATCTTTTACAGGTTTTTCAAGGGTTCCAAACCCTTGATACCTTGCATTGTAATTGAGATAAGTGTTCTTCTAATTCAATCAATATGTCTATGTGTTGGTTGTCTATATCTTGTTCTTGTCTCAATTCCATTATGCTAGGCTAGATCTCCTTTGTGTTTGCTTAGATCTAATGAAACCTAGATGTTGATTATGTGTTGATTACTTGTTTATTCTTGTTGTGGATGAATGATTTTATATGTTAGGCTTAAGAAAACTGGCAGATCTCCAAATGGTAACATGCTTGAACGTCTTAAGAAACATGAACCGAGGCGTACTAGGTCTTTATTGGTTGTATTTAATGCATGAGCCACTGTTTACAATCCCTATAGTTGTGTTGGGTCATGGTGTAGGAGGAGATAAGAGCTCATAGAATTGGGGAGTTATGTATGCCACCCCATGAATGGTATTAAGGAATATGATCCGTCATCCATGCAATTATAACAAGTAATTAACGTGTAAAAGATATCTAGGGAGTAGTGAAGTCTAAGTAAACACAATTTCTCCAATTACTGCTCACAACCTTAGTATAATTAGTTTAATTTCATTTTCAGTATTTTATTTTGATTATATATTAGTTTTGGGTTAGTTGAATAGCAACTAATTCCGCCCACTCTTTCAAAACCCGAGATTTTACTTGCTTTCATAAAAATATAAAAAGATAAAAATAATCATCCCTCACCTTTAGAACTAGTAATTAGGCTTTCTAATCCTAGCGACACTATTCCCAAGCTGAACGATCAATCCCCCTGTACTTGTCACTATACTATACTACAACGATCAGGTACACTGCCTGGTGGGGGTTGTAAGCTTCTCGAGATCCCTCGAGAGGTAAAGCCTGTTGCGATTCCCACGCATCAAGTTTTTGGCGCCGCAGCCTGGGGAATAGTTATTGTCTAGGTTAGGATTTCTTTTTATTAGGTCTGCTTGCTAGATTCCTTTCTAGTAAGATTTTATTTTTATTTTTTTTTAGGTCTTCTTTAGTCTATCTTATTTCTTCGTGCCTTTGTTCGTAACTCTTTACCATCCGACATCATGGAAGGTGGTAACATCTTTGAACCCATCAACCCACCGCAACGAAGCCAACCACAAAACCTACCACAACCAATCCAACCACCTATAAGGACCATCCGTTTGCAATCCAGCACCGTTCGATTGGTGCAAGACGGGTGTGCATTCCATGGGTATTTTTTCGAAAACCCGACCCGACACCTTGAAAACTACCTAAAAATTACCACTTCTATAGGAATAGGTGTTGATAACCAAGAAGAGGGACTTTTAGCCCTCTTTCAATTCTCTTTACGTGGTCGGGCTCTTCAATGGTTATTCCAACTCCCCGAAGGATCCGTCTCCTCTTGGGACGATCTTGCTTCCTACTTCTTAACTAGATTCATCTTACCCAAGGAAGTTATTTTGCAACATTACCAACTTAAAACGGAAAATGATGAAATAATGAAGGTCAATGAGATGAATGAATGTGAAATCAAGCTAGGGAATAACACTTGTAGGGAAGGGCCATGGGATGATGATAGAATAATTAGGAACTCCACACCAACCCTTGAGGAATTGAGGTACCATAAGTTCCTTCTAAAATGCCCTTGCCCCAGAAAGTACCGAAAACACCCATGGATTAGGAAGCACAATCCTATGAATCTTAAGGTTCCATGCATGATTGGTCATATGTTTAGAGAACACACTTATATCGATTTAAAGGCACCAATGAACATCATGTCTAGGCTTTATTATAATTGGATCATGAACAAAAAGTTGAAACCTAGGTGGGACCCTTACAACCCTAATCGCATGAGTAATTTTGTTGAGCGGGTTCGAGGGTTACATGTTTTCATTGGGAATTTTGTCTATAGGTGCGACTTTATGATCTTAGAAGATGTTAGGGGAATTATTGATCAATCTTTGTGTCAGATTGTTTTACGAGAACCTTTTGTTAAAACCTCTAAAATGACTTACAACCATGATACGGGCATTATCACATTCGCAACCCAAGAGAAGAACATTAGATATAGGATGCCCCATAAAGAAGAGAGGTTTAGAGAGGTTGAGGATCTCGATGTTGACAACATCCCCGTGATTAAGGTTGAGAGTGAGGAAGAGAGAGAGATTGGAGGTTACGCAAAGAAAGAGATCTATTACTCGAAATGTTTAGCTTTAGGTCCCGAGTATAGGAAGGATAAGAGACTGGTTAAGATGTTTGAGACCGCATTCATTTTGCGGGATAGGAAAACGTAGTAACCCATGACTTTGAGTCTAGCTACAAGACTCGTAAATAAAGAAAAGCGCTTCTTGGGAGGCAACCTATGTTTTGTGTGATTTTATTTGTTTGATTGTTATTTGCTTCCGTATGCATGTTTTATTTTTATTGTTGGTTGATCATGTTTCTAAAATAAAATGTGGAAATACTTTACTATGTTGTTTGGCCTAGTCTTAACTCCAACCTAAAAGTATTTTTGCAAAAGATAAGTGTAAGGGGAAACCCTAAATATGTTTTCAAGAAACAAACCGATCATGATTCTCCACAATATTAAATGAACATGTATATTCGTATTTGTTAGAGTCAAATGCTTGTATTGAGTCATAATGAAGTTTTGCAGGATTTTCCAGGAAGTAGGACGAAGTTTTTCCAGAAATTTTCTGGAAACTTAACATAAGAATTTCTGCAGGTCCATTCTGACGGCGTCAGAGTATTACTCTTGACGGCGTCGGGAGTTAAAAATCTGGAAATTTTACCGGTTTTGTTTTTCTAACGGAGTCTTATGGTTTTTGTGAATTATTAAGTTTTATAATCTCCAGGAAATCTGCAAACTTCATTCCACAAGCATTATATCTTACTTTGTTTTCTAGGATTTAGTAACTTATATAGGATGCCGCTGATTTTACGCGAGGTTGTCTTGTCTATTTTGTCAGGATTTACAGGTTATGTTTGACAAGGAGATGATTTATATTCTGGAAGGGAAGCTTTGATTGTTCGTCTTCTTGGAAGAAGATTTAACCTGGCCAACCTATAATCCACACCGAGCGAATCAGGGGAGTATTTGATTTCATTCTCTTTACTTTTTCACTTTTACATTCTTTACTTGAACATTGGGGACAATGTTCATCTTAAGTGTAAGGGGAGGGTAAAAAGATGATACCTTACATATGCACTTTCGCTTGAGTTTGTTTTGTTTAATGGTAGATGTGTAATAAAACTACGAGAAATACTTGTTAGTGCAATTTTAGCGCCAAATTTAAAATTTTTTACAACATTTAGGAGTGAAACTTTAGCCATAGCAAGCGTCTCATGGATAGGAGATTGTATGACTAGCACATAACCATATATTCAGAAAAATTTTCCACCCAAAAATGTGAGGTTCGCCTTTAGATTTGATAGGAAAATCATTTACTATTAGTGCTTATGAGTGTACCGGTAGCATTTAGATTCTAGAACTTGCGTTAGTGATGCATCCCGAGACCGCTAGTGAGACTACATTCGTGTGGTAGGATTTACTACATGATAAGAGGCATTAGGATCACCCTTGTGTTAAACCCGTATCATAATTACTTGACCATTTAAGTCATATTACTTGGCTAGTTAAGTCAACTAATTTTTCCCACACCCTTAGCGTTGTACTCATTTTTAGTACACGAAACCCCTAGTACACCCCTCCGAGCCTATCTTTTCGTTTCTAACTTTAAGCATTTTACTTAAAGGAAGAATTTGTTACACCCCACTTAAATGTACAACCAAATCGCCTTAGCCTTCCATGTATGCGCTCATTTTTAGTGCATTATTGTTATTTGTTAAACCCTAAGTTAACTTTCTAATTGATTACATGGTTGCTAAGTCGAGTCATATCCTTGTACATATTGTTTTGGGACGATTGGGACTCATGGGTAAGTACTTATTTTATGAAGTAATGGGGAAGAACATCACTTATTACCCCCATATGTACGTTAATCTTAAAAGTGCTCCAAGTGTTTTGATTTTCTTAATTCGAGTCATTAAATTAGTTGATTGTAAAGTATGTAAAAATTCAAGTGTAAGGGGAATTCTCATCCCCTATGATGTATTATTTTGGATGGTAGGGTAAGAGTGTATGCAAAAAAAAAAAAAAAAAAATAAAAAAAAAATAAAAAAAAAATCGAAAAAACAAGAAAAAGAAAAAAAAAATAGAAAAAAAAGAAAAAGAGAAAAAACATACGGACTACCATCCCGTTTCATTCTATGTTTATTTTATGTTTTTGTTATTTTTCATTTATTAGCTTAAGTCGAGTCTAGTCTTGGCTTAGCAACGCCATCTTGTACATGTAATTAGCCAAGATTGTTAACTCGCCACCAGTAAAACTTCCTTTATCCAACAAAACCGTGTAATTCATATCCCTATACCTAACGTTACAACCCTTTAAAAGACCTCTTTGATAGTTTATCCTAGGTGCTTATGCCATGTGGTGGAGGTTTGATCCTTTCCCAAGCCTATGGTAATCTATTTTGCTATGACAAGTAGTGAGAGATATCTTCCATTTCCATAATGTTATATTACTTTATTACACCCGAGAGATGTGAGTATCTAAACACTATTTGTGAGGTGCTTGTGTATGATCTCCGTGCTTGTCTATTGGTCTTTAGTGGAATGATTATTTGTTGTAATTACTTTTTTATTAGTGTTAAATGACCCCTAACTTGTCTTTTGAGTAGAATAAAAGCTCATTTGCTTGAGGACAAGCAAATCTCAAGTGTAAGGGTATATGATGAGGCGAAAAATGATCCGTTTTTAGGGGGTCATTTAAGCCCGAATCCGACTTTATTTGATCAAATATTGCCCTAAATCGTTCCTTTTGTGATTTTAGGTACTTGGAGAGTGAATTCTGGAAAAGAAGCCATTTTGGACGTTTTTGGAGCACAAAAGTGAAGAAAACGGCAAAGTATCAATTTTCCATGCTGGAAACACTAGGTGACGGCGTCAAGAGTTATACCCTGACGGCGTCAGACATCAAGAATAAAATAACGTAGTTGATGACGGCGTCAAAAGTCATCCTGACGGCGTCAAAAGGCCAAGAATAAAATACCGTGGTTGGTGACGGCGTCACATAGGCCGTCATAAGTAGATCAAGGCCGTCCGAGGAAGTATTTGGCGGCGAGGTGACGGCGTCACAATGTTGTCTTGACGCCGTCAGCCCAGTTTTCCTATATATAGTTTTCTAGTTTTTACATTAAAAAAAAAGGAGAAGTTTTGGAGAAACCCTAAAGACGAATTTGGTGCATCTTTTACAGGTTTTTCAAGGGTTCCAAACCCTTGATACCTTGCATTGTAATTGAGATAAGTGTTCTTCTAATTCAATCAATATGTCTATGTGTTGGTTGTCTATATCTTGTTCTTGTCTCAATTCCATTATGCTAGGCTAGATCTCCTTTGTGTTTGCTTAGATCTAATGAAACCTAGATGTTGATTATGTGTTGATTACTTGTTTATTCTTGTTGTGGATGAATGATTTTATATGTTAGGCTTAAGAAAACTGGCAGATCTCCAAATGGTAATATGCTTGAACGTCTTAAGAAACATGAACCGAGGCGTACTAGGTCTTTATTGGTTGTATTTAATGCATGAGCCACTATTTACAATCCCTATAGTTGTGCTGGGTCATGGTGTAGGAGGAGATAAGAGCTCATAGAATTGGGGAGTTATGTATGCCACCCCATGAATGGTATTAAGGAATACGATCCGTCATCCATGCAATTATAACAAGTAATTAACGTGTAAAAGATATCTAGGGAGTAGTGAAGTCTAAGTAAACACAATTTCTCCAATTACTGCTCACAACCTTAGTATAATTAGTTTAATTTCATTTTCAGTATTTTATTTTGATTATATATTAGTTTTGGGTTAGTTGAATAGCAACTAATTCCGCCCACTCTTTCAAAACCCGAGATTTTACTTGCTTTCATAAAAATATAAAAAGATAAAAATAATCATCCCTCACCTTTAGAACTAGTAATTAGGCTTTCTAATCCTAGCAACACTATTCCAAAGCTGAACGATCAATCCCCCGGTACTTGTCACTATACTATACTACAACGATCAGGTACACTGCCTGGTGGGGGTTGTAAGCTTCTCGAGATCCCTCGAGAGGTAAAGCCTGTTGCGATTCCCACGCATCAATAACCTAGGCCAGTTTTAATGTTTGTTGTTCTCTGTTTTTCAACAAAACTAACATGTGACAGACATGATTCTTTCCAAACAGCTAGTTTTTCTAGCAGCTTACCTTTTTCTTTAGTAACCTTTTCTAATTCAGAAACTTTACATCCTAACTTCCACTTACTTAACTTTAATTGATAATCTTGTTGCTCATATTTTTCAGCCCAAGCTACTTCATTATTCTCATGAGTGATTATCTTGGCTTCCATTGACTCTAAAGTCAATTGGTAACCAGCTATCTCAGACCTAGCCCTTCTATAGTTATCTCTTTCAGTTTCATATTCTTTAAGCATCTTTTGATAAGAGTTACTACATTTGGAACATACCTCAGAGATAGTGGATGAACTTGGTGAAGAAGCCATCATAGCAAGCTGAACAGGTTCTTCTTCACTTTTCATGCTCCAATCAAAGCTTCCTAGACCATCTCTTGACTCCAAAGCTGCATATCCTGGTTCCTCATCAAAAGTTGTGCTCTAATCAACCTCTTCCAATGCAACCATAGAGTAGGTTACTAGTTCATCATCAAATTCATTACTCCAGTCAACTTCTGATAAGTTTTCTTGAGCCACCAAAGCTTGTGACTTTGGCTCAGCAATAGGAACCTCTTTTCTTTCAACCTTAGGTTGTTCAATCATTCTGTTTGCTTGATACTTTGTAAACTTGCATTCCCTTGCAAAGTGACCAGTCTTTTAAAAATTGAAGCATTCAATCTTAGACTTATCAAATGCTATCCCCTGCTTAGCTTTGAAATCAATACCTCTCCTTGTCTTGTTCATAAACTTCTTGATCCTTGCAGTGATCATGGTAACCTGCCATCTTATATCAATTTCTTCCATAGCATCTTCATCAATTTTCAAGACATCTTCTTGATAAGTAACAGGTAGAGTGGCTTGTTGAGCAAAGATTGAACATAGAACATCATCTGAGTTGGTGGTATGTGATGGTGATGAAGTGGTAGTGACCATGGTTGTACATGGATGCTGTTTCTCTGCAGTAGTACTTTGGACAGGGTAAGCAGTACTTTTAGTGGAAGTACTGCCTCTGTTTTTAGAAGATACAAAAGCAATGCTGTGAGAACTTGAAACTTTGTTACTCTTTACCTCATGCTCATACACCTTTAGATTGTTATAGAGATCATCAAAGTCCATAGTGTCCAAACCAGGTTGTCCTCTAATCATGGTAGCAACCACATGCCATGCAGATGGCAAACTCCTCAAGAACTTCAAGTTTGCATCTTCAACAGATGCCTCTGCTCCATATAACTCTAGCATACTGAGTAGATTTTGATATCTGTCATAGGCAGAGTCAAGGCTTTCTCTTTCACTAACAGTGAAGGTTTCAAACGGTTGCTTCAATAGGTTCCTGTGCGTCTTCTTGGAAGCATCATTACCTCCAAATCTTGTTTTAATAGCAGCCCATAGTTGTTTTGCATCCTTGGCATCATGAAACTTCAATAGCTGTCCATCAGGAATGGCAGAAAGCAGTATGTTGAGAGCCTTATCTTGATTTCTTTTGCTGGCAGCTAGCAAGGTTGGCTTAGGTGGTGTAGGTTGTCCTGGGATCTCCACTAGTTCTTCAATTACCACATTGACATTGACAATCACATCCCATAGAGCATGGTCTGTGATGGCAATGTACTGCCTCATCTTCATGCTCAATAGATCATATTCTCCCTTTTTGACAATGGGAATTCTGACTGCTGTAATGGATGGAACAGGTGCAGCATCTATCGACATCTTGAAGGGTTTGTAGTAAAATTTGTTTTAAAGGTTTCTTCTTAATCAGAGTTTCCACACAAGCTCTGATACCACTTGTTGGATCGATATACTCTAATCAAACTACTTTGTAGCTTGTAAGGTTTTAACAATCTTGAATAACTCAAAATAATTAATAATGAAACACTGATATTACTTTGTAAAGTATGCGGAATCTACTAACACAAAGCTAAGAAGAACTTTGAATTATATTAAAACCAACTTTGAACCTGCTTCTCTAAACACAGATTCACTAACAATCCCTAACTTATCTAATATCGTATTTTAGAAATCGTATTGTGAAACTCTAAAACTCATATGTCTAATACCATCCTAAGGCTCCTTTTATAGGCACAAGGAAAACCTTAAGTCGGTTTACAATACATACTTGAATGACAAGTAAACTATCCTTAACTAATTCTAGAACATACTTATAATATTACATAATAATCCTTAACCAATATTGCATATTAGTCCTTGTTGTTAAAAGTACTTTGAGTAATCTTCAATCACGAGCAGTACTTTGACCTTGAACAGCACTTTGACTATTTAGCAATACTTTGACATAACAGTACTTTGATCTTCCAGAAGTACTTTGATCTTCATATCCCAACAGGTATGACTCCTCACTAAACCCAAACTAAGTTTGAGTGACAACTGAAGGTCCTACTGAGCTATCTCAGGGACTGTGTTGTTCTTTGGAGGAGTAAAAGTAGTTTATGAATGTCTAAGCATTAATTGCACAAACTTGTCAACTTGTACTCCTCTCTTATGTTTCCTATTTATACACAAGTATTATCAACTGTAATGATAAAAACAAAAGATGACCTAAGCTAGCCAAGACAAAATACTTACGTAATTTTTCTCTGTTACATTAGACTATTTTGGGTATAAGACAATACGTCTTTCTTAAGAGCAGTGTTGACACCATCCTGACATTTTTCATTTCAGGGAAAGTGTAACCTCAGGTTGATAAGGACACCCACTTATCCTTTCAAACATTTCTCGCTTTGTCCCACCCATTCTTCAGTCTTCAGGTCTTCGATCTTCAGTCTTCAATTAGTACTTCTTTAGTTGTTGAGGAGTCTTGGGGTTTAGTGAGTTATTTTCATCCTTACTGAACCCATCACCTTCTTATTTGGCTTAGGTACCACTCACTGAGTTCAGCCTCACTGAATGGGGAGACTTTCTTCTTAGATTCATCCTAAGCATCCTAAAGGTGACTCACTGAGCAACTGTTCATTCAGTGACTTGAATGCGTTTAAGGTTATCCAACACTTAGGTTAATTTGTGTTCAAATCTTTGTTTTACGAGACTTAGGTACTGAGTGAACCCAACAATTAGTCACATTGACTTCTCGACCCCCGTATAAACCCTTTGTTGTACTCACCTTTAGTGCAAGATACCCCTAGATACACCCTTTTGAGCCTATCCTTTTGTATCACACCCCAATATATTTGTTTCGATACACCTTTACACCTTACCCTACCGTGTAGTCTTAGTTTATGATTAGGAAGCCATTTTTTGCCCAAGTACAAGGTCTAAGTGAAGAAATTCGAGAATCACGCGTACGTCGAAGACAAATTATTGAAGATCATTAGAAGACCCCCCAAACTCTCATTTATGGTTCATCTCAAGTGGGGGGATGTAAATATGTTTGTATTTTAGTTATGATTTCAAAAATAATAAAAACTGTAAAAATTAAAAAATGTGTGAATTTTTATAAGTAGTTGTATTAATTGTGCACCATTGTATAGCACCTTGATTATGAGCTTATCAAGATATAGTATCGAAGAGACCACTTCGGTCACATTTGAAGATATGAGTTGGTGAAATCTCTACACCAACATGAAGACTAAGTAAAGTGTCCATTATGACGTCCTCTCATGGCACTTGTTATGATCCGGTTCTTTAGTTTCGAAGCTTGGACTTCGGGTAAACGGTGATGTCTTAGTTATAGGCTTAGACTATTTGCTTGTTATTTTTTGTTTTACACCCATTTTGTATATTCCCATGTCTATTCCTATCCTTTAGTCAAGAATCATGCTTAGGTGAGAGATTTGAGCACGCACTGGTGTCTTGCCCGGCATTCCGGTCATGTATCGATGTACTTTGTCGCCTTCGCCGTAGTATGTTAGTAACGACACTACACCCTTAACCATATTTGTGTTCACCCAATATTTCCTTCTAAGATTGTTTTGACCTTAGCTCTAGTGGTGGAGATTTTTGTAACCGCCAAGCCTATGATAGAATACATACTATGACTGAACTTTGAGTGATCACCCCGAAAATTGACAGTTAAAATATGAGAGAGTATGAGTGTTGGTTACCCTTTCGTGAGGTGTTCGGCTTTGAGAATTCTAGCATATGATATTTTTAATTTCATATTTCCCAAATAACATTGGGGGATATCTTTTTAAGAATACTTATAATAAGGTCTACTTGAGGGCAAGTAGAGTTTAAGTGGGGGGATATTTGATGACGTCAAATAATCCTGATATTTAAGTGTCAATTTCCCCTATTATGCTCAGTTATTTTACTTATTATATGGATATATACTTTGATTTCTTTACATTTTATATTCAGGTTACGAATGAGCATATGAGCTAAAGAGACGAGGAAATTGGAAAGAACGTGCAAATGATAAACACTTTTAGTATGCTGGAAGAAGCTACGGCGTAACATTTCACTCTCTATTACGCCGCAGCTGGGAATTCGAACTTGAATACCAAAGTCAACGCGATCAAGAGTTACATCGTAACCAAATCCTGAGTTACGCCATAACACAATCAAATCCTCAAGCATCCCTCGAATTGATGGCTACACCGTAACATAAGCATGGAGTTACGGTGTAACAGTGACTACATAAGTAATACTAGATCCAAGAATTAAACTACGACGTAACAACACATGCAAATACGACGTAGAAGAAACCCTAATTGGAAGCTACGGCGTAGCACAATCCTTAGCTACGCCGTAAGTATTACTTTTGGATAAAGTCTTCTCGGGATTATACTAGCTACGGCGTAACGCTCTTTCTGATTTACGCCGTAGCTAAGAAGGGCTTATAAATACAACCCTAATTTCTACATTTTAAACACAACTTTCTCATACACAAAATCAGAGATCGTTGGGAGCTTTCTCAAGGCCATTCTACAGCAGCATACGGAGCATTTCCAAGGGAGAAATCACGCCTATATCACCATAAGTTTTAGCATTTCATCATTTCTTTTACATTTAGAATTCATGATGTTTGTAAACATTTATTCGAGTGTTGAATTTAATATGATCGGCTAAGCACCTCTAGTGCTAGCCTAGTTATGATTTCTATATTGTTTTGATTATGTTTTCGTACTTTTCTTAATGCTTCTACGTGTGTGCACGCTTAGTTTATCTTAAGATCCTTTAGTTTATGTAGTTTAAAAGACCCGGTCATATTTGGTTTGCTAAGAGAATTGACCATAGGACCCTGGCGTAGTTGAGTTGCGAGGATATGGTTGGGATGACAACAAACCACGGACCTTGTATGCGAATTAATCATAGGATCACTTTCCAGGTTGGATAAACTTAAGTAGTTAAAGTATGGTCTATGATCGTGATAACGGACCATACAAGATAAGTCTAGCCTGTAGTGGCACTTAATGACTCAAACCCATCTACCGTACGTACCTGTGGTTCCCGGCAGGATTCGAGGGAGATAGGCTAGGGAACTTGACCAGATGAACCTAGTGATATATGTCCACCCCACCTGAAGCATGAGATTAGTTTAATAGGAAACATAATCGTAAACAATGTAGGATGAGTAATTAGGCTAGCACATTTCTCTCTTATTGCTCACAACCTCATTTTAATTGCTTGTTTATTTATTTTCAGTTTTATTTAGTATTATTAATCATTTCAAATCAGTTAAAATAGTGACACCCAGACTTAAATATAATCCAAACCACATAGCTCTTGGGATAAGCTCGGTTTTACTAAATACTAGTCTACAAGCGACCGGATTCTCTGTCCATTAGTGCATATAGGAAGACCTTAGGTAATCGAGACAATATAAATATTAAGACCTGGTCAGTAAAACCTGCATCAATTCTTAAACCAAAATCGGCCAACCACAATGGGAGGGGTTCCAGAACTTTCCTTTTCTTTATTTTACAATTAAGTCCTATATAATAACTAACAACCGTTAGTTAATTCCCGTTAAATAACTTTTTAGTTGACTACCGTTATATATGCTTATCGTTAAATATATTTAATATATTAATTGCATTATAAATTGTATCTACGTGTTAATGTGTGTGACCCCATAGGCTCATGTATATTCCTGACATACATTTATTTGTGATATGGGCATATCCCAACAGCTCCCACTTGGACATGACTCAAATAAATATAATAACATTGGTAAGCATCTAGCAACACGCCAATGCTCCCAGAAATACCTGAGTGTAGTTTCGTAAAGTCTCAGTTAAATGATTTAATCATTTACTATCCCTTTGTTTTCGATAGCGTGTTAAATATGGATATCGATCTATGTCATTCCATAATTTAATGATTCTATTTCTCGTTTCTAAAATTGATCTAGATTACCAAATTCAACAAGAAATATCTAGTTCTTTTTTCTGTGTGCCCACACAAACATCTGATCAATCCAACGAGAGGCCCAGTGGTATTATTCTCAAAAACTAGTTAAAGGAACAAATTCTGTTGTTGACTGGTGCTTCACAACACTTCTGAAAATAGCCCTTACAACTACCTTATTCAGGATAGTGTTAAACTATAACAAGAAATGGGATCCACACATGCAAGACTTGCTTGCATCTCAAGTCTAAGGATTAGCAACAAAAAAAAAAAAAAAAAAAAAAAAAAAAAAAAAAAAATCAATTATAATATTCACTTGATGACATTGATCCATAAAGTGATAATCTTGTTAGTTGAGGTAGTCCGATATGCATACTTGTGAATATCTTGAGTTTGGTGGACACATCCTTTAATACTCCAAGAATATTACCAATCACTCGGATTTGTCTTAATTCAACTATATTCCCCTTTTGTTATTTGACAATGGATAATTTTAAAATAATATAAATTATTCATGGATATAAATATGCAAATATATAATACAATTAATATTGAATGAAATAAAAAAATACCATGTATATTAATTCATTGTATAAATAAAAAAAATGTTTAACATCTTTTATCTAAACATTAAATAGATCAATGCATAATGATTCTAGCTAAAGAATCATGCCTCAAGATATGACGATCATACTTGTCGACAAGGCACAGATTTTATAAAATTCAACTGGTTTTGATCTTTCAGAATTTTGACAATACTTATTTCAAGAGTAAAGACACACCCTTAACTATACATGGAATTATGTAGTAAGGTGGTTGTTGAAGTTGTTAGGGTCATGTTTAGTTGGAATCATTAAATAGAGTCATTGTTTTTCTTTGAACGGTATTATATCCAAAATAAAACCATAAAATAGCTAGCAAAAGATTATAAGAAAACAAGGATGCTACACATTCGTTCACGAGGATATCGTATCATCAAACTACTCTAACCAACCAAAATAATATTTGTTGCTCCTATGAAAAATCCACAAATATGAAAACACCTTAATTTCCTCAAAAAGTATATCTTTCCTTGGCGGTTTTAGATCAAAGCATGGTCGATTAGTATATCTCCATGTACCAAGTAGTAGTGTGGTTAACAACATCGAAGGATTTTTTTTTTGTTAGTGAGTAGCTTCTTACTAGTTTTATTTATTTCATGTATATCCTTAAAAAACATTCTACATATGTTTCATGTTGGACATGAACCTTGAACCATTATCATTCAGATAAAAAGATTTGTAGGAATTTTTTTTTTTTTTTTTTTTTTTTTTTTTTTTGAATTTTCAGTTATATGTTCACTTAATCTAATACGTACTCTCATTTAGATGAATTGAGATGTCAACAAATAATGTGAAATGAGGGGATAAATGATGAAAAAGGAATACTTGATTGAGTTGTAATGGAGTGGAAAATGGTAATGTGTAGTGAAAAAGGACATCAATTTTCAAAGTTCAAATAGTTTAAATAGTAGCTAATTATATGTTGCTATCTACGTGTCTTTTTCAGGAGTCACCACACTTATTTGAGTTTTTTATTATAGTATTGGTAGATATTTATCTTATGATAAGTAGTATTAACTTAGAATAATTATCGTTCTACTCTTCAATGAAAATACTTAGGAATTTTTATTTCCTTACTACTTTTTACTCATTTCATAACTCGTTTCTTATTTCCACTTTTCTGTTCTCTTTAGTATGCAACAGTGTGACCCTTCAACATTTATGTGAAGGCTAGTTGTGAAAGTTGTTATGTCTTTACACATAATCATTTCAGTTACCAACAACACAAAACTTGAATATTTGTGGCATTGAACTTGATTCAAGTAGATGCCCAATGCACAATGACGTAATTGAATCCATGCATCATCTTTTTATCGATTGTGTGATTGGTCGTGGATTATGGGTCTTGGTGACAAAATGGTGGAATATTCAATCGACTCCCAACAACATGGAAGATTTAATCTCTTGGGATGATCAATCAACACACACAGTTTTGACAACAACTTCTTTTGACACTGTTGTGCATACAACTTTCTTAACAATATGGTAATATCGGAATCGCATTTGCTTCGACAATAATGTGCCAAGTAAAGACACTTTAATGGAAGATATTAGAGGAAGGGGTGTGGTCACATGCAATCGGCGCCATTCCTAAGTGTTGACCACAACGGCGCCATCAATTCAGCATCACCATACCACCATAGCCTAGCGCCATTTAGTTTGTGAGTGAACTAACACAGTACTAAACGGTTGGAGTTTGAATTTTTTTTGACCGTTTGGTCCAAACGGTTGGAATTTAAAGTTTACCTCCTATATAAACTCAATCAAATTTACACACAATACTTACTTATCTCTATAAGGGACATGGTATCTGATGAATGGGCGGGAAACTCGTTAGGAAAATAAGCGTAAGGTCTTATTAAAGGACGATAAAGCAAGATCTTGGGTACAAAAGCTTTCAACATTGGGTAGGCAAACGTACGCTCCACTTACTATACTAGGCACGTGTTAACCGGGATAAGTAGGATTCTAAACAAACACATAAAGTATAACTTAGCTCTATAGTTAATAGAATCCCCTCTCCCAGTAACTTCTAAGCAAAGCTAGCCGCCTCTAAATTTTCCAGAGGGAGTGTTTACAATTGTCACTCAACCGAAATAGTTTTATTGAGGGCTATTCCACTATAAATCTTTATTCATTAATAAAATATTTATATATGTTGAAAAGTACAAATGGTGTTATTATGGTTTTGGGTGATGTTGTTACTATCCTTTTTACGAGTAGAAAGATTCCAGCATTTACTCAGACCTTGTGCACCAAGAAGTGCTATCCAAGCGGTTGGGTTTCTCATAATCCAGATCGGTTCTTTAGTAGCTGCTAATAATCTATAACCGTTCTTGAATGATGGCTAATAACACAAAATCAAAACCATCCTCTTCTAACCCCACCAAAATATACCCTTCCCAACAACAAATTAGCTTTATTTCTACAAGATCAAGTACTATTTTGTCGATCTTGTGCATAAAGAAGCTCCATCAGTCTCCTACCGGGTTCTTTTAACAACCTTCTACTCAATACTACATTTTTTTCAAGTACATGTGCACAGAAATATCTGAATAAATGTTTTTATCCTAAAATTTTTGTTTCAGAGGTTCTTGTGAAAAGTATGAGTATAAACTCTCATACTAAGAAGAGTGGTTGTGATTTATATAGAAAAATGGTCATGCTTAGTTGCGGCTAATCTTTAGTTAAAGGAGCATTAGAGGATATTAATGGAGCATCTGAGGCTGTTGTTGATAGAGGAAGCATCTGGGGGAAAGATGGTATGTCTTCAGCAGCTCTGAAATGCTATATTAGGGAGTGCTCTTGAAGTCGTGCAGTTCCTTTCTACATGAACTACCCTGAAGATAGTTACAACAAAGGAACAATCTTAACTGATTTTCTTTTCTTCTATTCACCTTTGTTGTACATTAGTTGTAGGAAAAAGCCATGATGGTCTACTGATATTTATCTCTTCTGGCTATCTATGTAAACAGGAGACTGTGGGTAGATTAAGCTGACTCAACATTCTGGTAATTGTACTTTCAAGTAGCCAGTTACAATAAATAAAGAGCTAAACCAATGGTGTCTCTAACACTTGAAGTTCGAGGTCTAAGTCTATATCTTCTTCAGCAACAATATGAAATTAGATTGTACTTGTTATTTTTTCCTTGTTGTAAATCAGTAAGTAAGAAGAAGTCATTATGCTCACTTAACACTGATCTAGATTAGGCTATTTATATATTCAAATAGGGAGAGATTGTTGGGTTTGATTTTTGACCTAATGGTCTCTGACAATGTATTTAAAAACAAAATAGCCTAATCAAGTAAGTCTTTGATATAAGTCAGTGAGAACAACACTTACTTATAAGGATCAGAGAGTAAGTCACCCTCTGATTTAAATTAAACGTCTTACTCTCTGACGTTTATCAGAAGGTGTTACTCCCTGATGGTTATCAGAGAGTACACCCTGATGGTTGTGAGTGATAGGTGCCTCACTAATGATCATCAGTGGACGTAACCTCACTGATATAAAAAAATTAGTGAGCATTGTATAAAGCTCAACCAACTACCAAGCTTTAGGGAAGTCGAAGACCAGCCGAAGAAACATTTTATATAATTGAAGTAGTGTTAGGGAGCAAAGTAAAAGGAGTAATAAGCAACACCAGTGGGACTGAGGACTAACAAATGCCTCAGTTACCCTGAAGACTTATCTCTACAAGGGACTTAGTATCTGATGAATGGGTGGGAAACTCGTTGGGTAGATAAGCGTAAGGTCTTATCAAAGGACGATAAAGCAAGCTCTTTGGTACAAAAGTTGTTAGCATCGGGAAGCCAGATGCACGCTCCACCTACCATACTAGGCACGTGTTAAGCTGATTCAAGGCCGGCTAACCACAACACCTATGTGCATCCACAATATTCCTTAGCCTATTTAAACGAAACTTTGGAACCTGGATAAATAGGATTCTAAACAAACACATAAAGTATAACTTAGCTCTAGATTTTTCGAAGGTAGTGTTTACATTTGTCGCTCAACCGAATAGTTTTACTAAGGGCTATTCCACTGTAAATATTTATTTATTAATAAAAGATTTATACATGTTAAAAGTAAAAATGGTGTTATTATGGTTTTGGGTGATGTTGTTACTATCTTTGTTACGAGTGGAAAGATTCTGATATTTACTCAAACTTTGTGGACTAACAGTTATGTTGCCATTTCCGAGGATCAACAAGTCGGAAATGACCAAAAGGACGATTCGTTTTGGAAAATGGTTCTTACCATGTTTAATGGACAATCTCATCATAAGCGTACCAAGGATATGTTGACAGAAAAGTGGGCAACTTTAAACCCTAATTGTCAAAGGTTCAATGCTATTTACAAACGTTTAAGATGTATGGGTAAAACTGGGAAAAATGAGGGTGATCTTATAAAGTGTGCTCGGCAAGCATATCGTGACGAGTCCCAATCGAAAAATTAAAAGTTATACTCAAGACGGTGCTTAGGAAATATTGAAAGAATTCCACAAGTGGGATTTGCCTCAACTTGTCAACCGGTTGATCTAACCGGACATGCCGACCTATTCAGCGATGACCCGAGACCACGACCCCGAGCAAGGAAAGACGTCCCTCGAAAAAACAAGATCTGAAAGCTCGTCGAGCACCGTTGGAAGTAACCCGCCAGAATTTACGAGTATGATGCAAAATGACTTGCGACTTAAACGAAAATCAGCTCAAGCGGCATATGAGAAGGCTAGGAAAAAAGACGAGGTCATAATGAAAATGGAAGAGTTGAAATTTCTCATTATGCCAACCGACCCTAATTTGCCACCGAAGCGAGCAAGGTGCATCGAATGAGAAAAAGATGAAATAATGAAGAAATATCAGCAACAATAAAATTACCCCAATTAGTATTGTATTTTTTAAGTTTTGTATGTGGTTTTAATTTTCATACCTTTTTTTTTAGTTTCGTATTGTACTTTCATATTTCGTATTGTATTTTTATTTTATAAAAGAATATTTAGTTTGTATGAAAATTTTAAGAAAAGATGATGTGTGGCCCAGAAAGTGTTAAACGACATGCAAACGGCATATGAAACGAGAGAGAGAGAGAGGTGTTTTTGGTGTGTTAATGTGAAATGTGAAAAGATGAAGTGGCGCTGATTTAGCACAAATGGCACGGCAACGATATGTTACGGCACCCCTTACTCTTATATCAATGTCTCATGTGTGGATTGTAAATAGCAGTAGGAGGTTACGTCCCTTATGGATTTATTGGCTTAATGTTCCAATCATTGCATGTAACTCACATTTGTAATCTTAGTTCGTTTCTCGCTTCTTGCTAGTCAGTGGCTTAACAAAATCCGTCGTTTAAAAAACAAAATAAATTAATTAATTAAATAACAAGTCTATGTCACTGATATGTGCTTGAAGTTATAGACCAAGTCCAAATGAAACAGCCAAGTCAAACGACTTACATTTGGTTTTGTTGACAGAAGACCAAATCCATTTTAATGTTTATTTAGTGCATTACGTTAACAGTTGTTGCATGCATTTAGGAAGAGGAGTGGACCACTACTTCATGCATTAGTCCCATGTTTATTTGTTAGTTTTGTTCCTAAAGTCTAGGAGATCATGCATTAGTCAGTTATTGTTTTTTGCATTATAAATTATGTAATTTGCATTCTATGAAATCAGAGAAGAAAAAGAATGAATTAGTTCAAGAGTTAGTTCTTAGTTTAGTTATAGTTTAGAAGGAGAATAACCATCTCGAATCGGTTTCTATCAATGGTGCTTTCATCGACTTACTCGACACCTCCAAGACGATGCCCACCTTCCCTGCAAGAATCCATGGCCTCCCTGGCCGACAATATATCCAAATTCATTGCATCTCAAACCGCATTCACCGCCCAACTCAAGATTAACATGGAAAAACATAAACAAACCTTAGCCTTCATCTCATCGATCTACCAGGCTAACCAACGAGAAACCAACACACCAACTATCACCACACCACACACTGGCACACAAGTTATCACACCACCACCACTAAATACCGAGAAACCTGAAATCACCTCGAAAGACATTTTCACTCAAAACATCACTACTACCGTCAACATTACTACAACCATCACCAAGACCGACATTGAGGTCACCACCTATACACCTCCCGTGTTGCCACCAATAATCCAACGTGATATGTTCACCTTCCATTCAACCAACATTCATCAAACCTGCGACTTTTCCACAGTGGAGGACAAGTTAGAAGCCAAACGTGTTCGGTTTTCGCCCTCACTCTTCATCACCCTTGGTTTTCGATGCATGAAGACATGTCATTCCGGTCACCAATGCTATCCACCAAAGTTTGTTTTTCTCCAAACCGAACTGAAACCACCTTGGAAATCACATGACACGCGGTACACCACCATGAGTCTTGAGGACAAGACTCGTTTTTAGGCGCGGAGTATTGATATGTGCTTGAAGTTATAGACCAAGTCCAAATGAAACAGCCAAGTCAAACGACTTACATTTGGTTTTGTTGACAGAAGACCAAATCCATTTTAATGTTTATTTAGTGCATTACGTTAACAGTTGTTGCATGCATTTAGGAAGAGGAGTGGACCACTACTTCATGCATTAGTCCCATGTTTATTTGTTAGTTTTGTTCCTAAAGTCTAGGAGATCATGCATTAGTCAGTTATTGTTTTTTGCATTATAAATTATGTAATTTGCATTCTATGAAATCAGAGAAGAAAAAGAATGAATTAGTTCAAGAGTTAGTTCTTAGTTTAGTTATAGTTTAGAAGGAGAATAACCATCTCGAATCGGTTTCTATCAGTCACCCACAAAAAAAGTCATGCACTAAGATTCTCAAATCTTGAATAGTCGGGACACTGTTACACATGCTTTTGTGTAATGTTTCGGCGTATGAACACCAAATAAGGCACCTCCACTTCCTTTATATAATACAGGTAAATAGATAAATAGATTAGAACAGATTTTCATGAACACGAACTATGGATGATTGAAAGTTTACTAACTATAGTTGAATCCCTTTAAGTTACTTGGATCATCCTCAGATTTAAGAGGAGATGCATCTAAAATGTGTAGTTGGGGTTTCTTCTTATCCTTCTCATTTTAATTATTCTTCTTATTTCATTTTAACTCCTAGTTTGTAATGCTAATATGTTCATTTTAGAACATTTAGTAGTTATTCAAATGTGTACAAATATTATACTAATTAACTAACATAACTACTACTTTACTAGCATGCATCTGTTCTGCATAATATAGGTTAGCTATATTTATCATAGAAGTTAAAAAACTTCTATGAACATCGATATGAATTTACGCAAAGTAATCTTCTTTAATGTCTTTTGATAAATTGGCAGCAACATATATCCACTCTACATTAAACTAGTCCATCTTGCTTTTCGCGAAATTAGTTTCTAACTTTAACAATTACTGTTACTAGAAGCTGGTCCATCTTGTTTCGGATATCACCATATTGACTAAGATCAGTTATTTAACCAGTATAATCTATATAGTAAACAGATTACACTTACAAAGTCGAGTTCACAAAGTACAATAAATTTAGAAAATAACATTAATAAGTAACTTAATAGAACAATTTATCTTTGATTCCAATAATATTTAAAAACACAAGGAATTCACTAAAGCACTCCTCTATCCGTACAATTCGACTCCCTTAGTTTCCGTTCATCCGAGAGCTGTTTCGCAAACCTACATTCAGAAAACACACACACACATTAGTAAGTTGTATCCTAATAAACTGGATATTTATCAATAATACGAGAAGCATGTTTAATGTTGCAGCATAGACGATGTACCTCTTCAATGCTTCACGATTCGTTCCACCATTGGTTACCGGTTCCACGCCACCAGTATCAGAATTCACACGGGAAACCGGGCTATCCAGCAATCCTTCACCAACTTTCACTAGGTCGTCTAAATTTTGCTTTGTTGCTACATCCACCGAAGCCATGTCGCCAGTCAAAGTATCATCCTATTTTTATATGATGACAGACAAAAAGATTTAAAGGTTAGGTATCTACGATATTAACTGAATAAATAGTGTATTTATAACGAAATTGACCATAAGTTTATGGTGTATACGCAGTCTATAAACTGAATAAAGTGTTGAATGTGAGAGTTAGACTAGCACGATACGGCTAAAGGTGTGTGAGCCTATTGGGGGCACACACATTAAATATTACGTGTTTGTTTGACGTGTTTGTGTGAGCACTCGTAGAGGTGATTGTTTTAATCACTTATTTGATTAATTTTGCGGGTGACTATGATGGTTAGTTTTCTATTTATTTTTCATGTTTTCTCTTTTCCTTTAATTTGTTTATTATTTGTGTGTTAATCATAATTGTTTAACTAGATCTAATATCCGCTGCGTACTCGTAGTTAAATGGTTAACTTGATTATATATAAATTCCAACAGTGGCATCACGAGTCAACTCATTTAGTGGTTATTGGTTACACGATTTAATAAACACGCGAAAAGGCTGCATGAAATCTAATTTAGTTATTTGTTTTATTTATTTTTTGACAACTATCATGCAATACTTGTCATTAATTAATAAAAAAATACCTAGACACAAAGGAATTAAAATTAATTGTTAATTAGATACATAAAATAGCAAAATATATTAAAAGTTAATTTGTTTGCCATGATTATTTTATGTGTGAATTCCGGTTATAAGACCTACGCAATAAATTTTTTGATGCATGTGGCGATCTAGGCACTTGATGAAAACCTAGTGAGGGTCTTATGGTTCTCCATTTGGGGAAGACTCCTAGTGGACTCGGTTGTTATATGTTTAATTAATGTTTATGTTTATGTACTTGATTCTTTATTTGCATAATTATTACATGTTTTATACACCTAATAGCATGCAATATGGAATAATACATATCGAAATCATGACGTTAATATGGACTTAATTTACACGCCTAAATACCATGCTCATTGTGACCTGCTATTTGATTCGTGGAAAATTGTTTTTGTAAAATTAAGTGACCTAAATTATTGAAACAAGTTTTCATGAAATTAAAAACTGGACACCATGGACACTTGGGAAGTACGGCTCACCCACTAGAACAAATTATAAGGGGGGTTTAAGGATGGTGCGCACAGTCACACCTAAAGGATTTTCGGTCATTGCCTCGCGCGGACCTGGTCCTCCGCCACCTTGCGAGTTCGATTGGAGCTACCGTGAACCATGATGATCACTACAGTGTCATTACTAAAGTTCTTAAAATAAAGTGCTACAAAGTTGTTTTGCATGCTTCTTTGTACACAAAATTTACCACATTTATGTGTTTACCCTATGTAAAAATTTTAAGTCTATGCCAACCAACCAAGGACACGTGCTTTTGGCTTGACCTCTTTGGTCAGACCTTAGGGCCATTCCAAATCCATGGAAAATATTGCTCATTGGTCAGACTTTTGGTAATATTTGCACGTTCTTGTTTGGTCGACTTATTTCGAGTATGCTTGGTCAGACCTTGGACCCGAGGCATAAGACGAGACTAAACATGCTCATGACATTACTACTTGTCTACCTCGATCAGTCTCATAAGTATAAGAGTTGCATTTTATGCAATTAACGCTCGTCGCTTACCTCTTGCCCCATTTGTTTACACATTGGTCAGACCTTTGGTAATAAGTGGGATTTTAGTTGGATCTTAGTCTTAATTAGTAATTAATTAGGTAGTTAATTCTATTAAGAATTTAATTATCGAGAATACTAATTATTTGAACTTTTCTTATATTGTAGATGACTACCTCAATCGGAAACAATTCGGTACTCAGGAGTTTCTTTGAGAAACAAAAACTCACTGGACCTAACTTCATTGACTGGTATCGCCAGCTTCGCATTATCTTGTCAACTGAAGATAAGGAAAATTACTTGGAGCATCCTATTCCTGCTGCACCTGTTGCAACTCCTGGACACCCAGTCCTTCCCGAAGCTCTTGCAGCTCACACTGCTTGGGTCGAGGGGTCAAAGGACATTGCTGCTTTCATGCTTATGACCATGGACTTAGAAATCCAACGAAATTTAACCCATCTTGGTGCATATGACATGTTACAGGAGTTGAAAAGCATGTTTGCTCAACAGGCAGAACAAGAACTTTTGCAAACCGCGAGGGAAATTCACTCGTGCAAGCAAGTAGAAGGTCAATCTGTAAGCTCATATGTTCTAAAGATGAAGAGCTACATTGACAACTTGGAGCGTCTCGATCATCCCGTCACTTTGAACCTTGGATTAAGTCTAATCTTAATTGGACTCTCTAGGGAGTATGACAACTTTGTGCAGAACTATAATATGCACAGCATGGGGAAGACTGTGAATGAATTACATGCTATGCTTAAACAACATGAGCAGACGCTACCCAAGAAAGATGCTGCACCTGCACTTCATGCTATACGTGCAAGAAAGGTACATAAAAACCAAGGTAAAAACCATTCAAGGCTGCTAAGGGGAATCAAGGGAATGGAAAGTATAAGTTGGCTTATGCTCCTGAGCATAAACCATCTTATGCCTCCAAGCCCAAGAAACCTCCACCACCCAAGAAGGATAGCCCTGCAAAGGACGCGACCTGTCACCAATGTGGTGAAATAGGTCATTGGAGAAGGAATTGTCCAGTGTATCTCGCCGAGTTGCCGAAAAAAGAAGAAGCTATCTCCAAGAGCTAGCACTTCAGGTATTTTCACCATAGAACTCTATACTTTTCCTAGTACATCATGCATTTATGACACGGGTTGTGGTACTCACATCGGTAATACTATTTAGGGTCTCAGGGGAAGTAAGAAGCTGAAACCAAGAGCTTTAAGTCTGTACGTGGGCAATGGTCAACGGCCAGGAGTTGAAGCTATTGGAAATTATCATTTATGTCTCCCAAGTGGATTAGTACTTGTTTTGAACAATTGTCATTTTGCTCCCTCTATTACTAGAGGAATTATTTCAGTTTCTCAATTGTTTGACGATGGTTTATTAATCGCTTTGAATCGAATAATACAATTTTAGTTTCTTGGAATAATGTTGTTTATTTTAGTGCTATCCCAAGGAATGGTATTTATGAAATTGATATGTCTTGTTCTAAAACAAATGATAGTTCTATGTATGCTGTTAGCAATAAAAGAGCCAAGCTAGAATTGGACTCTACTCTCTTGTAGCATTGTCGTCTTGGACACATTAGCAAGAAACGCATGGAGAAGTTGCAACATGATGGACTTCTCAACTCAACTGACATTAAGTCATTTGAAAAGTGTGTTTCATGCATGTCTGGTAATATGGCAAGAAAACCCTATTCACATCAAGTGGAAAGGGCTAAGGATCTACTTGGACTAATACACACCGATGTATGTAGCCCATTTAGAATTATGTCAAGACAAGGAGCAAGTTACTTCGTTACTTTTACTGATGACTATAGTCAGTATGGTTATGTTTACCTGCTGAAACATAAACATGAAGTGTTTGAAACACTTAAAGTGTTTCAAAAGGAAGTAGAAAACCAACTCGGGAAGACCATTAAGTCACTACGTTCTGATCATGGAGGTGAATATATGAGTCAAGAATTTTTGGATCATCTTAAGGAGCATGGGATTATTGCCCAACGCACTCCTCCTTACACTCCACAACATAATGGTGTGTCTGAGAGGAGAAATCGAACACTGCAAGACATGGTTCAAACTACTCTTCCAAAGTCCTTTTGGGATTATGCCCTTGAGTCTGCTGCACACATTCTCAACATGGTTCCAACTAAGAGGGTTGATAAGACACCATACGAGGTATGGCATGGCAAAGCCCCTAAGTTGTCTTACTTAAAAGTCTGGGGTTGTGAGGCACTTGTTAAGCGTAATACACTTACCAAACCTGTACCACGCAAAAGTTCATTATCTTCGAGAGACCATTGAGATGGGTGACGTGAAGATATCAAAAGTTCACACAGATGACAATCTAGCTGATCCATTTACGAATGCTTTAGCATATCATAAGCATTCTAAATTGACTAGGGATATTGTTTTGATGCCAGCTAGTAGTCTCATGTAAATCTGTGTGTAATTAATATTTGGATAATTTGGAATTGTAAGACAGTTTTATTTTCTGATAAATAATGATATGAGGTATTTGTTATTTTATTCATATAACCTGTTATTCCATATTTGCATGTTTAATCCATGAAATGATTTATCATTCTAAATATGTCCATTGTTGGTTAACAATATGGGAATATTGTTATGCAAGGCAAATGTGAGTGTTGGTTAAATTCTATGAGAATGTGGATTGTTCCCGCCAAACTCATATGTATTCACAAAGGATGCATATTGGATACCCCAACTTTCAAACATTTACTTTTGGATCCTTGTCATGAGTAAAATGTTGAAATGGTTTGTTAAGTCATCCATAGACTTGAGATACAAGCAAGTTCTGTTATGTGTGGATATCACTTTTGTAATTATATGCCAAACGCTGTCCTGAATAAGGTATTTATAAAAGCTATTTTTCGGAGTGATGTGAAGCAGCATCCACAACACTTGTAGTCAACAAAGGATTTGTTACTCCACTTGATATGTGCAGAAAGATACAATGGGCCCTCTCCAGAATTAATCAGATAATTGTTCGGCCGAACCCAAAGGGTAATGCAAGATGATTCTTGATTACATTTGGTATATCTAATTATATTCTATAACGAGAATCTAAATGGTTAAACTATATGGAATGACTTAAGATCCATATCCATGGTTTAACAGTATCTATAACAAATGATGATAAAACCAAGACATAAATGACCATGCTACTAAGAATGATTTATGAAACTATATCTCAGACACCTTTAGTTTAATAGCGAGTGAGAGTGTTGCTAGACGTTTCCGTTGTTGGTATTAGTGCTATCTGCAACTCCAACTCCCCAAGTGGGAGCTGTTGGAATGTGGGAGTTAGACTAGCACGATACGGCTAAAGGTGTGTGAGCCTTTTGGGGGACACACATTAAACATTAGAATACGTTGTATATTTCACGTAAAGCTCAAAATGACCCGGTTTAGACACAAAATGAACTAGACAAGATCCCTTGCTTGTCCTAATCCTATGGCCTGATTTCAGAAGATTCTGGAAAGCAAAATCTGTCTAGGTTCATATCAAAGTGATAAGGATTGTTGAAGAGTTGTGATAAGGCTCAAAGATGGTAGAGTTTAACACTTATCATGCTTTGTTTAAGCCTTATCAAGAGTAGGGTTAAGAGGCTATATATACTCCCTTGTAACCTGCTCATATGCACGACATAAAGCAAAACGAAAAACACAGTTATTGAATCTAAAGCTATTATTTATAATTCTTTGGTCAACATATACGACAACATCACAAAGTTATATTGATTTTGTTTGGTCTTGTCATACGTAGCATATAAATATAACAAGGATTACAATTTTTTTTATTTTGTCTAGATCCCTCACTCATCAGTTCGAACGTATACTTATTTAAGTATTCGAATTGGTTTATGTGAAGCAAGCACTCTTCTAGGTGCTGTTTTGGTTCGGGTTTTGTGTTGAGCTTCGACACTTGTTGTTGGGTTTCTTACGTGGTACACGGCTAGCACTCCGGGCGTATTTGTTTGACGTGTTTGTGTGAGCACTTGTAGAGGTGATTGTTTTAATCACTTATTTGATTTATTTTGCGGGTGATTACGAGGGTTAGTTTTCTATTTATTTTTCATGTTTTCTCTTTTCCTTTAATTTGTTTATTATTTTTGTGTTAATCATAATTGCTTAACTAGATCTAATATCCGCTGCGTACTCATAGTTAAATGGTTAACTTGCTTATATATAAATTCAAACATAAAGGAGAGGGAAAAAAGGTATTTGTCGACTGGTATATTTGTTGCGATCAATGAGAAAAGCATAAATGACGACGTACAAGCACCAGCATCAAAGCATGTCCGAGATGAGAGAACTATACCTGAATGCGAAGATAATTATCAACGGAATTTAGGGCTTCAAAGACAACATTGTTATGAAAATCAACCAAATCAACACTCGCTTGCGTGAAAGCTTCTATCAATGGGATGGAGCCATTATTGAATAACCATCCAAGCACTCCCCATTCCGCTGCCATTTCTGCATCATATTGTGCTTGTTGCATCTTTGTGCCCGTTCCTAATGATATAACAAGAAATCTCCCGTAATCTAAAGGCTTAATTGGAAAGAAGTTTGGATCTTCTTTCATAGCTTGCCTTGTCACTTCTGCTATCGCAACCAAGGTCTGCCAATAAAGACACAAAAGGTTGTACTTCATCAATTAACAGTTATACCATACATGCATTCCAAGTTTTTCTTATGCATAAACACCCTACACCAAGAAAAATATTTATTGATCATACTAATCCATCAAATTATGCGTGACGGCTAGATTTAAGAGTTGCATTTCATCAAGAAAAATACAAGGAGTTACAATTAAGACGACTAAATTACCGGGTTATTCGCTGCTACACCACCATCAATAAGGTTGAACTCTCGATTGCCATTTTTAAAGTAATGGCCGGGGAGATATGTAGGTGCTGCCGATGTACCAATGCAAATGTCTGATAAATGTGCATCAGTGCTAGGATCTCTTGGCACCTTAGAACCACCATTATTAGTTAATATATAAGTAAATTAAAACGTACATTAATTTAGTAATTATCATTTGCTCATAAGTTATTTGTGCAGCATTTCAAAACCGATTGACTAACAAAGTAACGGTTGGTCATACAATTTTTTGTTGAAGTCCTTTCCAGACAAAACTTGTTATATTTTTTAAGATACCATTAAAGGGAAAGTGCTAAAAATTTTTGTTGAAGTCCTTTCCAGACAAAACTTGTTATATTTTTTAAGATACCATTAAAGGGAAAGTGCTAAAAATTATGCTAGAGCTAACACACACCTGAAATGAGCTAAATATCACAGGCTGCATAGTCTTTATGTCAAATGTAGGAACAACAACATTGGTTAATGTCTGGCTCAACTTTGTGGTTCCTAGTATGCCGCGTCACGAGGTCTTTAAGATACTTCCCATCATATTTTGGTCCAGTCATCGCCTTGGAAAGCTTCATAAGTCCAGCAAATGGCCCCCTAAAATTGCACCAAAAAAATCATGTAAAATGTAAACTACATCTCAAGTATCTAGTTGAATTGTAATTGTATGTTAACGTTGGTATTTACTACTTGTGTTTCATCTTACTCTATTTGTGGAAAAATCTCAGGAGTGTTTTCAAGATAAAAAGGAACAATATCTTTAGCAGCATACAATGGTCTGTTATTTTTGTCTGGTGCCGTTAGCATGACTGAGACAAGACCACCAGTGCTTGTTCCAGAAATTACGTCAAAGTAATCTGCTAGTCTTGCATTGTGGCCGTCTATCTCCTGCATACATATGTTCGATCTCAAATAATAACATCGCTAGACAGAAATTTTTTATACTAACCACCAAAATTGTATCTCGGTGATGCATAGCATGGGCATCAAGAAATTTATTATTCATTTTCATTATTTACTTACATACAAATATATCGTGATCAGAGTATACACTTGTAATACTTAGATCCTCCTCTCCTGACATCTAGCCAAAAAATAAAATCTAACCTTTGAATAATTAAATACGTACATGTATATATTTTGAATGGTGATTTGAATTAACATACTAGCAAGAAGCTAGCTAGCAATGGAATAAATAGAGTTAGTAAAACAAGTAGTACACCCCCAAGTTGGATCATCACGGATTCAGTCGATTCTTTTATGCTTCTCTTTTCTACTACTAAGATTCAGTGATAAAAAAGAAATCAAAATCATCACATATTGCTTTGTCCACTTCAAGGTTAATTAGAATTGAATGTGACATTGTTTCATAAGCTGGCTTCACATTGGATAAATTCAACAATTTTGTCATACAATAATGTTTTAAGGGATAATTACCAAAATAGATCGTTGACTTTTTGACTAGTCACTTTGTAGACTTTCAAATTTCACTTTCCAAAATTAGATCAGGGCAACTTAAAAAATGAGCAACTCAATATAAACGCGACACGTGTCCTTAAAAGATTCTAGATTATTCTGTACTATACATTCCAAAAAGATTCTAGATAATGTACTATATTAATAAAATATTCGACACGTGTCGCACATATATGAAGGTTGCTCAGTCGCCAAGTTGCCCTGATCCGCCGGAGGAAAGTGATTTAAAAACATCGGGTGACTGATCTATTTTGGTAATTATCCCTTATAATGGTATGATCAAAGAGTTGGATCCAAATATTTGAGTGTGTCTAATTTTATGTTAGTCTTTTTCGCTGAAGAGTATTTTTGGCAGAATTTATGCTTTTGTTATTTGATTACAACTGGATAAAAATTTTCTGTATAGATAGAGTTTTACGACATTTGTATGAATGCATGGGAATCGTACCTGAAGTTGTGACTCGAGGTACTCGAGAATGACACCTGGTACGATACCTCTAACGCCTCAATACTAAGGACGGTTATGAGATTTCCGGTATTTGGAGGCCGGATTCCAACTGAGTTGGTGCTTGTCATCTTCAAGTTGTGAGAAATACAAACTCGTTGGATAACTCTTGATGAACTGCTCGATAAGGTTTTAGTTATAAGATTCTGAGTTATTTTTTGTATTAGGCTTGTGATGACCATCTCAATTCACTCTTTTATTTGTCCCTTTTATATATATAACCCACCAAGACATGGACTTATATCATATCTTTCTTACAACATACAATATCTTTTATTTGGCATAACAGCATGATAATTTAAAACATGATTGATTTTAACCATATAACTTTAAATTACAAACTCTTAGACAAGAATGTTGGAACTATTATGCTACATTCTATTTGGGGTGATGGGGTGCATTAACTACACTTATTATTAATTAAATTCTTTATTATGTTACTGAGGATTATGTTAGGCACAGTGGTGACCAATATTGCATCATTTTTCCGGCTGCCAACTCAGCTTTCTTTCTCCTCAACCCATATTCACCTCTCTCATCACAGTGGAAACCCATATTGCATCATTTTTTTTTAACTAAAAAACCAATTTTTAACATAAACACAAATTTTATTAATAAAACGTAAACATTACATAAGCGAAACGATACGGAATTAAACAACTAAAAATTAAACGTAAACATTACATGACAACACATAACATAAAACACGATACGGAAAAGAAATAAACCACGATACGGAAATACTTAACATAAAACGCCATTACTCATCGTCTCTGTCCCATGCATCTGTGTTTATCAGAATGAACCACACATGTTGATAATTTAACCCTCACCCATGGCGTTCATGATAAATTCGGTTTGCATTGTTGAGACGACAAGGGTCTTGACTTGTACGCAGCAACACTTTGTAAATATCATTATATCTATGACATTCAAGGTTGATTCTATTCCATTAAGCCGTAATACTATTTTTATTACGATGCTCACCATCAGTCTGATCGTTGAACCTTTCTGTAACTTCATTCCAAAAAGAACGTCCATTCACAAGGTATCTAGAATCGTGAACTTCAAGCCATACGTTAGCTAGCAAGTATTCTTCTTTCATGGACCAACGATTATTCATTGTGAAATGCTTTATGAGTGTGTGAAGAATAGTATTGTATGGTGTGTTATTTATAGGGGATAATATAAGAAGCGGGATATTTTTAGATTCAAAATTCAAACAGAAGGCGGGATACATTTTAAATTCAAAATTCAGATAGAAGGCGGGATACATTTTAAATTCAAAATTCAAATAGAAGGCAGGATACCTTTTAACACAAACTTAACTTTTTATTAATAAAAACATAAACGTTACATAAACAGAAATTAAAACATTACAATACTAAATTAAAAACTTAAACTTCAATTATAATCTAGGTGATCTGTTGGACCCTTTTACTTTGTTAAGGTTAACTACAAAGTTAATCTAACCAAGTTCGATGGTATAGCAAAGTATTGATTAATTATAAAAGCAAATAAACGTAAAAGATATGACACAAGGTTTTTCAACGTTTAATTCTTTATTAGAAATTAATCAAAAGAATTATACCCAAGTGTTTGCGGAACAACACTTGGGATTGAAATGACAAGTATGGTGTACTCCTCACTAAACCCAAACTAAGTTTGAGTGACAACTAAGATCCTGTTGAGCTAACTCAGGGATTGTGTTGTTCTTTGGAGAGAGTAAAGATTTGGTTTATAAATGTCTAAGCATTAAGTGCACAAGCGTAGTCTTTACCTCTATCACTTATTCTCTATTTATACACAAGTAATTTCTAACACTTACCTAATGGACAAAGACTACAAGACAATATTACATCATCCTACATTGGACAAAATACATAGGTATTTTGTCCCTGTTACAATTGGCTATAAGTAGTAAAGGACAAGGATGTTTTCTGGTCTTCAGTGTTGACACACTTCTTGGTATTATACTCATTCAGGGAAAGTTGACCTTTGCATGATAAGGACCATCCCTTATCCATTCAAACTTATCCCTCCTTTACTTCAGTCTTCTTATCTTCAGTCTTTGTTCACTCAGTGATCTTAGTTGGTGAGGAGTCATGGAACTCAGTGAGTTATTGTCATCCCTCACTGAGTCCATCATCCTCTTCTTTGGCTCAGGCATCATTCACTGATAACCGCCTCACTGAATGGTGAACCTTTCTTCATAGATTCGCCCTGAGCGTCTTTAGGATGACTCACTGAAAAACTATGCATTCAGTGACTTGTTTGGTGTTCTCGGTTATGAAACACTTAGGATATTTTATGTTCAAATCCTGGATTAAGGAGTTTGAGTTTTAACAGACCCAACAGTCTCCCCCTATTTGGATAGACAAATAGCCTGAGTGTTTTCAAGGTTTTGTAAGAGATAGCAAAGGTATTATCTCTATAATCCTTACTATGTATTGTTTAGGACACTGAATGTTAAACAAAACATCAATATTATTCATGATTATTACAATCCTAAACAAAATAAAGTAAATAAAGATAGTTGGTGTTGCAGACATGCTCATGCTTCAGAACTTCAGACCCATGGCTTCAAGTTTGGCTCTCTTCTTATTCAGTAGGTGTTTATCAGGATGCTCTTTGATTTTGTTCTTCAGGTCATGACAGAATCTTGCATTAGCCTCATTCTTGATGGGATTGGCCATGAAAAAGTATCCTGCCATTGCCTTAACTCCAGCATGATCAATGTCAGCCCATCTTTGGAAGGCTAGATCTCCAAACTCATCTGTGAAGAAGAGGCCTCTCTCAGGTTGCTCGATGACTAAATTGTTCACAAATGTAACTCCTTTAGGGAGGGCTCTGTTGCAGTTTAGACCCGGAGCACTGACTTCTGGTTCAGTCTCTATCTTCTTCCTTTTCCTTTTAGAAGACTGAGTAGGAGGAGCCTGAATAGCAGGTACTGAAGCTGGTAGCAATGAAGGGATCCCAAGTTCCTCATGCTTCTTGGCCAACAGATCATACCTGATCTTGAGGGATTTCATTAGGTTCTTGACAACGACATTGTTCTTCTTTGCAATGATTGGACCAAGTTCATCAAGCTCAGTGATCCCAAAGTCAGCAAATCTGAAAGGATCATGAACTTCAAAATATCGTTTGTCCTGACCTCTGTAGACACTGAGAATAGCAGGTTTAGAGTTCTGGTGAATCTTGACATCAGTGATAGGTTCTGGGTTCAGTCTCTGTGTCATGATCCAGGTATACTTCTCAATGTTTTGTTGCCTGATTTCAGTATATCTTTTCAGTTTGGCTTCCCTCTTTTCTTTTAGAGCCATTAGGGCAGCATCCTGAGCCTTTTTGAACTTTTCACCACCTTCTCTATGTGCAAGGTCCTGAGGCTTCAGTACAATATTTGTGGCTTCCTCATTAACTACCTCAATGAGGGTAGCCTTGCTTGCCTGTTCCTCCAAAGCTATTTTCCTCAGTCTTTCCACTTTATCCATGTGAGCTTGGATTTCATCTTCAGTCATCATATATGTAACACCATTCATTTGAAAGGGAATCCTGACAGGTGCATCAGGGCCCGGTCTAATGAATGAAGAAGCAGCAACCAATGTAGTTGTAGGCTCAGACATAATAGTGAGAATGCCTTTGCCCTTATCCGTCTGGATTGATGGTTGAGTGGTTATGTCAGGAGACTGGAAGGATGAGATTGGAGTGGCTTCAACTATCCGCTCCCCCTCAGTCTGAGAGGAAGGTTGATTGGTGGAGGTATCAAGAATTCCTGTTTATGGGACTTCAGTGGTTCTCTCCCCCTTAACTGTTGCCGCAGCGTCAGTGAGAGCAAGAGTTAGTGCCACTGAAGGACCCTTGAAGGCCTGGTAAAGTTCTGAGAGCATGTTTTTTATGTCAGCAGTGTCCTTCTGAATTGTAGACACATTGGCATCCAGTGAAGCCTGAGATGACTCAATGGCAGACATCCTTAGCCCAAGATTCCAGGCCAAGGAGTTTGAAGACTTAGCCCAAGCAGCCAAGTTTTTCTCCATGAGGCTGAGTGATGAGCAAATGGAAACCACTGAAGAATTAAGACCCTGAAGATTTGTAGCCTTTAGCATATCAACCAACTCAGTGAATTGAGCAGAATTCTGTTGGTAGGTTTGAGCAGCCTGAAGGATTTTCTTGTTGAGTTCAGGATCATCTTTGGCAGACTCTTCAATGGTAGAAACACTCTTGGTAATGTGGCTGAGCGTTTTGTTGAAGTTGCTGAGGTGTCCATTAAGAGTAGTCAGTTTGAAAGCAACATCAGCCTGTTGTTCGAAAGTGTTATCATGATAGGCCTCAACTGACTTGATACGTGGGGATCGCACCAGGTTTTACCTCTCGAGGGATCTCGAGAAGCTTACAACCCCCACCAGGCAGTGTACCTGATCGATGTAGTATAGTATAATGACAAGTACCGGAGGATTGATCGTTCAGCTAGAAATAGTGTCTCTAGGATTAGAAAACCTAAAGACTAGGTCTAGAGATGAGAGTTGATTCTTTTTGTATTTTTTTATATTTTTATGAAAGCAAGTAAAAATCTCAGGTTTGAAAGGAGTTTGGCGGAATTAGTTGCTAGTCAACTAACCCAATACTAAAGATGCAATCAAAATAAAATACTAAAATGAAAACAAACTAAATTATACTAGAGTTGTGAGCAATATATGGGAGAATGTGTTTACTTAGATTTCACTACTCCCTAAATATCTTTTACACGTTAATTACTGTTATAGTTGCGTGGATGATGGATTGTATTCCTTAATACAATTCATGGGGTGGCGTACTTACTTCTCCAATCCTATGAGCGCCTACTTCACTCCTATGTCGAGCCGGCTAAGAAGCTCTTAACATGGGATCACTAGAATTTGCTCATGCATTAAATACAACCAATAAAACCTAGTACACATCGGTTCATGTTTCCTAAGACGTTCAAGCATGTTACACAATGGAGATCTGCCAGTTTTCTTAAGCCTAACATTGAAATCATGCATCCATTACAACCATAAACAAGTAATCAACACATAATTAACATCTAGGTTTCATTACATCTAAGCAAACACAAGATAGATCTAGCCTAGCATGTTGAAATCAAGACAAGCATAAGATATATTCAAACAACACATAAATATATTGATTGAATTGAAAGAAGACTTATCTCAATTGAACATGGAAGGATTCAAGGGGTGAAAACCCTTGAAAACACTGTAAAATACGACCTAGGGTTTACAAAGTTCGGCCCTAGTATTCTCCACACAAGTTCCTCCTTATGAATGAAAAATAGAAAACTATATATAGATTTTGATGGGTGACGGCGTCAAGAACAAAAGTCTGACGCCGTCATCTCGCCGCCAAATAGTTTCTCGGACTGCCTAGATCTGGGTCTGACGCCGTCATGCATTCTCCTTATGCAGGCCGTCACCGAAAATTGTCTTGATGCCCTTGTTGTGACGCCTTCAGGTTTTCACTGGGTCGTCATGGATTTTACTCTTGACGCCGTCAGGCACTGTTCTCAGCATGGAAAATTAAGTCTTTGCCGTTTTCTTCACTTATATGCTCCAAAAACGTCCGAATTGCTTCCTTTTCCAGAATTCATTCCCAAAGTACCTAAAATCAGAAAAGGAACGATTTAGGGCAATATTTGATCAAACAAATTCAATTCCAGGCTTAAATGACCCCCTAAAAGTCGTTCATTTTTCGCCTCATCATATACCCTTACACTTGAGATTTGCTTGTCCTCAAGCAAATGCACTTTTATTCTAATCAAAATACAAATTAGGGGTCATTTAACACTAATATAAAAGTAATTACAACAAATAATCGTTCCACTAAAGATCAAAGACAAGCACGAAGGTCAAACACTAGCACCTCACAAATAGTGTTTAGATACTCACATCTCTCGGGTGTAATAAAGTAATATCACAATATGGAAACGGAAAATATCTCTCACTACCTGTCATAGCAAAATAGATTACCATAGGCTTGGGAAAGGATCAAACCTCCACCACATGGCATAAGCACCTAGGATAAACTATCAAAGAGGTCTTTAAAATGGTTACAACGTTAGGTGTAGGGATATGGAATACACGGTATTGTTGGATATAGGCAGTCTTTACTGGTGGCGAGTTAACAATCTTGGTTAATTACATGTACAATATGGCGTTGCTAAGCCAAGACTAGACTCGACTTAAGCTAATAAATCAAAAATAACAAAAAACATAAAATAAACATAGAATGAAAAGGGATTGTAGTCCGTATGTTTTTTCTCTTTTCTTTTTTCTATTTTTTTTATTCTTTATTTTTTTTTTATTTATTTTTTTTTTTTGCATACACTTTTACCCTACAATCCAAAATAATACATCATAGGGAATGAATATTCCCCTTACGGTTGAATTTTTACATACTTTACAATAAACTAATCTAATGACTCGAATTAAGAAAATCAAAACACTTGAAGTACTTTTAATATTAACGTACATATGGGGGTAATAATATGATGTTCTTCCCCATTACTCCATAACATAAGTACTTTACCCATGAGTCCCAATCGTCCCAAAACAATATGTACAAGGATATGACTCGACTTAGCAACCATGTAATCAATTAGATAATTAACTTAGGGTTTAATAAAAAACAATAATGCACTAAAAATGAGTGCATACACGGAAGGCTAAGGCGATTTGGGTGTACATTTAAGTGGGGTGTAACAAATTATTCCTTTAAGTAAAATGCTTAAAGTTAGAAATGAAAAGATAGGCTCGGAGGGGTGTACTAGGGGTTTCGTATACTAAAAATGAGTACAACGCTAAAGGTGTGGGAAAAATTAATTGACTTTACTAGCCAAGTTATATGACTTAAATGGTCAAGTAATTATAATATGGGTTTAACACAAGGGTGATCCTAATGCCTCTTATCATGTAGTAAATCCTACTACACGAATGTAGTCTCACTAGCGGTCTCGGAATGCATCACTAACGCAAGTTCTAGAATCTAAATGCTACCGGTACACTCATAAGCACTAATAGTAAATGCTTTTCCTATCAAATCTAAAGGCGAACCTCACATATTTGGGTGGAAAATTTTTCTGAATGGTACGGTTTTGTGCTAGTCATACAATCTCCTATCCATGAGACGCTTGCTATGGCTAAAGTTTCACTCATAAATGTTGTAAAAAAATTTAAATTTGGCGCTAAAATTACACTAACAAGTATTTCTCATAGTTTTATTACACATCTACTATCAAACAAACAAACTCAAGCGAAAGTTTATCTGTAAGGTATCATCATTTTACCCTCCCCTTACACTTAGGATGAACATTGTCCCCAATGTTCAAGTAAAGAATGTAAAAGTGAAATAAGTAAAAAGAATGAAATAAAATACTCTCCTGATTCGCTCGGTATGGATAATAAGGTGGCCAGGTTAGATCTTCCTCCAAGAAATTGAACAATCAAAGCTTCCCTTCCAGAATAATAATCATCTTCTTGTCATACATAACCTGTAAAACCTGAGAAAATAGACAAGGCAACCTTGCATAAAATCGGCGGCAATCTACATATGCTAATAAATCCTAGAAAACAAAATAAGATATAATGCTTGTGTAATGATGTTTGCAGATTTCCTGGAGATTATAAAACTAAATATTCAACAAAAACTTTAAGACTCCGTTAGAAAAACAAAACTGGTAAAATTTCCAGATTTTTACACGTGACGCCGTCAAGAGTAAACTTGTGATGCCGTCAGAAGTGACCTGAAGAAATTCTTATGTTAAGTTTCCGGAAAATTTCTGGAAAAACTTCATCCTACTTCTTGGAAAATCCTGCAAAACATCATTATGACTCGATACAAGCATTTGACTCTAACAAATACGAATATACATGTTCACTTAATATCGTGGAGAATCATGATCGGTTTTGTTTCTTTAAAAACATATTTGGGGTTTCCCTTTACACTTATCTTTTGCAAAATACCTTTGGGTGAAGTTAAGACTAGGCCAAACAACAAAGTAAAGTATTTTCACTTTTTTAGTTATAAACATGATCTACCAACAATAAAAATAAAGCATGCATACAGAAGCAAATAACAAACAAACAAAATAAAAATCACACAAATCATGGGTTGCCTCCCAAGAAGCGCTTTTCTTTATTTACGAGTCTTGTAGCTAGACTCAAGGTCATGGGTTACTACGTGACCTCATTGTTGGTTTCACTCTCTAGGTCGTCTCCTATACCAGTTTTGTATTTCGGACCTAATTGCAAGCATTCTTTGTAGAAACCAAGCATCCTATTCATCACATACTCTACTCCTTTACGTCTATCCTCATCATTCCTATAGTAAGCTGCTTGTTTGTGTTCCTTTTCTATATTCAACAAGAGGCGGTACTGCTCAATCTTATAGGGCATTTGGTAAGCAATCTCATCATTCTCCTCCTTGAACCTAACTATCCCTAAAGTTGGATCATAACTCATCCTAGTGGCCTCAACAAATGGTTTTCCGAACACTACTTGGCTTAGGCAATCATCTATCGCTAGACGAGTATCTTCTACTATCATAAAATCAATCTCATAAGTGAAATTTCCCACAATCACATGCAACCCTTTCACTCTTCCTACAAAATTACTTATCAAATTCTTATTAGGCATCATCCTATAACCAAGTTGTTTCTTCATCACCCAATTATAATAAGTCCTAGTCATGATGTTAATGGGGGATCTAAGATCGATATAAGCTTTCCATATATGCATATGTCTGATGTTGCATGGTATGTTGATGTTAGAGGGGTCTCCCATTTTGATAAGGGGTATGCCAAGGATATATGGTGTCTCGAGGCCATCGAATAAATCCTTATGGTATACCCGTTCTTCCTTAGTGGGCAACTTATCAAAGTGTTTTTCTATTCTCTCTACTTCCTCTAACTCCTCTCCCTTACTAACCTCAACTTCCCTAATTTCATCCCTAGTCTCGGTTTCTACTTCAACTTCATCTTTGTCACTATCTTATATATCCTTATCTATTGGCTTAATGATGACAACATTGACAAAGTGGATGTGTTTGGATGACAAGGGGTCCTTAGTTTGGATTCCGGTATTGGCTTCCCTAGTGTCCTTCCTAGGTGTAGTTAACGCTTGGTTGTTGAGGGCTTTCAACAAGTTGTCTATCTTGTTGGTCATCTCTGTTTGTTGTTGGTTGAGTTCGGTTTCAAACCTAGCTATGCGAGCCTCTTGAGATGCCATAAACTTGGACATCAATCCTTCAAGATTGTTGGTACTACCATAGTTGTTAGAAGGATTGTTGTCGAAAGTACGGTTGGAGGGTGGACCGTTTGGTTGGTGACGATTAGGCGGATTGGAAGAATTAGCTTGATTTTGTTTCCACCTAAGGTTTGGGTGATTTTTCCAAGAGGGGTTGTAGGAGTCACCATACGGGTTTGGCTCGGGTTTGAAAGTGTACCACTTATCTCCCGCTTCGTCGGTACGCGAGGATGCGTAGTCCGCAAAAGCTGTTCCGGGGAGTTCCACACAATCACGAGTGTCATGGGGACCACTACATAATTCGCATGAAGAAGTGATTTTGTTCACTTGGCTTGAAGGCTTAGGAGCTTCGTAAGATTTCATGAGAAACTTGACATGGTCCTCAAGTTCCATGATCCTACGGTCGGGAGTGCTAGAGTTGTTTAAAGGCAAAGATATTGCCTTGACCATTTTGTTCAAATCACGGGGATCATTCCAAATTTCATTGTCATAGAGAGCAAGATCTTCTATGAGTTCCCATGATTGTTCCGCATTTAGATCACGTAGCTTACCACCGGCCGATTGGTCAATGGCTCGCCTTGTGGAGAGATCGATATGGTCATAGAAGATTTGAACTTTGAGCCAAAGATCTATGCCATGATGAGGGACTTTTTGGAGTAAGTCCTTGAAACGAGTCCATGCTTCATAAAGAGTTTCATTTTGACGTTGTTGGAACATCAAGATGTCATTTCTAAGCTTGGTAGTTCTCCCCAGTAGGAAAAATTGAGCAAGGAAACGAGTGGTGAGATCATCCCATGAGGTGATGGATCCTGTGGGTAAACGTTCAAGCCATTGACTAGCTTGATCACGTAGAGAGAATTGGAATATGCGTAATCGGGTTGACTCTCTAGTTGTAACATCAAGGTCTATAGAATCTACGATTTTAAGGAAGTCCTTGAGATGTTGATTTGGATCTTCGGAACGAAGTCCATGGAATGCACATCCGCTTTGCACCAACCGGATGGTGTCGGATCGCAAGGGAGTCACATTGGCTCCTTGGGTGAGCTCAATGGTGTTTCGATAGCCTTGGTGGCTAGGTCGGGAATACTCTCCTAAGGTTCAGGGCCTAAGAGGTTGGTTATCTAGTGGTGAGTTTTGTTGTGGTGGAATGATGGGTTCAAAGATGTTACCATCGTCCATGATGTCGGATGGCGAAGAGTTACGAACAATAACACGAAGAAATAAGATAGACTAAAGAAAACCTAAAAATAAAAATAAAATCTTACTAGAAAGGAATCTAGCAAGTAGACCTAATAAAAAGAGATTCTAACCTAGACAATAACTATTCCCCGGGCTGCGGCGCCAAAAACTTGATACGTGGGGATCGCACCAGGCTTTACCTCTCGAGGGATCTCGAGAAGCTTACAACCCCCACCAGGGAGTGTACCTGATCGATGTAGTATAGTATAATGACAAGTACCGGGGGATTGATCGTTCAGCTAGGAATAGTGTCGCTAGGATTAGAAAACCTAAAGACTAGGTCTAGAGATGAGAGATGATTCTTTTTTGTATTTTTTTATATTTTTATGAAAGCAAGTAAAAATCTCAGATTTGAAAGGAGTTTGGCGGAATTAGTTGCTAGTCAACTAACCCAATACTAAAGATGCAATCAAAATAAAATACTAAAATGAAAACAAACTAAATTATACTAGAGTTGTGAGCAATATATGGGAGAATTGTGTTTACTTAGATTTCACTACTCCCTAGATATCTTTTACACGTTAATTACTTGTTATAGTTGCGTGGATGACGGATTTTATTCCTTAATACCATTCATGGGGTGGCGAACTTACTTCCCCAATCCTATGAGCGCCTACTTCACTCCTATGTCGAGCCGGCTAAGAAGCTCCTAACATGGGATCACTAGAATTTGCTCATGCATTAAATACAACCAATAAAACCTAGTACACATCGGTTCATGTTTCCTAAGACGTTCAAGCATGTTACACAATGGAGATCTGCCAGTTTTCTTGAGCCTAACATTGAAATCATTCATCCATTACAACCATAAACAAGTAATCAACACATAATTAACATCTAGGTTTCATTACATCTAAGCAAACACAAGATAGATCTAGCCTAGCATGTTGAAATCAAGACAAGCATAAGATATATTCAAACAACACATAGACATATCGATTGAATTGAAAGAAGACTTATCTCAATTGAACATGGAAGGATTCAAGGGGTGAAAACCCTTGAAAACACTGTAAAATACGACCTAGGGTTTACAAAGTTCGGCCCTAGTATTCTCCACACAAGTTCCTCCTTATGAATTAAAAATAGAAAACTATATATAGATTTTGATGGGTGACAGCGTCAAGAACAAAAGTCTGACGCCGTCATCTCGCCGCCAAATAGTTTCTTGGACTGCCTAGATCTGGGTCTGACGCCGTCATGTATACTCCTTATGCAGGCCGTCACCAAAAATTGTCTTGACGCCCTTGTTGTGACGCCTTCAGGTTTTCACTGGGTCGTCATGGATTTTACTCTTGACGCTGTCATGATTGTCTTCTTGACGCCGTCAGGTACTGTTCTCAACATGGAAAATTAAGTCATTGCCGTTTTCTTCACTTTTATGCTCCAAAAACGTCCGAATTGCTTCCTTTTCCAGAATTCATTCCCAAAGTACCTAAAATCACAAAAGGAACGATTTAGGGCAATATTTGATCAAATAAATTCAATTCCAGGCTTAAATGACCCCCTAAAAGTGGTTCATTTTTCGCCTCATCATGAATCCCTGAGGTTGCAGTAGTGAACAGCTTGCTCAGTGTGCATATCAAACACATCTCCAGTGATATCATCGTAGATGACTTTGCAGGCCTTTTTCAGAAACTTCATCAGTTTCTTTCAGTGAGGGGCCTGGAGTCATCATACTTAGCCAATTTTTCAGGAGAGGAAGGTTTTGGTATATTTTCTTGTTGAGCAACAGGAGACAGAGGGAATTGTTCAGTGGCTGTTGCTTCAGTCTCCATATCATCACCAGCTTCATAGAACTCTTCCTCACTAACTTTGCCATCATCATCATCATCAGAGTCAAGAACAGCCTGAAAAGTAGCCATTGAGTTTATCTGAAAAAATGGGTTAGCCGGCTCCTCTTCATAAGAAGACTTGCCTTGGTTTTGGTCGCTCCCTGACCCCTCAAATGCAATAGACTGGGTTTTGTCTGTCTAGTCCTCAGCGTCAGTTTGCGAAGAATGAGCAGCTCCGTGAGGGGGTGTAGGTTCCATATCAGCGGGAGGTTTTAATCCCCCTGAGTCTTTGTCCCTTGTGACTCCTTCAGACATTGACAGGTGTGCTTCAGTATCATCATTAGGAATCAGTGAAATGTTAAGGCCCCCCGTTCCAACAGACTGGTGCTGGTCTGTCGAAGATATAGGGGCCGCCACTCCCTGAGACTCTGGTTGTGATGTACCAGAGACGTTAGTGGGATAAGTGGAAGGCGCTCCCCTACCAGCGGGTTGTATGTTTCCCTCTGGATCTTTGGGAGTAGTCATGTGGACCAAGGGCACTGACTATGATTTGTCAGTAACCTTTGTTGTCCCTGGGGGTGGTGGAGCCTGGTCAAGGGTGACATTTTTGGGCTTAGGTCTTCTTTTTGGCTTAGAAGCCTGTGTCCCTGAAGCCTCAGGGCCCTGTGCCTTGGGTTTGGTTTTTGGTCCAGTCTTAGACTTCCCTGTCCTCTTAAGAGGGGAAGGTGGGTACACTGAGTCCCTCCGGTTGTTTATGGCAACCATATGGGCCGTCAATTCAATGTTTGAGACTGATGATGGGTCTTTTGAAAAGTTTGAAGAACTCAGGATGGCTGGTAAAGAACTTAAGTGTTCATCCTGAGTGTAGTCACAACCCAGTAACCTTTGAAGAGCACATGAGATAAACCTAGGATACGACACATAGTGTAGCCTAGTTTTATTCAGTAGCTTGGTTACAAGATCACCATAAATGATCTCTCCAATGTCGAAAGTGACCCCATTCATTAGGCAATAGGCCATCATCATTTGAACAGAATTAATCAGTTCAGTGGATGAATGGTTCCCACCGAGAACCTGAATCACAAAATTGAACAGGATCTTCCAAGCCATGGGAAAAGAGCACTTGGTGACAGGGGACTTGTCCAAATATTTTGGATCCAAAGCAATTTTTTCTAACCCTGATTTGACATCACTTGGGTCAGGGTGTGCAACATATTTTCCATTGTTATAATCAAGTCCTGTTGCTGAGCAAAAAGTTTTGAAATCCAGGACAAATTTTCTTTTCCCATTTAAAACAGAGAAGCTGATGAGAAATTCCTTGAGGGGCCTGAGTTCGTTCTCATCAGCACTGGGTGTCGGGTCAATGGCCTGAGCAGTACTCCAGAACTCCCTGAGGAGGTGGTGATACTGAAAGTAGGGTGTTGATGTGAAGGCATTTTTCAAGGGACAGTTGTACAAAAATTTTATTATTTCCTTGTAGGCAGGAACATTGGTTGGATGATTAAAATTGCCTACAACATTGTTTGTTTTAAATTGTACATCAGCCAGAGTCATTTTTGCCCATTGAGGTGCAAGCATGATTCCTTGGTCTTCTGCCATTTTTTAGGTCAGGAAAAAGATTTTGAAAGTTTTATGGCAGAATATCACACACCAGATGAATCACAAGTTAAATCTAACTTGTTTCTTGTTGTGAAATATGTGATATTGTTATTAAGATGTTTGCAAGCAGGAAGGATTTCTTGTTGCAAATTTCTTAACAAAGAAAGAATGTTTTGAAAATACCTTTTATTTTATTTTTTTTATTTTTTTTTTGAAACAACTTTGCAATGGAGAAATTTTTGTAGAGTTTCTTTAAGAAATTTTGTGTGTGTGGTTTGTGATTTTGGAAAGGGGTATTTATAGAGGGTGAGGAATACCATTCGGCAGAAATTTTGAAAATCAAAATGAAGAATCGTTTTGGGATCCGCATTAAATGCCACCACTCCACATACCCAAGTTTTTCGCTACTGTTAAGGTAAACAGTGCAAAGAGCCTGCACAAAATGCACTTTTGCAGACATGATATCACAAAATATCAAGGGATATTATTTGTGAGGAAAGGCATTAAATGCCAAGTGAGATGTTGATGTGTAAGTGGGGGACTCAGGAATGGATGCCAGTAAGGCAGAGACATATATTCCTATATTAAATAGAAAATTCAGTTAGCAACCTAGGACATTTACTAACTAGATACTTGAAGCATTTAGTTATGCATTGAATTGCATTAGTATAATGTCCTGAGCCCCTTGAATGAGAATTCATTCAGTGTGAATTATTTTGGGTCAGAAGACCAGTGAGTTACAATCTCAAGGTGTGAGGCTCCCTGTGAGTGATTTTGGTGATGTTGAAGGGTTTTACTGAGGTAGTTGATTATCAGGGGATAAGAATATACACCATGTAAGATATTTCAATCAGTGCTCTTATTATCAATATCTAACATGCCTAGTTCTGCTTTCAGTCTGGTGAAAGTAGGTTCATCCAAAGGTTTAGTGAAGATATCATCTAGCTGATACTCAGTGGGAATGAAGTGTAATTCAATATCACCTTTCATGTGTGATCCCTAATAAAATGATATATGATATCAATGTGTTTTGTTCTTTGATGAAGCATTGGGTCGTTAGATATGGCAATTGCACTTGTGTTATCACAAAATATGGGTACCATTTTGTAATGAATACCATAGTCATTGGGTTGACTTTTCATCCATAACACATTTGCACAACAGCCAGCAGCAGCAACATATTCAGCTTCTGCTGAGGACATTGCAACATATTGTTGCTTTTTAGCACTCCAACAGACTAGCTTTCCTCCAAGAAATTGACAGGAGCCTGAAGTACTCTTCCTATCCATGTTGCATCCAGCATAATCAGAGTGGGAGTAACCTTTGAGATCAAACCCTGAACATTTGGGATAGTAGACTCCCAGACTGGGAGTTCCCTTAAGATATCTCAGTATCCTTTTGACAGCAGTGAGATGAGATTCCTTTGGTTCAGAGTGATATCTTGCACATAAGCACACTGAGAATTGAATATCCGGTCTTGAGGCAAGAAGATACATCAGTGACCCAATCATACCTCTATATAGAGTAGGATTAACTGGTTTTCCAGCAAGATCAGACCCTAAATTGTTAGGAGGTACCATTGGGGTGTTCACTGAAGCACAGTCACTGAGGTCATACTTTTTGAGTAGGTTCCTAGTATACTTTTCTTGACTGATGGAAATTCCTTTCTCAGTTTGTTTGATTTGTAGTCCAAGAAAATAAGTGAGTTCTCCAATCATACTCATTTCAAATTTCTTTATCATCAGCTTTTCAAACTATTTACAAAGTTTGTAACTTGTTGAGCCAAATATGATGTCATCCACATATACTTGGACTAAAATCCCATCCTCGTTTGTCCTATAGGTGAACAATGTATTGTCAATTTTGCCTCTAACAAACTTGTTTTGTATCAGGAAGGCTGAAAGAGTTTCATACCATGCCCTGGGAGCTTGTTTTAGTCCATAAAGGGCTTTGTTAAGCTTGTAGACATGGTTGGGAAACTCACTGCTTTCAAAGCCAGGTGGTTGTTGCACATATACATCTTCTTTAATGGTACCATTTAGGAATGCACTCTTTACATCCATTTGGTAGACTTTAAAGTTCATGTATGTTGCATATGCAAGAAAGATCCTGATGGCTTCCATTCTTGCAACAGGTGCAAAGGTTTCCTCATAGTCAATACCTTCTTGTTGATTATATCCTTTTGCAACAAGTCTTGCTTTGTTTTTTATTACTGTTCCTGACTCATCTGTCTTGATTTTGAAGACCCATTTCATTCCTATGATAAACACTCCCTGAGGACATTCAACTAAGGTCATGACATCATTTCTATCAAATTGTTCTAACTCATCTCTCATGGCCTGAACCCAACTCTCATATTTAAAGGCTTCTTTCACATTTTTAGGTTCTATTTCTGAGATAAAGTCAACATAGAGGCATACATTGGCTGAAGTTGCCTTGAGTTTGGCAGCCATGCTCCTTGTAAGCATGCCTTCTGAAGGTTCACCAATGATGTTAACAAGTTCAATTGTTTTGGACTTGGTCCAGCTATCCTGAGGTCTAGGATAGGAATTGGAACTTGTAGAGGCCTGATGTATACTTGGAGTGGGTTCTGATATGGGTACCTGAGGTGCTTCAAGATTGAGATTTTCAACATCCTCAGTATGGTTAACTTGTGTTGTGGTATCCTGAACAATAGGTTCACTGGTGGTGGTCTCATTGGGGATTGGTTGAGTTTCTATGAACTCACTGATGGTGGGTTGAGGTAGGTTGTGTGGATTGATGTAGTAAGAGACATCAGCATCAGCTTGATATTGTGTGGAGAGATTACTCTCATGATGAAACACATCAGGAGGATATCTTGATGAGTTATCAATACAAATTTCTTCCATAGTGGAATTTGAGAATCTAACAGCTTTAGTATTCTCATCAAAAGTGACATGGAAGGTTTCCTCAGTCTGTTGTCTCCTGGTGTTGAATACCCTAAAGGCTTTTGAGACAAGGGAGTACCCTAGAAAGTATCCATCATCAGCTTTTGCATCAAACTTTCCAAGATGGTCCTTATGATTATGGATAAACACAGAACATCCAAACACATGGAAGTAGCTGATATCTGGAATCCTTCCTTTAAACAACTCATAGGGAGTTTTGCTATGTCTCTTCATAATAATGGACCTGTTTTGTGTATAGCAGGCTGTTTTTACTGCCTCAGTCCAAAAATGTTTGGAGAGAACAGATCCATTAAGCATTGTTCTAGCAGCCTCAATGAGAGTTCTGTTTTTTCTTTCAGCAACTCCATTTTGTTCAGGGGTGTAAGGAGAGGTAAAGTTTTGAGAGATACCCTTCTCATCACAGAAACATTCAAGGTCATTGTTTTTTAATTCAGTTCCATTATCAGTCATGATTTGTTGACCCTGATGTCATTTTAGTTTTCAATCTTCCTGATGAAGGACATGATTGTTTCAGCAGCCTGACTCTTTTTGGTCAGAAAATATACCCAAGTGTATCTTGGGTATTCATCTACTATGACCAGAGTGTACTTCTCATGATGAATAGACATTGGACTGATGGGTCCAAAGAGATCCATGTGAAGTAGGTGCAAGCATTTGGTGATAGAGGAATTTTGTTTGGTTTTAAAGGATGCCCTGTGGTGTTTACCTTTTTCACAGGCAGAGCAAGGTTTATCTTTTGTGAACACAAGTGATGGTAAGCCAAGGACTTTGTTTTGTTTGGCCAGGTTGTTTATGTCTTTGAAGTTCAGGTGGGATAGTCTTTTATGCCAAAGCCAGTTGAGGGTTTCAGTGGCTTTAGCAAAAAGACATGTTCCATTCTGAGTGACTGAGGACATATCCAAGACATAGACATCCTGCCTCCTTGGTGCAATAAGAACTACTTCTTTGTTTGCATTAAAGATAGTACATTGCTTATCATCAAACTAAACTATGTATTTGGCATCACATAGTTGACTGACACTGATCAAGTTATATTTAAGACCATTAACATAAGCTATTCTTGTAAAAACTATTCCACTACAGTTTACTGAACCATAACCTTCAGTGAGACAAGATGAATTATCAGCAAATACCACCTTAGGTCCTGGTTCTTCTACATATTTGTGCAGATATTCCTTCACGCCAGTCATGCTTCTTGAACATCCACTATCAAGATGCCAAACAGGATCTCTGGCATGTCTCTGCACAAATGTAAATTGAGTTAGTTTTTCTTGTGAACCCACTTTCTGGTGGGCTTGGCTTTAATGGCCTTTTTGAACTGGGATATTGATCCATGATCAGTGGTGGTGTGAATGTTGCTTCCACAGATATTGCATCTGGGTGATGGGGTAGTTTGTTGGGTTGGTTTGGTATTTCCTCTTCTAGACTGAATAACATGTTCATGTCCTGAACTGTCATGAGTAGGATCTCCACAGATATCACAACATGGATACATCAAACAATCATTAGGGAGATGATCATTGAATCCACAGTGGATGCAGGGTGTGAAAGGTTTGGCTTTCTGCCTTATCTGTTTGGAACCTGAGGCAGAGTTGTGGGGCTGAGCATTGTGGTAGGATACAACACTTGATGAGACTGTGTAAGATAGAGGATCAGAGGTTCTGTGATCATCCTTTTTGCATATCATGCAAAAGAGAATTCTATAACAGTCATCAGTGGTATGTGTTGTATAACTACACAATTTACATCTCATTTTTGGTTTAGATGTTGCCTTAGATTTGGCAGAACTTGAGGAAGCTGGTTTAATTTCCTTTTCCAAGGGTTGAGTTTTCTTCTCAGATGATTCAATTTTTTCACTCAACTTCCTAACAAGTTCAGCCAACTGATCAAATTTGGAATTAGGGCTGTCATTGGTAACCTCATTTGAGATTGAGGTTGTGGAGTCATCATTTGTGGTAGAGACTTCAATGAGTGGTCTTTTCAAGATAGTTCTTCCTAAACCAACTTTCTCTCTTGGAGAGTGTTGAGTATACACCAAAGGTGTTAGCTCAGAGCTAGGTTCAGCTCCCTGAAGAACTTTCAGTGGTGGGAGTGGACTCTGTGATATACGTTCAGACTCATTAATGGACTCAGGAAGACTAGACTCATCAGTGACACCAAGCATATTTTTTATGGCCTGACTTTCAAGTTCCAAAATTTTACCAGTGTTAAAGTTTGGCAGTTTGCTATCCGGGTTGACTCTTTCAATCCAGTCACTGGGTTTTTGGTGCCATTTCCTTGTTAAAGGATATGCCTGAAGGCAGAAATGCCTTTTCACCATGATTCTCACTTGAGGATTCAGTGGTTTGATCTTCACCAATAATGGCTTTCTTGAGACTCATTGAGTCAAAAACTCTAGGGTTTTTCTGAGTCCACTTATATATCACTGCCTTTTCTTTCTTAAGTTCTTCTTGAAGAGCCTGATTTTGTTTTACAAGTTCAGTGTTTTGAATTTGAAGTGTGACAGCCTCAAGTTTAGCTTGTTTTAAAACCAGTAATTCATCTCGACACTTATTTAATTCAAAAGTTAACTTGTTGAATTTAGAAAACAAATTTTGCCTTTGCTCTTCAACGAACTTAAGATCTACATTTAAGTAGTTTAAAAAGGATTGCCAATCAGCATCATCATCCATAGATAATAAAATGTTTACCTTTTTCATGGTGATGTTGACCCATTCTTCATTTCTAGCATGCCTTTTTCCAACAGCCATCTTGTTGTCATCAGAAAGTGCCATCAGTGCACTGACCCTTATTTCTTCGTCAGAGGAGACATCTTCCTCATCCCAATCACAGGCCTCAGCAACGAGCACCTTGTTTTTACCTTGAGCAGGTTTGGTAGGTGCAACTTGAGGAACTGAGGGAGTTGTCTCAAGGAGAGCAAGTTTAGCTTTTGATTTTCTGTATTTAGCTTCAAAATCCTTTTAAATGTTTGCATTTTGAAAGTGTTGAGTGAATTGAAGCATTTTTGGTTGAAACTTGCTAGTTCCTGAGGAAGAATTACTACCAGAAGGTTTGTAAGAAGGATCTAAGGTTGTTTTTGAAAAACAGCTTTTAGCAAAGTGACCCTTTTTGCCACAGTTGAAACATTCAGCGGACTCATTTGCCTTAGCTTTTTGAAAATTGAACTTGTTTCTTTTAATAAAACGTTTTGAATTTGCTAAAAGAGCCCTTTCTTGAAATTCAACTTGAAGATCATTGAGGTACTCATCACTGGTTTTCATATCAACCTCATCATCAGAGTCATCTTGAAAATCCTGCACAACACCATTAGAATAGAAGGCATTGGATATGGGTGAGACAGTCAGGGCCTTTTTGTTTTCTTGAGCCTTTTCAGGGTATCGCCTTGCGATTAAGTTGTCTTCATAGACAAACTTCCCATATATTTAAGGCAGCTCAAGATTCTGAATGTGATTAGCATTCCTGAGACCCTGAGAGAAGTTTAACCACTTCTCAGGGAGACTTTTGACAAAGCCAACGTTGATCTCATGCTTAGACAGTACTACACCATCATTTGAAAGCTCATTGAGCAAGGTTTTGTATCGGGTATAGGTCTGAGAGAGACTTTTAGATTCTTTGGCCTTGAAAGTGTTATACTCAAGTTTCAGGTCCATGATCCTGTTTTCCTTGGTATCTGGAGGACCTTCAAAGCTATGAACCAAGTCAAGCCAAGTTTGTTTGGCTGTAGGACAGTTAATGACTGATTCCATTGTATCGTCAGGGAGACACGATATAATGATGCTTTTCAGGCGTTGGTCCTGATTGACCACCCTTCTCTCATCAGGAGTCCATTGTGCTTCAGGTTTAGGTAAACCTTCAGCGGTCGTTGGGAGAAAGGGACCTTCATTGATACACTTGATATAGTATGGTTCCATACCAGTCAAGTAGCAAAGCATACGCTTTTTCCACTTGCTAAATTTTCCAGCTTCTAATCTAGGAGCGACAGCTGAATAGCTACCTCCCTTTTTGTCAACTAGCTGGGGTACATCGCTATCAGCCATGGTGGGATCTTTTGATTTTAAAAACTGAGCACTCTTTTGTATGAAAGATTTTGAAAGTTTTACAAATTAGAGGCTCTGATACCACTTGTTGGACCCTTTTACTTAGTTAAGGTTAACTACAAAGTTACTTTAACCAAGTTCCATGGTATAGCAAAGTATTGATTAATTATAAAAGCAGATAAACGTAAAAGATAAGACAAAAGGTTTTTCAACGTTTAATTCTTTATTAGAAATTAATCAAAAGAATTATACCCAAGTATTTGCGGAATAACACTTGGGATTGAAATGACAAGTATGGTGTACTCCTCACTAAACCCAAACTAAGTTTGAGTGACAACTAAGATCCTGCTGAGCTAACTCAGGGATTGTGTTGTTCTTTGGAGAGAGTAAAGATTTGGTTTGTGAATGTCTAAGCATTAAGTTCACAAATGTAATCTTTACCTCTCTCACTTATTCTATATTTATACACAAGTAATTTCTAACACTTACCTAATGGACAAAGACTATAAGAAAATATTACATCATCCTATATTGGACAAAATACATAGGTATTTTGTCCCTGTTACAATTGGCTATAAGTAGTAAAGGACAAGGATGCTTTCTGGTCTTCAGTGTTGACACACTTCTTGGTATTATACTCATTCAGGGAAAGTTGACATTTGCATGATAAGGACCATCCCTTATCCATTCAAACTTATCCTGCCTTTACTTCAGTATTCTTATCTTCAGTCTTTGTTCACTCAATGATCTTAGTTAGTGAGGAGTCATGGAACTCAGTGAGTTATTGTCATCCCTCACTGAGTCCAACATTCTCTTCTTTGGCTCAGGTATCATTCACTGAGAACCGCCTCACTGAATGGTGAACCTTTCTTCATAGATTCGCCCTGAGCGTCTTGAGGATGACTCACTAAACAACTATGCATTCAGTGACTTGTTTGGTGTTCTCGGTTATGAAACACTTTGGATATTTTATGTTCAAATCCTGGATTAAGGAGTTTGAGTTTTAACAGACCCAACATGATCCCAGGTTTGAGAGTTGTTGGAGTCGTAACCGTCGTCGTAAGGATCAAAGCTCGCAAACCTCTCTTGTTCGATCTGAGCTTCTAACCTGCTCAGCTCCCGCTCATCATCAGAGTTCCAGCCATCATCAGCAGCTTTCACATTTTCCTCAAAACTTAGCTAAAAGTGATCAAGATGAGGTTGCTATTGTTGCGGCTCAACAACTCTTGGTGCAGATGAACTTGATGCACCTTGCTCAAATTGTTGTTATGGTGGTGCATCATCAGCTGCCACATTTTCCTCAAAACTCCAACGTATCTTGTTAGATTTTTCGTTCTCTATCTTCTGCACACAACTCCACAATGTTTCAATAACATTAGCGTCTTTGCGAAACTCATTGTACAAAAACTGGCCGATCACATATTTTCTGTCGAATGAGATATCTTTGCACTCTGTGTATCGTGTTCTCAGGCGTTGTTTGCGTAACTTCACCGGCTCAAACTTCTTAATGACTTCGATAATTGCATCTTGGCGTTCCTTGTCGTCTATTTCGACTTGTTTTTTGACATAGTTTTGAACTTGTTTGACAGTGTGTGAAAGTTTACAAGCCATTTTTTGTGTTTGATTTGTTGTTTGAATTATGTTTGAAAGTATGTGTTTGAAAGTGGGTTTGATTTGGGTATTTATAGGATGAAAGTGGTTAAAAATAAAAGAATATAAAAGTTTTTTTTTTTAAATGGAAGAAACGTTCACATTTTAATCGGTCGACAAACAAACCGATAGCCAAAGTTTTCGTCCCTCGACCGATGTTGAAAGTACACTCCACATTGGAGTCGACCGATCTCCCAGTCGGTCATTGGTGTGCTCAATCGATTTTCATCCTGCCCTCTGTGAGCAGCCTTATATGATACTACTTTCTGCAACAAACAAAGAAGAAAATTTCTTTCAAAGCTCTAATTTCTTTTTGAACCAACTGAGTTTTGCGTCTGATAACTTTAATTACCGCAAATTTTATTGTAAGGTTTGAAGATGGGTTTCCGCTGGACTATTTAACAAGGTTCTGTCGATTTCTTTTTCTTTTCTTTTTTCTTTTCCTTAAAGGGAAAAAAATAAGCTTAAACTAATTTAAGAGAAAAACTTACTTGAAGTAGAGTGCAAATTGAGCATGTTTGACTATTTATGTAGTTGACATTAATCAGGTTGTTCTAAATAGCTCATTTGATTCCTACGTGCACAACTATTATTAAAGAGAAGGTGGACCTCGTGGGAAATATAAATTTTATGTTTCAAGTTTTTGTATTGGGTTTATAGAAAGACAGGTTACTTAATTTTTCAATTTTATTCGCTTAAATTATTTTTTATTTTATTTTATTTTTTATTATTATTATTTTTTTTTTTGCAAATGGGGTATTGGACAACACGGGTTGACATTTAGGTTACTGAATTTGTAAAACGTGACATTTAGGTTACTTAACTTACCTCAAAAAATGCATTCGGATTACTTTGATTACACTGAAAAAATAGAGATTGAATGCTTAACTAAAGTTCAGTAACCTAAGTGAACAAAATAAAAATTTGATAACTTAAACGAATAAAGTTGAAAAGTTGGGTAACGTATTGTCTATAAACCCCCGTATTTTAATGCAAGAAGATCTCATACAGAACAAGATACAACATATGAACATAATATCGTAGAATTAGTCAAAGTCAACTATGTAATAGAGAATGGATAATAATTCCCCTCCATTTTTCAATTTTTGAATAGAAGTTTCATGTTCATAGAGCCCATCACGATACCTAATCTCAAGGAATTTTGCATACGCAAATTTATTAGCTAATGGCTGACGGGTGCAATACAGGGACAAAATTTATTGCATTCAAGCTTTCAAGTTTCAACCATAACCGGTTCGAGATCCTTAGGCTGCATGCAATAACGACCGAGACCGAGTGGGTCGACCAAAATCAAACTCGGTCTCATTGTTGTGGTTAGTAGGTCACGACCGATTTGGAAAAGGACCACTTTCTAATTAATATTATTAAGGTCGCCTTTACTAGGGCACTGAATCGCCTGCAGATTGCTGGAGAGAGAAAACTGACGTGGTAAGGAAAAGGAGAAGGATTGACCCTCCTTATTGCATGCAGCCTTACACCGATACATGAATCACTAATTTAAACTCTTTCTGTCATATTATAAATGTTCATATTCTATTTGTATTTGTCAAGGAATGAAAGATCTAGTTTTTAAATAAGTGAAGTTTGTAATTGTTTGTTTTGAAATAAATTGCCTTTCAAAAAAAAGTATTAAATAATAGGTAAAGTTTAAATACTACCTCCGTTCCAAAATATAAGTCCAGTTTGACTTTTTAAATCGAACTTTAACCGTAAATATTTTTGTGTGTATTATATATCACTTGATGAAAATTATACCAAATAAAAATACATATAAAACACTATTCATTTATATATTTTGCATCAACTATTATATAATACACACAAAAATATTTAAAGTGAAAGTTTGAGTCAAAAAGTCAAACTGAACTTATATTTTGGGACAGAGGGAATAACAGTTTTGCTCTATTTTTCCTTTCTAATCGCTCAATACATTCATAAGTAATGTTTCATTAAAATATTGCTAATATTCATTTATTACTTAAATGAATAAATATAAACAATATTTTACGTTTTTTTAGTTAAATAAACAAATATAAACAAATAACATTAACTACTCATTTAAGTTCGTAAACGTCTAAATATGTGTTTATTAACATTCGTTTATGTTCATTTATTTGCTATTTTCGCATATCGTATTTTTTTTATTATGTTTAAAACTTAAATAAAACGGCTACACATATAAAACACAACGTCATGTATATTTTGGAGAATTCTATTTTTGTCTTTTTATGATCATTTATCTTCGTCAGTCTATGCTCGTGTAATGTCTTAGTGAACGAACATGAAAAACCTCATTAATAAAAAAACATGAACACGATAATTTGCCCGTTTAATCGTTTTCGTCTATTCATTTGTCTGGTAAAAGTTAAACGAATGAATATGAACAAGACATTTTCATGTTCGTCCGACTCGTTTACATCCCTAATGTCAATTATTTTGATTTCACATGTTCGTCCCACTCGTCTACAACCCTAATGTTAATTATTTTGATTTCATGCAAGTTCAAATTAGCCTCCACGTAGTCATCCCAATTTTTGGTTCTCACTAGTAAGATAAGAAATCAATCTCACATGGATTGACTGGATCCAATCAATAATACCAAAAATGCTTGTACTATTTCAAATTTCTTTGTAACTTCGTATCTTGACTATTTGCTAGAGGGATTTAATTTACTGAATAAGTCTACTGTTGTTTGAGTTATAGAAAATGTCATTGGTGCACACACGAGCCATCTTTAGCTTGAAAAATAAACTTTGAATTTTACCAATCACAATATGAGATTCATAACTCATGTCTATGTGTATCGAAGCTAACAGCAGTAAAATCAGAATCCACAAATAATGTTGCAAGTTTAGGTCTCAATATTAACTTCTTACCTTAAAAACTCTGATTTAATTCGATAATGTTAGTCTGATGGTTTGTACACATTACTTTTTGATTTGCAAACTCAAATGTACAAAGAGTTGAAGCAAGATGTATACACAATACAATAGGTTAATGCATAAGTTGGAGTGTGCCAAAAAAAAAAAAAAAAAAAAAAAAAGTTTGCAAATCATTTCCTTCTTTCTTGAATAATGTTAGTCTTGAGCCATTTGTACTCGTATATGTTTCTATGAGGTATTACAGAATACTAGTATTTTGTTGTCATGATACTAGAGCTAGCAAGGGGGTGCAGTGGCACCAACCCCATGTGAAACCAATATGGCACTTTCTGGCTTAAACCCCTACACAGCTACACCCCTCCTCCATGCGCCAAAACAAAAGTGAAAGATTTGGCTTGCGCCAAATTGATTTTTTTTTTTTTTTTTTTTTTGGTTTTTTTGTTGTTGTTGTTGTTGTGTTGAGTTTGTATTTTAGTTGAGTGTGGTGGGTCTCAAATGTTGGTTTTTAGTTTGAGTGACTAAGGAGAGGGTTTTTAGTGTTTAAGTGATAAAGGAAGTGAAAATAAAAAACGATAATGTGACATGACGTAGCATCACTTTTTACATTTACCTTAAGATAGTGCACCCTGTGCTCTTATAGTTACTCAACAATCTAAGTATACTTTACTTAACTTATTAATCTACTCAGAGTTTAATTTATATAATAAAACAAAATCTCAAGTGTGTACTTTAGTATTAAAAAAAAAAAAAAAAATATATATATATATATATATATATATATATATATATATATATATATATATAAATTTTTATTATGTAATATTTTAGTTATTAATTTTTAATTTAAAAATTTATAATTTCGTTTTGTTAATATACTACACAAGTAGAAGATAAATCCAAAAAATATAGATAAGATGAAACTAACAATAGAATTAAACTTTTAAAATGATTATATTTATTAATAAAAAACTATAAATTAAATAAAACAAAGATTAATTTTTTTTAATAAATAAAAATATATAATTAAAAAAAATAAAAAATAAAAACTCGCGCGTGGACAGAATTTATAACTAGTATATATGCTATTAATGCATGTGAGGTGGCAATGCATCATGATCAATAAATCATGTTTAAACAAAAAAAAGTCAATTAATTAGACGTGCAAGCTTTAAACATGCACATCGATTAAATTCAACTAAGTTAATTAAAGGCGCACGTATATTTGCTATTAACTCAAATATATTTAGTTCTTAATCTATACTACATAAAAAGGAAAAATGGTCAAAGTGGAAAAGTGAAAAGTCAAGTAATATGACATGTTGAAAAATTTTAGTAAACGAAATTATGATATGTAATTAATACTCTTATTAAAATACCTTATTACTTAAAAGTACAATGATTTATTCATATTCTACAACCAATTAAAAACATATATACTAAAGTAAATACAACCAATTAAAACAATTAATACAAATCACAATTCGGGTTAACCCGGGACGCTTCAAACCCGACAGGTTGAACCGGTTTAATTTGACCTGTTTTCGACCCAACCTATCAAGTTGACCCGATTTAAATCGACCAATTTTTCGACCGGAACTGATCAACCGGTTGAACCGCCTGGGTCGAACCGGGTTTCAAAACATTATGTTTAATTCTCAAATCTTCAAACTTTTATTATTTTTCATTTATAACCAATTAAAACAATTAATACAAATCATAAACCGGGTTGACCCGGGATGCTTCAAACCCGACGGGTTGAACCGGTTTAATTTGACCCGTTTTCGACCCAACCTATCAAGTTGACCCGGTTTAAATCGACCAATTTTTCGACCGGAACGGTTCAACCGGTTGAACCACAAGGGTTGAATCGGGTTTCAAAACATTATGTTTAATTCCCAAATCTTCAAACTTTTATTACTTTTCATTTATAACCTATAAACTTTTTTTTATCAATAAACTATCTATCGCTATAAAATCCCGTTGCTATGCACGGGTACTCGTCTAGTTTATAATCATATCTTAAATCGTGTCATTTTTTTATTCCAACTTCTCTATTATTCTGTATATTACAGCCGTGTGGAATTTCAAGAAGAAGAATAAAAAAAAGAAGAAAAAAAAAATGGTTAATTAGAATTATTTGCTTTAGTGGTGGAACATCCAAAGCTTACATTATTCCAACCTTTCAGAAGTAATTAATAAGATGGATTGAGCAAACATCCCTCCTGCTCTCACTGCCCCCTCTTTGATGTTGTGGTGCTTTGGCAAAATAGAAAAGGAATTATCTTCCATAGTTCCATGCATAACAAAGGGTGCAATAAAGATGTGATTCTAAATGATGTAAAAATGCAATCTTTTAATTGGATTTCAAATAAGTGTAGAAAAGATTTTTGTAACTGGGAGGAGTGGTTCTCGATCAAACCCTGAAAACGCTCTAAATATTCTTGTAACTTTTTACCCTATGCTCTTGCTAATTAAGGTCTTAATTCAAATGACGGTTGAAAAAAGAATTATTTGCTTTAGTTCAAAGAATGGTGTGATCTTGTATTGCTAATTACTATACATGGTTGTGACAGATTATTTTGTTATGGATGTTTGATTACGAGGGGATAGCCCGCGCGTTACCGCGGGGTGATTTGCTAAAGAAGATTTAGCAAGTCATGGTTGCCAACTTAGCGAAACAACTGGCACACTTTGAAATCTAGTCCAATATGAGCACCACTAGAGGTGGCAAAACGGGCGGGCCGGGCAGGCACGGGCTACGGGCTAAACAGGCGATGGGCTAAACGGGCACGGGTTAAACGGGCATGGGCTAAACGGGCGCGGGCAAAATGGGCGCATATTATCCAAATCGCTTTAGAAAAGACCTCAAACGTAACACCTCATTTATATTTAAGTAACTAAATATACTATATCCACAAGTTTTTAATTAAAAATAATTTAATGTTCTCCAATTTAGAGAAAAATATGTGCCCATTATGCCATTTAACTTCTAAATGGGCAAGATATGCCCATTTCAAAAAAAAGAGGGGCTCAAATGTGCCCAAATCTTCTAAAAATTTGCCCATTTAGCCAATTTTTTTGATTTTGGGCACAAATTGCCACCTCTAAGCGCCACTATCACACCATTATAGTTGAACAAACATTAAGCTATCTATATCTTCAATACAAATACAGATGTAGAGTGCTTATCCATTTTCCTTTGCCAACACAGCTATAAATGTTCTATGTTACAGAGTGTTGTAAATCAAAGTAATGTGCAAAAAAAACATGTGAGGATGTACAAATGATTCATAAAAAAAATTAAAATAAATAAATAAATAAATAAAATAATAAAACTCGTTCTTCGCAACTTCACAAAAGATTGATTTTTTTGTAAGACGAAACTTGTTTACTTGCATTCTTTATATTCATTCGTTTGCATTTTATCATCTTAAAGTAATTGACATGGTTGAAGATCATCAACAACAGGTATAAACAATATTTGGGTAGAGGTTTACAATTGCGTTCCTCGTTCGATCTGTATTCCACAATGCACTGCCAAGAGAGCTGCATACGTATCAAATGAGCAACAGTAGAACTAAGAGTTTACTATGTTGTTTAATACAGATAAAAAAATGCACCTATACAATCTTACTCAACAGTAGAACTAAGAGTTTACTATGCTGTCAAATGAGCAACAGTAAAACTAAGAGTTTACTATGTTGTTTAATACAGATAAAAAAATGCACCTATACAATCTTACTCAACGGGTAAATAGGTAAACGCTATTAGAATCTAGTTGTGCAGATCTTACGGATTCATTACATCTCTAGAGGTCGCAATATGGGCCAAGTGGTTAATGTCATTGCTTTTTATTGACTGTTCTTCGAAATTAACATGGCTAACAATTAGAGTGTCTCACGTATAGTGGTTGTTAAAACAATAGGTGCATAAGTAAATTCATTGAAGGAAAAAGTGAATGTTCAATTTAGTTTCTTTTTTTATGCGCAAACCAATTTCTTTAACTAAAGCTTATAAGTCATATTCTGACTTTTAGTGTGAAACAAAAACCTTGAAAGTCTATGTACTTGCAAACAATTATTTGTCGAAAATAGTTTTTTAAATAGTGGACATAACTCAACTTGCATACCGATTGCATCTTCTTCAAAACACCGCAACAGTTCACTGTTATAAACTGATACATTGTTTGAAAATGGATTTTAGGTGGTGTTTAGGATTTTATATTAATTTAACTTTTATGCTTCTCTCCTTATTTATAAGTCTATATATCCAGAGTGTTGTCATTATTCTGGCATTATGCCAATATAACTCGCTTTTGACCTGTTTGACTTTATATGGGTCTTACAATAACAACAAAGACGTGCCCAATCCCGCCAGACTATGGTGACTTTATATGAGTCTAAATGTAATAAAAATGCTATGTTGAGTTTAAATATTTTTTGGTACATAGTTGTTTCAGATTGTAAATTGTAGAAAACGTACCCGAAAGTTCATCTAAAATAAGGAAATGATCCAACGATTTCAATTCCGGCCTACAAAACAAAAACCAAAGGTCATAATTCAGAAACGCAAAGTGATACAGGAATTGTTGAAACTAAAAATCCAATCTTTTTATCCACAAAATTTCTTTTATCAATGAAAAGAAGCCCGAACCAAGCGAAACCTAGGATCCTATGTAATGACAAAAAAAAGTAATAAATAAAAAGTAGCGAGAGGATATGAGTTGATGCAACAAAAGCAAAGCAGGGAGCATACCAGATAGTGAGACCATGAAAACCCCGTACTTCAAATGTACATTCCATTTTTTTTCCTCACAGCATCTAAGCTTTCTAATATCTGAAGTGAGAAAAATAAAAGTTCTTTAAATCGATATAATTAATGTAACAGATTTTGTGCTAAAAACCTTTCGAAACTTTTGACCCGTTTGGCCAGTTTTCTATTCAACTAACTTGTCTGACTTTACCCATTCACCCATAAGAGATCATAGTATTAGATTAAACCCCATATGCTCATTGTTATGTAAATAGGTCAAAGTGCCAAGCTGCTGTACCTTGCAATTATATCTTAAAATACAATCCTGAATTTGGCTACTTCTTTGTTGAGCTTGTTAAAATCTGTTTGCAACTCTTCCAACTCAAATTGACCAGAAAATAAAAACATGAATAGAATCTGGTCATTGCATATATATTATATACTGTTAATCCTTATCTTTTGGTCTTCTAAAATAAAGACGCCTTTCTATCAAGTAACTCACGTCATCGCCACTCTTTATCGAGAAGAATAATTTCATCATGATACGATGTTATGGTTTAGTTCACTATTTAAAATACCGAAGCACTAAAGCCGTTTTAGAAATTGGATATACGTACCATAAGTCAGTGTGCTTGAGTTTGCAATATTTTTTAACTTTGGATCAACATCTATATCTTCTTTAAAAATCTTCATATGACAGAAGTAAATAATGACATGGTCGTTTTCAAATGAATGTGAGTAAGCCAGAACAAAGTAAGTAATCCCAAACAGGCACTTATTATTTGAAGGATATTGTGTGGAGTACAGTATTGAGAGATTCAGATCGTTATCTTTTTTAGAAAAACTAAATTCTTGTAAACTAATGCGCATAACCCCTATTCTGAATAAATGTACCATTCACTAATTTGAAACCTATTGTGAATAAATACACTATTCCATTCGGTTCTAGTATCGACATTGTACAGATATTCATTTTTTTTTTGCCAAAAGTTCAGAGCCAATAACAAAAGTGGAGTTATGATGCAAATTGCCTCGACTTCAAGCTATCAATTAAAGTATATGCATATAAACTGATTTTGATACACGTTCACTAACTCTTAACGTTGCCACAATAGCCAAACCCATGAAGATCAAATGCAACATACCTTTTAGTGTGTCGCAATTCTCCTATGCTTCTATCATCTTGCGTGCCATTATCCTGTACCTAAAAAAGTTGCCAATGTTACAATAGTGGTGACAATGGCAATGATTAATTTTGTAAATAACTTGTTAACCGGGGTTGATATTTTTAAGTTGCCAAATACATGGAATTTAATGTTCGACAAACTATCCTGGCCACCCGTTGCCACCTCTAGTCACAAAATTAAATTGAGATGTGTAAAATTCTGACTTGATGATAGCGCTTCGCGTGTCTTAGTCACCCTCCTTCCGTGGTTTCACGATGTTCTATATGAACAACAGACATTTTGTGTATGCAACCTAAGGATTTAAGAACAAAAAGACCACAATTAATTAATAGAATCCATAATCTCAATTAAGCCAAAAGTAAACCTAATCAAAAGCACTTGACCAGATTTTGAGATATAATCCTCCTTTTTCCTTTTACCATAGAGTAGTAACAGTAGTCCTTTTTAATTCAATACATAGTAGTAATAACAGTAGTCCTTTTAAAGTCGATACGAATCAGCCGACATCCCAATCAAGTACAAACCCAGAAAATCATTCTGAAAACACAAAAACAAAACATTTCAGCCATCAATCATAAAACCAAAGACACACAAAAAACATAAAAACACAGTAAATTAAGTAAGGGGCTCTTTATATTGGTTTATTTATTCAGTTTAGTCTATGTTTGTGGCTTATTTTCCAGACCGACAGCTGAACATGGAATCTAGATAATCATCTACACCGGAAGCTCTATAGTTTGCTTCAGTAATTGCTTCTGCATAACATAAAAAACCCATTAATCTTTCAAGCTCCAAACATGAACATGGAAATGTGTACAAACATTGAAGATTTATCAAAATTTTGGTGGTTGCTTATGCTCATTAAAAATGTTTCTGCCTCTGAGTTACTTTAGTTCGAATGGGCAATTTTGGGTGTTCATATGGTTACCGCTTTGTAAGCGGATACTGTTAGGTCACCATTTTGTAAACACAAGTATGATTATGTAAGAAATGAGATGAGAATGAGAGTGGGATGATTATGAGAAATTTGAGAAAATGAAATGCAAGAGTTTCCTTAATGTTTTCAAATAACCAACCAAGTATTACATAGACCTAAGCATACTATATATAGGGAAGGAGCTAGGGCAACACTCCCTCTCCTTCCTTTCTCCAAATCGTGTGGGCTTTAAGGCCCATGGATCATTAAACTTAAGCCTAGTAAACTTGAGACATTACATTAGTGTAAGTAATAAATAACTAAAGCAACCTATTATTACAAATGACCGAGACTTGATAAAATAGTAAAACTTTGGTTCCAACAATCTCCCCCTAAGGGTCGGTCATCAAGGTTGCTTGACGTCTTCGTCTTAATCTTTGACTTTCATAGCTTTAGACGTCTTCAGAAATGATTAGAATAATGATGGATGTACTTTGCTCTTTGACTTTGTTCTTTGATGATGTTGTAGTGATAATGTTATGAAGTAATCTGCCATTCGTCACTCCTGCGTCTGTGGTGGTTGTCCGCCATTCCAACATACTCATACATCTTTGGACTTAGACTTTCACGTACAAGAAGTTCCTTTTCATACTTTGAGATCTTTGTCTTTATACTTTGTAGATTCTTCTTTTTGGCGTAGAATCTTTCTTTGAACTTTGTGTTGCTTTGATCTTTGGGGGAGCTTTCTTTGACTTCAAGATGTATGTATGAGCATGTTGGAATCTACCATCATGGAAGTGATGTACCTGCGAGTAAACAGTTAGCAATAAAACAACCGGTACTTACAGATAAGGAGTTAGAGCTCGTCAACAGCATAGTGTGAAGACTCCTTCTAATCCTTATCCAGGCCGTTCCCATATCAGATACTCCCGAAGGAGCTTACGAGACCTACTAGGTAGCTCAATGACTGGGTGAGTCGCTGGGGATCACTCCACGACTGTAGATCGTAATGGAACCACCGCAAAAACTAAGCGTAACTCACGAGGAGTTACCGAAGTGACCTGTCAAGGCTGTTTGATGTTGACCCTGACAGGAGTTTCCGTTCAATCATTGAGAAATACTTACGTAATTCTCTCATAAACGTTCTCGGCAGATTGCTAAGATCTGCGAAGGACTCGATAGTTTTCAACTGATGCCCATTGATGTAGAACACCAGTTGCAGAAATACTAAGTGTTCCTAAGAGATCTTTGATGTATCTCATGGCTCTAGACTCTATAAGTGCACACCTAGGTTTCCTATGCGGAGACTGGGGATGTCCTTCTTCAATATCAACCGTCTCTAAGAGATGGGTCGATAGGTTACGCGGGTTCCCCTGTGAGAATGAAACAAGTCCTTTTAAGAGAACTTGAGTGGTTAAGAAGGTTTAGTGCATTGCGTCACTGGGTCCATGACGACTTAATCTTCAATACCGGCGTCGCCTTAGCAACAACCAGTAGCATACGTATTGAACCCGGTGTCTGCCCTAAGGTTGAATCATCTGGAGGGCTATTTCTTTTCACCCTTTACTTTACTTTTCTTTTTAATTCTTCAACTCCTTCTTTCCCTTTCATTCATTTCTCCTTTTTTTTTCGTATCATACCTAAGGACTTCTAATTCTAACTATGGGAGATGTCCTTGGGTAGATCCCTCCGGCTCTGGCGGATCATAGGACGGATATTCCTATCTTAATCACCTTATAACTCCGACAATAGCCAAGAAACCTTTGATTGAAAATCTCTCAAAGTGTTTGTGATAATCAAATATTTTGGTTAACACTTTGAGAGTTTTGCGTACACTTTTGAAGGGCTCCCCCTGCACATGTGCTCATAAGTATTTAATAAATTTGCACATGCGGGAGGAGCAAACACTTTTGAATTGATCCACTTTCTGTGAACACGACCGATTCGAGACACGCTTACATCACTAGTTAGACTAGCTTGAAATTATTACCCGGCCTGATCAAGTTCACAGAAAGTTTCTCGAGACGGTACTTTTCTACTAAGACATATCCTTTTCGAGACACGCTTACGTGGTTAGTTAAAGAGATGCATTGTCAGCTTTTAGGTGACAACTAGCTCTAGTAACTAACTTGATGTTATTACTCGTCGAGGATAAGTCCTTTCGATGTTACTAACTTGTATTATCTCGTCAATTCCTGGGTTAATACTGAGTCTAGCTCGCACATGATACAACTAAACGCTTTGACTTCGTATGTTTTAATCACCTTTACATTTTCTCCCCCTCAAAAATAGCATATAAGATGGTGTTTTTGACAAATTTTTTTAGATTAAAATATGCCTTTTGAGTCTTATGGGGAGATACATCAAGAACTTTTGATTTTGAGC